>LR812532.1:7256673-7261673 GCA_903798195.1 Danio kyathit | reverse complement strand
CACTTCACGTAAACACATTAATTATATTGTTGTCTATTAAGGCAAATAACTAGATTACAGATGTCCATGTAAGCGTAGTCAGTAGTGACTTTAAAGTAAGTGAAAGATCCAGAAGGGCATCCTGCTGATTTGATTCAGAAGGGCACTTTTTTTGTCAGACGGCTCACTGGTCAGGTACACATCTGCGCTAAAATATCAATAGGAAAGTCATCATAGCTTGCGTAGAATAGACCCAGCTCCCAACCCAACTTTGAGAATAGATTTACGGCGATATTATTTTTAATTGTCCGATAAAAGTCTCGCGTTAACGCAGCACGTTAATGCCGATAACGGCCCACCACAAATATATATATATTATTATTTAATATATTTTTTCCACAATGATACCTCTTGTACATCATCTTATTGTCTTATGAGAGAAGCCTGTGTCATTTCTGGTCCATAAAACTTGCAGGTTGAATAAAAGTAACTTTATCAGATTTATCAGAAGTCAGAATTATTAGCCCCCCTGTTTATTTTTTCCCTGTTTTCTGTTTAACGGAGAGCAGATTTTTTCAACACATTTCTAAACATAATAGTTTAAATAACTCATTTCTAATAACTGATTTATTTTATCTTTGCCATGATGACAGTAAATAATATTTTATTAGATATTTTTCAAGACACTTCTATACAACTTAAAGTGACATTTAAAGGTTTAACTAGGTTAATTAGGTTAACTAGACAGGTTAGGGTAATTAGGCAAGTTATTGTATAATGATGGTTTGTTCTGTAGACTATCGAAAAAAAAAAATTAGCCAAAAAGGGGCTAATAATTTTGACCTAAAATGGTTTTTAAAAAATTAAAAACTGCTTTTATTCTAGTCGAAATAAAACAAATAAGACTTTCTCCAGAAAAAGAAATATTATCAGACATACTGTGAAAATTTCCTTGCTCTGTTAAACATCATTTGGGAAATATTTAAAAAGGAGAAAAAAAAATCAAAGGGGGGGGCTAATAATTCTGACTTCAACTCTCTCTCTCAACATCTCAACATAGTTGGAATTGTTTGCAAAGTAATACTGCTTCAAATCTAATATATAACCTTCATTCAGAAATTCCACGGCATGATTTTAAATCAGCCTGAGCTTGAAAGATTTACAGTAACAGAAGCAATCCAAGTGTTTTCCACTCAAACAGCAGAGCGCTTTGATGTCCTTCATGCAGCTTGAAATGAATATCCTGAAAATATCCCAAAAATCAATGCCACTGAGCTCAAAACACAATACAGAGTCAACCGACTCCGACTACAGAGAGTAAAGCGAGAGAGTGTTTCTAAAACCGCAGAAAACCCCTTTGGTCATTTTTTTTTGAAGAGATGCTACGAGACAGCAGATCACTGAAGACGACAGGACACGTGTTGAGATGTGAAGAGAGAATTCCTCACTGTGGTGAAGCTGACGTCTGCTCTACAAGCGCTTTGCTTCAACACTCAACACAGTTCCTCAGTGGGGATCCTGAACAAGCCGGTTATCACAGACAGAGCACACTCACTTTTTTGTTTCCTGATGTTGCTCTTATCTGTACATTCATATGGGAGGAGTCATAATGGGTGATCTTTTTAATATCTCATCTGTTTCTCCATTTAAATCTCAGAAGATTCAGTTATATAAGGGGACATTTTGAGTGAAAAAATGTTTCGGTAGTTTTACTGTATTATTGTAATTAAGCATTATTTATGAAAAATAAATATAATAATAATGATAATAATAATAATTATTATTATTATTATTATTATTATTATTATTAGTAGTAGTAGTAGTAGTAGTAGTATCATTTATAAATAAAAAAAAATAAAAAAATAAATTATTATTAGTATTATTACATAAATAAATAATAAACTAATTATTATAATCATTGTTATTATTATTATTATTACAAACTGACTACTTCTGACATTGCATTTCAGAGGAAAATAAACAGTACCTTTTCATTCCCTACAATTGTAGCTAATCTTAAAAAAGCACTTACTACACAATTTATTTTCTTCCATCTTATGCACATTAAATATGGTTAATGCTCACTCAACGTACATGCTTGACATTTCAGTTTTATTTCACTTTTATAAGAGAAATTACAGGCTTCAGAATGTTCCCATAAATTCTTAGGAAGCATATTAATGCAAAAATGCATCTTCTCCTCAAGTGTAAATAAGTATGTATGTATGTATGTGTGTATGTATGTGTGTTCATTCATTCATTAATTTTCCTTCGGCTTAGTCCCTTATTTATCAGGGGTCACCACAGTGGAATAAACCGCCAACTGTTATAGCATATGTTTTACACAGCGGATGCCCTTACGGCCGCAACCCAGTACTGGGAAACACCCATACACTCTTATATTTAAGCACACTCTCATACACTACGGCCAATTTTTTGTTTACCCAAAAAGTAATAAATAAAAAAAGTAACAAAAAGTAATAAATAAATAAATGCATTTATCAAAATCTAAAATAACATTATTTATTTTGTTTATTTATTTATTTATTTATTTATTTTGTTAAATGTGTATATATTAAATAAATGTCATAAGCTCAACAAAGCTCATTTTTTTGGAATCCAAACTATTTTAATATTATTAAAAAACTTCCTTTTTTTAGGTTGTTAAATGTAATTTATTCCTGCGATACAACTTTTGAGCATCATTAATCCCCCAATAATCATTTTTATATGCTAATTTGTCTGATCAAGAAACATTTATTATTATTATCAGTGTCAACTCTTGTACTGCTTTATATGTAGAATTTTTTAATAATTCAAAAAAATATATATATAATAGTCATTTTAGATCTATTTATTTATTAAGGATTTTTTAATAAATGCAAATGTTTTCAATTTTTATTTTTACATTTTTGAATTTGACATTTTTTTAAAATGTATTTATCATTTTAATTTAGAAAAGGGGTTTTATGCACACACAAAGAATATTAAATTAAAATATCTGATTTATTGTATGTGTGAAAATAAAAAGTCCATCATCTATCTTTCTTTCTAAATCAATAAACAAATAAATAATGAATTTATTAAAACCTAAAATAATATTATTAATAATAATAATAATAATAATAATAATAATAATAATAATAATAATAATAATAATAACTAGACAAATATTATATTTTATTATATAACTTTCTAACAAATTATTAAAAGCTATTGCTTTGTAATACCAATTAATTCATCTTTTGGGGTTGGAGTCTTTATATTTGCCATCAAATTAATATTGTTCATTAAAATATTTATTCATTCAATTTCCTTCGGCTTAGTTCCTTATTTATCAGGGGTAAATTTTTCGTCTAAAAATGACAGGCAACGTTTAAAAGAAATGTAAAAATAACCTTTGACTATTTCTTTTTCAAATCTGTGTCAGCAGTCACTGGGTTTTGCAGTTGTTTTATGACATGCACATGAGAAACATCTCCAGCGCTGCACAAATGAGCAGTCTAAGCATCACTGTGAACCTGTTTCTCTGTGTACTCGTTTATTACCCGTTTCTACTGTATCTCTCAGAGCCTCTTTGAAACGCGCTGCACATATACTTCACAGACTGACAGCTCCTGTGCATTAAGGTCTCTTTAGCTGTGCCATTAACCAGATAATCAGACTGAAATGAGTTCACTGTGCGGGCCACGAGCCTTTGGAAATATTGCGATTTAAATTTAAATTGCGTTTTTAATATATTCCATTTCAGACATTTCACATTTGCTTTTACTTATTTCCATAATATGTTTTTTTTGCCGCTGTATTTTCCTGTACTGTATGTGTGTGTGTGTGTGTGTGTGCGCACGTTTTTAAAGGTGAACGCTTTTGTAGGCCCATGTGGTATTGAGGTACAGAAAATAGAAAACAGCTCTGATGCGCCGTTGATATAAAACACCAGAAAGAAACTTTAAAGTAGTCTCAGGTCCTTTCATCTTTTAATATATAGGAGATCATCATACAAATAATAATAAAAATAATAAAGGGTGTCATGGAGGTGCAGTGGGTAGCACGATCACCTCACAGCAAGAAGGTCCTGGTTTGAGTCCTGGGTGGGTCAGTTGGCATTTCTGTGTGGAGTTTGCCTGTTCTCCCCGTGTTCGCATGGGTTTCCTCTGGGTGCTCCGGATTCCCCCACAAGTCCAAAAATATGTGGTATAGGTGAATTAGGTGAGCTACATTGTCCGTAGTGTAAGTGTGAATGAGAGTGTGTGGGTGTTTCTCAGTGATGAAAGGGCATCCGCTGTGTAAAACATATGCTGGATAAGTTGGCGGTTCATTCTGCTGTGGCGACCCCAGATTAATCAAGGGACTAAGCCGAAAAGAAAATAAATGAATGAATGAATGAATGAATGGTGATAGATGATGGCTTTTTACATACAATAAATCAGATATTTTATTTTAATATTCTTTGTGTGTATACAAAAAAAAATATTTTCTAAAATTATAAATACATTTAAAAAATGTACAATTTAAAAAATGTAAAAATATAAATGGAAAACGTTTGCATTATTATACAATCCTTACTGAATGAATGAATGAATGAATGAACAAATAAATAAATACTATTTCTACATATAAAGCAGTACAAGAGTTTTAACACTAATAAAAAGAATAAATGTTTCTTGTTCTGCAAAATTAGCATATTAGAATGATTACTAGGGGGTTAATGATGCTCAAAAGTTGTATCACAGGAATAAATTACATTGTAGAATATAAAAAAGGAAAGTTTTTTAATAATATTAAAATAGTTTGGATCACAAAATTATTTATTTATTTATTTATTTATTTATTTATGTATTTATTTGAGGAATGATGATAGATGATGGCTTTTTACATTCAATAAATCAGATATTTTATTTTAATATTCTTTGTGTGTACAAAAAAACTTTTCTAAAAATTTACAATTTAAAAATGCAAAAATATAAATTGAAAACATTTGCATCATTATACAATCCTTACTGAATGAATGAATGAATGAA
>LR812532.1:6726673-7254173 GCA_903798195.1 Danio kyathit | reverse complement strand
ATGATAACGGGGTTCGAGTCTAGCAAGAATGGTTCCAGAAGCAGGTAAGACAAAAACAAAAGCCAAAAAAAATTAAATAAACAAGTAAATAACAGGGTGAGAATGTGGTAAAATCTAAAAACGTGGTAAAAATCAGGCGATTGCTTTTGAAAACACTGTTGATTGGATTTAGGGAAGTGGGTAGGCGCTGGTCAATCGGTGCTCCTGAAAACACTATTGATTGGGTTTAGGGAAGGAGGAGGGTGGGTCAGTCGATCGGTCAGTCGATCGATCAGTCGACAGCGGCCTCTGCTGGATTTACGCAAAAAGAGCAGGCACGAATGGCACTCGTGAGAGAAATCTGAGATCTAAAAAAAGAGTTAACAGCGGCCTCTGGTGGATTCGCGAAAACAAAAACAGCAAAAAACGTAGCTCCTGGGATGTATTTTGGCACTCTCCAGAAATGTATATAGGGGTACGAGATCAGCATGAGCCTGGGTTGATATTATTAGCCCCCTTAAGCGATATTAATTTTCAATTGTCTGCAGAACAAACCATCATTATACAATGACTTGCCTAATTACCCAATCTTGCCTAATTAACCTAGTTAAGCCTTTAAATGTCACTTTAAGCTGAATACTAATATCTTAAAAAATATCTAGTCAAATATTATTTACTGTCATCATGACAAAGATAAAATAAATCAGTTATTAAATGAGTTATTAAAACTATTAGGCTTATAAATGTTTAAAAAATCTTCAAATTGAGGATAAAAATATCAGAAATTAAGGAGATATATATACAGTTGAAGTCAGAATTATTAGCCCCGCTTTAATTTTTTTTTCTTTTTTAAATATTTCCCAAATTATGTTTAACAGAGCAAGGAAATTTTCACAGTATGTCTGATAATATTTTTTCTTCTGGAGAAAGTCTTATTTGTTTTATTTCGGCTAGAATAAAAGCAGTTTTTAATTTTTTAAACACCATTTTAAGGTCAAAATTATTAGCCCCTTTAAGCTAATTATTTTTTCGACTGTCTACAGAAGAAACCATCATTATACAATAACTTGCCTAATTACCCTAACCTGCCTAGTTGACCTAATTAACCTAGTTAAGCCTTTAAATGTCACTTTAAGCTGTATAAAAGTGTCTTGAAAAATATCTAGTCAAATATTATTTACTGTCATCACGGCAAACATAAAAGTTTTAATAACTCGTTTCTAATAACTGATTTATTTTATAATCAGTTATTAGAAATGAGTTGTTAAAACTATTATGTTTAGAAATGTGTTGAAAAAATCTTCTCTCCGTTAAACAGAAATTGGGAAAAAAAAAAGGGGAGGCTAATAATTCAGGGGGCTAATAATTCTGACTTCAACTGTATATATATATATATATATATATATATATATATATATATATATATATATATATATATATATATATATATATATATATATTTCTGACTTCAACTATAATTTCTTGGTGTACAAACACAGCAGCATAGCCAGTACGAAAGTTTGAGATAAATGTCATGTGGTTTCATAAGTTGTGGGTTCAGATGGGTCAGCTTTTATTAAGAGCGTCCCTGGCCCTTGGGCTTTGGACCACACACTGCGCCAACGCTGCTCAATCTGTGACTGTGTGTTTCGTACCAGAAGCCAAAGAACAGATGTTGGACATCGCTTTCCAAGCAATGGCAAAAAAAGAACAGAAACACACACTTGTGCCATCTGGAAGGGTTTATATGAAGGGCAAAGACATTACAGCAGTACAAACGGTGCAAATGGGTTTGCTTAAAAAATCTGACACTCACCTCATCTTGTGTACGGTCAGATTTTTGTTTAGTTTTTTTGGTAAATAAAACATTATGAACTCAAGCATGCATGTGTTGCTCATTAGCCATTAGCATTTTACTGGGGGAAAAAAAAATTATAAACTTGACATTTGCTTGATTAGTAGGACACAATTCTCTGTGGATTTCATTTGTTTTGTGTATAAGACAGTAATGATTCATAATCTACACTGCAAAAAAATGCAGGGTTCCACACAATTCATTCAGGTTTTGAACTTAACATGTTTAAGTGGATTGAACATAAAATTATTAAGTTGTCCCAAAAAAGCTAATTTAAGCTTATTTTACATAAGTAGTTTGAACAAATAGCAAAATCTTATTATTATTTTTTTTTGAGTGTGGTTAATATTAATTTGCTCTGTTTTCCAATATAGATTGTGTGAAAACAGCTTAACATAGAAGTTCTAGTAAATTGAAACAGTGTCATGCCAGTTTTCAGAGTTGAAGTTCAGTTTAGTTCAGTTCAGTGTGGTTTAATTTTTACTGCTGAAAGTCCAAACACTGAAGAGCAAATCCATCAATGCACAGAAACACAAGTCCCAAACCAAGCAAGTACTAAGCAAGCAAGCAAGCAAACTTCACCAATTGACAAAAGTGAAGGAAAACATTTCTTTCATAATGAAATTATTTGTTTGTTTCATTATTTTTTTGTTTACTTTTCATCAGGAATGATGAGGGAAGATTTTTTTTGTTATTACACAAACATTATTGGAATGCTAGATTTAAATGTTCTGAAACAAACAGTTTTTTTTTTTTTGCAAGCATCCAACTAGAACTTTTCTTCAATAAATGAATAAACAAACACATAAATAAGTAAATGTATGAATGAGTGAATAAATGAAAGAATACATAAACAAATGAATGAATAAGAAAATACATAAGTAAATAAATAAATAAGTAAACGAATAAATCAATAAATCAATAAATGAATACACAAATGAACAAACGAACAAAGGAGCAAACAAATAAGTAAATAAATAAATAACAAACGAACAACCAAACAAAGGAACAAACAAATGTATGAATAAATTCATATGTAAATGAGTGAGTGAATGAATTAATAAGCCAATGAATGAATAAATGAATAAACCAATGAACGAGTATATGAAGGAATCAATGAATAAATGAATGAATAAACCAATGAATGAATGAATAAGTGAATGAGTAATCCAAACAATGAATGAATGTAGAAATGAAAGAATTTTTTATTTTTTACAAGCCATTTTAAGGTCAAATATATTAGCCCCTTTAAGCTATTTTTTTTTTTTGATAGTCTACAGAACAAACCATCATTATACAATAACTTGCCTAATTACCCTAACCTGCCTAGTTAACCTAATTAACCCAGTTAAGCCTTTAAATGTCACTTTAAGCTGTATAGAAGTGTCTTGAAAAATATCTAGTCAAATATTATGTACTGTCATCATGGCAACGATAAAATAAATCAGTTATTAGAGATGAGTTATTAAAACTATTATGTTTAGAAATGTGTTGAAAAAATCTTCTCTCCATTAAACATAAATTGAGGAAAAAAATAAACAGGGGAGCTAATAATTCTGGCTTTAACTGTATGTATAAATATTGCAAATAATGTTAACATTCACCTGTTAGTATTTTAATTGAAACTATAATCAAAGGCACTTCCATGGGGCAAAAATATTTAGATTGTTCTGCATTATTATCAGCTTTTGTACTTACTCTTGTAATTGAGCATTGTGATATTGTAAGCATTGATGTTCTTCCCATACTCTTGCTTTTGATGTTTGATGTCTGATGTCAAAAGGTTGTTAAAATGAAAAGCCTAATGTACTGTATATGTAAATGCATTACAGCTAAATCTGAGCACGGTTTGAGAACTTGAAATTCTAGATGTCACACATGTAAAATTGCCGTGGTCTTTTTTCCTCAGGAGAAACATCTGCGAAGAAAAAAAAAACTCAATTTAATCCCTTTGCTGTCTTGAAGACACATTTCAGTTAGTAAGTGATCGCAGCTGAAATTTTTCTTCTTTCCAGGTTGAATTTCGCAACAGATATGAAGAATACTGAACATCTGGGTTCATTTAGGAGAATCCATCAATATGAAGCAGAAAAGAATAATAAATAAATACCACAAAAGAAGAAAATCAAACAAAGCTAAAATAAAAAATAAATTAAAAAAATGAACGAAATGAAAGCTGTAAATGTCAAACATATTTTGGATTTGGGATCAGCTCATTTTGAAAGCACACATTTTACGATGTTTAGATGAAATGTCAATAAATGTTGATTTTGAGTTACATTGTCCAATCAAGCAAACCAGACCCAAAATATGGCCTAAAATCAGCTAACATGTGGCATGTTCAAACATTGCTTTGTGAGATTATAAATTCCTTTTTCTAATTTAAATTATAAATAAAATTAGATACTAATACAACTAGAGTTTAATAAAAAAGATATTGAAAAAGGCAGCATTCATAAAAGAATCCTTAAAAAATAAATAAATATAAGCAACACTATAAATCTAAAGCAGTACAACTGTAACACTGATAATAAGAAGAAATATTTCTTGACAAGTAAAATTTGCATATTTGAACAATGCTGAAATATCAACATTGTATCACAGTAATAAATTAAACATTCAACAACAAAAAAAGAATGTTACCAATCTCAAACTTTTAAACAGCTAAAAATTCAAATTTTGCACACTATTTAGGAAATGTGTAGCTATAAATTGTAAAATATTAAGTTTCTTTATTGGTTGCCATGGTTACTCTGATTTCACACACCTGTTTGTCATTTTGTTCATTAGTGATGTTACCAACCAACCACAACCAAACCCAAACCAACCCAACAACCAACCAAACCAACCAACCAACCAACCAAACCAAACCAAACCAACCCAACCCAAATCAACCCAACCAAAACAAAACAAAACAAAACAAAACAAAACAAAACAAAACAAAACAAAACAAAACAAATAACCAACCAAAGCCAACCCAAACTAACCAACCAAACCCAACCCACCAAACCAACCCAACCCAACACAACCAACCAAACCAATCAACCAACGCCAACCTAACATAACCAACCCAACCCAAAAACCAAACAGCCAAACCCAACCCAACCCACCCCAACCAACCAAAGCCAACCCAACCTAACATAACCAAACCAAACCAAACCAAACCAACCAAAGCCAACCTAACATAACCAACCAAACCCAACCCACTCAAACCAACCAAACCACTCAACCAACCAACCCAAATCACACCAAACCAAACCTAACCAAACCAACTAAACCAAACCAAACCAAATCAACCAACCCAAACCCAACACAACAACCAACCAACCAACCCAACCCCAACCAACCAACCAAAGCCAACCCAACCTAACATAACCAACCCAACCCAAAAACCAACCAGCCAAACCCAACCCAACCCAACCCACCCAAACCAACCCAACCCAACCCAACAGAACAACCAACCCAAACCCAACAACCAACCAACCAACCCAACCCAACAAAACAAAACAGCCCAAACCCAACCTAACCCAACAACCAACCAACCAACCAACCCAAACCAACAAAACAAAACAACCCAAACCCAACCTAACCCAACAACCAACCAACCAACCCAACCCAAACCAACAAAACAAAACAACCCAAACCCAACCTAACCCAACAACCAACCAACCCAACCCAAACCCACAAAACAAAACAAAACAACCCAAACCCAACAACCAACCAACCCAACTAACCTAACCTAACCCAACCCAACCAAACCAAACCAAACCAAACCCAATAACCAACCCAACCCAACCAACTAATACCTCGCGGATAAGTGTGCCAACATATAGCACCAAGGTGCTCATGGCGACTCTAGTTTGATTACCGGCTCGACGTCCTTCACCAATACTTTCCCTCTATCTCTGACCCTCATTCATTTCTGTCTCACAATCTACTGTCTTATCAATTAAAAGTGAAAACCCCAAAGATATAATTATAAAAACAAAATGACCGATCAATCCATACCATACAAATTAGACCCAAAATATGGCCTAAAATCTTCAAATGTGTAGCAAGTCTTAGATGAGATTTCAGTCCTATTTTCACGGCGTGTGTCTTCACCTACTACAACATCCTGAAAGTTTTCTCTAAGTGTGTGACAGAAGAGCAGGCAAGCTTTAGGGCATATTTCATCATAATTGTGTCTTTAACAGACCGTTCTGTTGCTCATTTATGTGCATTCTGTCACCGTTGAAAATGTCCTGTCAATCATATTGTCACAGCTAATATCCTCCACATTTCTTTCTATTTCATTTCCCACCAGATTCGAGATGAAGTAGCATTTTAATCTGCCATTCGCTGCTCTTTCATCCAGAGAAATCCCTTCATGTGTTTGCATAATGATGCGTGCAGAAGTTATATGACCAATCATATCTTTATAAAAGTTCACAATATGTGGATAACATTAAAAACATATATTTCACCAGATTAGATATGTATTATTAATTATTCAAACCCCTTTACCTTAACTAATCTACTGTATGCTTCTGCTAGGAATATTTTAAGTCCATTTGAAATCAAAATGTACAATGTTTATTTTGCTAGCGCACATCGTTATTTTTATGGTGAGCAATGGATCTGTGCAAGTTAATCCATTGGAAAAAATAAAAAGGTTTGTTTCGGTTATCTTCAATCAAAATCTGACCATTTGCTTCTGTGTTTGGAGTGCCGGTGCTTCCGTGATGATGTCAGTTTGATGGCTTCATCCACAATATTCTTAACCATGTCCCTACAGTTAGTTTGCTACGAGTTTACTTGATTTCACACACCTGTTTTCATTTTGTTCATTAGTGGTGTTACCGACCAAAGAAAACTAACCAACCAATCCAAACCAAACAAAACTAACCAACCCAGGGTATATGCAGTAACCCTAAAGATAATTTCAATACCTTTTTAAGACTTTTTAAAAGACCTTCTCAGAATATTTTAAGACCTCATCGCCACTTCAAGTTTTAATCAGTATCAAACATTTAACTTGATAAAAGTTGTTAATAAACAGTTGTAGTTAAATAAATCAATGGAGCACAACCCTGCAACAGAACTCAGACAAGTTCAGAAGAAACAAAGCTTGAAAGAATAAATTACATGGTTGTTTTTAGCGACAGGCTTCAGCCACTGTTTAAACATCTCTTTCTCCAACCAGGAGTACACAAACTTACATTTTCCAATTTTGCCGTCTGTTTCGCTCTATGGTTTCGCTACATGTGGTGAGCGCCACATCACCTTCCCGCGTTTGTCGCAAATTACGTGACATCACCCGGATGGAGGAGTTTGTCTTGACGCGCCCGGCCAGAAACCAATCGCATGGATCAAGCACGACGTTGTTAATATTAGGATGAAAATAAATATATTTATGCTATTTTGGAGTCAAACATTTTGGACAACGCTTGAACAAAATTTAAGACCTCGTTAAAACATGATTAATACTTTTTATTACCTTTTAACGGCCTTAATTTTCTCATAATCAATTTATCAACATGTAATACTTTTTAAGACCCCGCAGACACCCTGCAATTCAAACCAAACCAAACCAGCCCAAAAACCAACCAACCCAACCCAACCAAACAACCAACCAACCAACCATATCCAACCAATCAATCAACCAACACAACCAACCTAAACAACCAACCAACCAAACCAAACCAAACCCAACCAACCAGCCCAACCCAACCCAACCCAACAACCAACCAACCAACCAAACCAAACCAAACAACCCATCCCAACCAACCAACAAACCCAACCAAACCAACAAACCCAACTAACCGACCAACCAACTGGCCAATTCTGGAGCACCTTGACCTACTTTGCTTTTAGGAACTTTGATGTGGAGGGTAAAGTATGAGAAGGAGCGCTATCCTGCTGAAGAATTTGCCTTCTCCTGTGGAAGATGGGCAGCACAAATGTCTTGATACCTCAGGCTGTTGATGTTGCCTACCACTCTGCAGATCTCTCGCACGCCTCCATACTGAATATAACCCCAAACCATGATTTTTCCTTCACCAAAATTCACTGATTTCTGTGAGAATCTTGGGTCCATGTGGGTTCCAATAGGTCTTCTGCAGTATTTGTGATGATTGGGATGCAGTTCAACAGATGATTCATCTGAAAAATCTACCTTCTGCCACTTTTCCAAATGATCAACTAGAAGTCAAGTTATTATTTGTTGCTCTTACAACTGGGATCAATGACAAGACTTTTGTCAGGTAGTGTATATATTGTGAGATATAAATTGTGAGAATTTGTGAAATTAATAAATTAAAAAATATTATTATAAGCATGTATAAAATCCATTTTATTTACTTTTTATTTACTTTTATTATATTATTTATGCTTTTATTAATATTACATGTGCATGCATTATAAGGTAAACACCACAAGAAGACCGAAATAGAATTTGGTTGGTTATCTACACTGTTTGCAGTGGTAACACTTTATTTTGATGGTCCATTTGAGTATTAGTAGACTGTCTGTCTAATATCTGTTGATATGCTCCTTCAACAGACATTTAACTCACTATAAGAAACTTTGCAAGTACATGTCAACGTTCACTAACCCCAACCCAACAGTCTACTTATAATCTATTGAGAATTAGTTGGCATGTAGATGCAATGTAACATAATTCAATAAACGGACCATCAAAATAAAGTGTGACCTTAGCGATTTGCCAGTAACTTACTGTAAATCAATTACAGTAAAAATACTGTGTTTACATTTATCTTGCTGTGTATGCATTTACAGTCTTCTGTATCTTTACTGTAAAATACAGTCATTTTCACAATGCAAATTTAAAATACAGTAACATACCGCATAACTGTCCTACAGTAAAATACAGTTCATATTACAGTTAAATACTATGTAATTTACTAAAATCCACCATCAAGTCTGGAGTTATTCCTCCTGCAGGCACAACTCTGCTTTGCTGTGTACAATAAAGTCTAATCTGGAACCCTTTCTGAGAAAGTTATTCTGATCAAGAATTATCACATGCCCTCTCTCACTTTCTATATCTTCTTCACGTGTCTCTGTACTCTTTGCACTCTGCTCTTCAGCCTGGCCTAATGTGTTAGAAAAATGTTGCTCTGCGTGCCTCTGTTGACCTGCTGGTGACTAATAGCGTGTCAAGCCTCGCTCGGTCAGAACAAAAGCCATGCAGAACCGCTCTTGAGTCCCAACGGCGCCTGCACTTGTTGGGTTACAGCATTTCAAAGGGGTTCAACGCGGAGTGCAGGGCTGCTCTAAATTTTGTCTCGGGCTGTATATTACACACTCATATGAAAGGACTGTCAGAGAGCCCACCGCTTGTGAAATAAACACCTCTTGACACACCGGTTTCCCCAAACATCAATCAGCACAATGGCGTTGGACATGGAACAGGAAGCGTAACACACTGTGCATTAAGTGTGGCTGTAATTATAACGCTGCGTTTGGGAGATTAACTCTAGTTAATTAGCGAAGAACCTGAGCCAGCTTTTTTTTTTGCTTACAATGACTGTGCCATGATACTCCTCCATAAGGACTCATACATCAAGGTACAGATATGTTAATAGCTGTAGAGCTTTTGCACAGCGCTAAGGTGCCGTCTGTGTTATTGCTGTATCGCACATGGACTGAAATAAAAAGAGCTTCATTAGAGCCATTGGGTTGGATAGAATACCGCTGCATATGGTCTCGTTTATGTCGGTTGGACTGTGTTAGTACGCAACAGCAACTTGCGATGGAAGAAATATGATTATTGTAACTCACTAGAAACCTGAGAGAGACTACAAATTATACAGACTTCACCAGATCGCCAAAAAGACAGTGCTGTAATGTAATGAATCACAAAAAAAAAATTGTTTTGTCTTTTAGGAACTGTACTTCACTAAGTAGTTTAATAATGTATTTATTTACTTTTAATTGAGTACATTTCAGTTCTGTATCAGAACTTTTACTCCACTATTTCACTTAAACCAGCAGTCACTACTTTATCTTTTTTCTTGCCTATGGTGATTGGCTAAGTTGAATAAGCAGTCCCGTAATTCCAGTCCAATTTGCACATAGAAACATCGAATCATACAGACTCCACCAAGCTCACGCAGCACTGATAGAATACATGCAATTGGTGTATTTGCAAACGTAACATTGTGTAGTGCATTTAATTATTAATTTAATTAATGCTACGTTTACGTGGACATCAGTAATCAAACTATTTGTCTTAATCTAAATAAGACAATAATATGATGAAGATGTTTACATGAGCTGCTTTTTGAATGTTCCTTTAATGAATCTGTTTTACATAACATATAACACATAGCTCAAGTAATATCATTGCGTCACTATGCTATCCACATTTCCTGTAATTTCATGTTATTTCGGATGTTTTTTTTTTCAATTTGTCAACTTTAACTGTATTTTGGCAGTTTCACTTTCATTCAGGAACACTTCATTCACGCCCCGCGTGACAAACTGAGGTATTGGATGCGCGTATGAAGCTGGAAGAATGTTATTTTAATGGAATTTGATACCGCACATCAAATGAACAGGGTTTCTGCAGATATCATAATGTCAAATTTAAGACTTTTAAAGACCTTTTTAAGACCATTAAGTATTAAATTTAAGACCTATATCACAATATCAAAAACACATGAGAGAAAATGCAAAATCACTAAATTAGTGGTAAAATAAATTTATTTAAATTGAACAGAACTAAAGACAGGTTAGATGGACCACTGAACTACAAAAAAAAACATCTTAAGGCTGATTTATACTTTCGCTGACACCGCATCGTGCACCTCCGCTGACTGTGCGCGCACCTCACGAAAAGGACGAGGCTTTTATACTTGATGCATTCGCCGTTGTGATATTCTTTCAAACGACAGGGGCCAGTTAAAAGAAACACACCATAAAGTCAGACGGATAAACAGAGATGTAGTACGTTTCCGGAACTACGTCATATCATTAATATCGTTCAAGATTTTAAAACTTATTATTTTTTATTATTTTTATAATTATTATTATTATTATAATGATTATAAAGATTTTTATAACCATTTAGGATTTTTTAAATCAAACTTTAATGCATCACTTGCTTTTGTTCATATCTCGGACAGTTCTACCTATTAAAGTTCAATTTCAATGACACGAGAAAATGGGTTGCTCTACAGTTATCATTTTTATTATGGCAAGAATAAAGCAAAAAAAACGTACTAAAAATACTGACGTTTTTTTTTTTTTTTTGCCCACTCAACAATTCACACATTATTGTCTGGCTAGTTTCTGTCCTATAAAAGCAAAAAAGGCAATAATGGTCCAACATTCCTGACCATTATTGGCTATTGCATGCTGGTCTCATTTGTAATACAGCAAATTACATTAGGACTAGTGAAGTAAAAAAACTACAACACCACAAAAACCAAGCAACAACAACAAAAAAGAATTTAAATGAGCATTAGATGTAGCGTCACATGGACATCGGAAAAATAAGACCTGTGCAAAAATATTTAAGACCTAGAACAGCGAATTTAAGACTTTTTAAGGCCTTAAATTTCGATTTTTTAAATTTTAGACTTTTTAAGACCCCACGGAAACCCTGAATGAAAAAAAAAAAAATCACTGACTCAGTAAGTGCAGAGATTAGTATCAAACAGCCTTGTGTGCATGGAATATCCTGTCGCAAAACGCAGCGACAAGTCTTACATGACGGTAATAGTTTGATTAAGGTGTTTACATGTCTGTGCTGCACTTCAATATTGCAATTAAAATTGGCATACTCTACATGTCTTAATTCGATTTCTGTTTAGTTCGATTATGACCTTAATCGGATTAAATTAATAATAATAAAAAAAAATAAAAAATCGCTGTTTACATGGTGGAATATTAATCAGAGTATTGTCTTAATCGTATTACAATTGGATTATTGTTGTCCATGTAAACATACACATTGTGTAATACTGTGTTCATACCAGATGCGGCATGCACAAATAAATCGCGCTATTTGCACGTAAATAGACACATGAACATTTTGAGTTTTTCATTTTATTTCAGCTAAAATTAAAGCAGTTTTTAATCTTTTAAAAAACATTTTAAGGTCAAAATGATTAGCCCCTTTAAGCTATATATTTCTTCGATAGTCTACAGAACAAACCATCGTTATACAATAACTTGCCTAATTACCCTAACCTGCCTAGTTAACCTAATTAACCTAGTTAAGCCTTTAAATGTCACTTTAAGCTGTATAGAAGTGTCTTGAAAAATATCTAGTAAAATATTGTTTACTGTCATCATGGCAAAGATAAAATAAATCAGTTATTAGAAACGAGTTATTAAAACTATTATGTTTAGAAATGTGTTGAAAAAAATCTTCTCTCCGTTAAACAGAAATTGGGGAAAAAAATAAACAGGGGGGGGGCTAATAATTCTGACTTCAACTGTATATATATAGTGACGCGGTAGCACAGTAGGTAGTGCTGTCACCTCACAGCAAAAAGGTCACTGGTTCGAGCCTTGGTTGGATTAGTTGGCATTTCTATGTGGTGTTTGCATGTTCTCTTTGCGTTCGTGTGGGTTTCCTCTAGGTGCTCCGGTTTCCCCCACAAGTCCAAAGACATGCGGGACAGGTGAATTGGGTAAGCTAAAATTGTTCATAGTGTATGTGTGTGAATGAGAGTGTGTGAGTGTTTCCCAGTGATGGGAAGGGCATCCGCTGCGTAAAAACATATTCTGGATAAGTTGGCAGTTCATTCCACTGTGGCCACCCCAGATTAATAAAGAGACTAAGCCGAAAAGAAAATGAATGAATGATTGAATATATATATATATATATATATATATTTATTTATTGTCTAACTATATATTCAATATATATGTGTTTAGTTATGGGATCATGGTCAGGCATTTTTGTGTATTTTGTTTGGTCTGAATTATTTATATCTCTAATCTATGTTCTACCTAAAAAAGAACAGGCTAATTATTGGCTTATTAATTAGTAAGAGTATTTACTTTTTTAGTTAGTATTTCATCGTATTTAGATGTGGTATGAATCCTGTGAAACTTAACAACTGTAATTTGAAAAATGCATATGTTCAAATTAAAATTGTATTTGCATATGTTAAAATTATTGGTTAGGTTTTATTTGGGTTATGATATCCATAAAAAACGACAACCAAATTGCTTGTTTTATGTCGCAGTTAAATCTTAATATGTTTTTACCACCACTCATTACACTTTGAGGTTGTAGCAAATGAACGTACATTTCTGAAGAAATATCAGCACAGAAGTGTTTATGGGTTTACAGTTCTGTTGGTTTGGGTTCACATCGACAGTTTTAGTAGGTTAAGTTTCACATTTGTCACATTTACTGCTGCTCTGCGTAATATTTTGCAATGAAATCCAATTAATCTAATAGAAATTAGAGGACTAATTATGAGGGCTTGCAAGAGTTCAATGCTCAAATTTCGAACATTTCCTAAACCTAACCCATGTCAGTCACACAGATTGACTGCAATGCATGTATTGAAGTATTGACGATTTATTGACGTTTTATTCTGATTTATTCTTAAGATTTATTCTGCAAACTAAATTTCATCTAAATTAATGGAAAAGAACTTTAACTTTGTATTCACACAAAGATCCTGAAACCAAAATTCATGTAACTGGAAAGAGCCATCAGTGCGGTGGTGCTTGAGACGGCTGTTATTCTGCTCTTCCGTTGCACCACGGTTGGGCCGCAGCAGTTGTCGTGGTGATTTATTGTGATTACCGCAATGGCAGCAGCTCCACGGAGCGGAAGGGCTCTGAGATTAACGAGCGCAGTGATAAAAGTGCTAGCGAGTAGCACGTTTGCTACTTAATAGCTCCTGAAATGAGGCGCCCCGCCACGCGGCGCCTGCCGCCCCTCCCCCAGGGATTTCATTACTTTAAGACAAATGGATGAATCCATGCTGAAGTGGGCTTTGAGGAGCGGGCAGAGCAGAGATGGCTTGTAATTACCCTAATCAGAGCGAGAGCCTCTCTAACGTGCCAGAAACATGCGCTGGGGTCACAGCAGGAGGACCGAGAGGCCAGACCAAACAAAACAAGGAGCGCAGAGTCACCTGCAGTCAACTCTCAGCGGGATGCTGGAAGTCACTGCAGACCACAGGTAAAGATGGCTGCTGTGCTTGTTTACCCTCCTAAAAGATGAGGAAAGGAGTACTGTAGAGTTGTTTCCACACTTATTTTGAGCTAGAGTTCATTTACACCTCCTGCCATCACTTGTTACCTCCACATTGTAGTACAAAGTGGGTGAAAAGTAACTAAAATTGGCAAGTCCATATGTCTAATACTGCTTTTATTGGCTGATAGATGCAGGAAATTTGAAAGACACTATTTCATTATTTACTGGTAGTTGTATCTAAACAGACTTAAAAAAAAGGAACATCACATACAAGGTGACATAAAAAAACTTTAATAAACACATTTTTAAGTATAAATTCAAGCCAAATATGGCCTACAGTCATCTTCCTTCACATAAACACACACACACATACACACACATTAGGTTTCCGTGAATTGTGTGCACTTTCCATGACTGTTTTTATACTGATCAAACAATCTTTTCCATCCACAAACCCAATCCTACCGTTAAACTCACTTTCAGAAAACCTGTTCATTTTTACTTTCAGATAAGCATACTTGAGTATTATTTATATTTCAAGAAATCACACTTAGCAGATGATTGATTATAAAGCTTGTTTGGCATGCTGTCCCGGAAGAAAGCGCTGAGCTCATAAGATCCTCGAGCCTGGGGCTACCTCCCGTTTGCAAGGCAAGAGGGGAGTTTGAGCTCAGGTAGATCTCAAGAACTCCCCTGCTGTAGTAGCTAATGAACAGATAGTGATTGCTCTTTAGAGATAACTACTTACTAGGAGCATGTCTGTGGTGCAGATTTAGATCAGTCAATTACTTAAGTTGCATGTTTTTGGACAGTGGGGGGAAACTGGGGAACCCAGGGGAAACCCACGTGAGCACGGGGAGAACGTGTAAACTCTGCACAGAAATGTCGGCTGGCTTGGTAAGGACTAGAACCAGTGACGTTCTTGCTGTGAGGCAACAGTGCTAACCACTGGGCCACCGAGCCACCCATCTAGGAAAGGAGGAGGAGTAGGGTTGGAAAGGGGGATTCTTCAAAACAAAGATGGCTGTTATATGGAACTTAAGGTATTTATAGTGGCTTAGGAATCGTCTGATTGGTGAATCATAATTTGAATAATGCGAGACCGGCTGCAAGCAATCATAAGCACGTGATCCTCTCGAAATTAATTTATAAATAATCTTCACATATTGTTTCCCTCTTGGGAGTCCAAACAAAATTGTAAAATTATCATGCGTAAGTGTAAGGGACATTAGGTCCCCAAAATAGCCATGGTTTCATTCTAAAGCAATGGTCCTAAACTCAGTTGCTGGAAGACTGCAGCTCTGCACAGTTTAGCTCCAACCACCTTTAACTCACACCTGCTTAATAGTCAATAGTAGTCTTGAACACCTTGATTAGTTGAGACCTATATCCTAAAGTGAAACAAATCTTTTGCTAAACAATCCCAAATGCATATTAGATGTATTTCAATCAAGTTCTTGGAGCAGCTGACTGTAGTATTGGTAACCTAGCAACCAACGGTAAACAAGGCAAGAATAATGGAGTCATGTGGGCGTAATGTTCGCTACGACAGAGTTTATTCTGCAATTCCATCTCCCATTATTCCCATTAACCCTTTTTCCTATAAGTCCAACACAACCTCAAGCAATTGTATATACGTTTTTGCAAATTAAAATATTGTTATTCAAAATTTGGCCTTTATGCAATACTTTAAAATGCGCATTAACAAAGAATAGTGGAAATCTAGCTAATGTAGCACAAAAAAGCACACACACACACACTGACTTCCTGAAAATGGTAGCTGTGTGTAGGTAACTACGGCTGTGATATTATGAGGCTATATTGCAGAAGTATGAGTCATTTATGCAAATGTTTAATGCTGTGCAAGTAAACAAGAAATAACCATAGTGTCTTGAAACCTATTTTGTGTAAGGAACCACTTCCTTATGCAAGATGTTAGTTTACCAAGGTAGCAAAGAATTCTGGCCCAGATTTGACATAAAGCTGGCACAGCAGGCATTCATCCAGCACTGGCACACAGCATGTGGGCCATACATGACCTGTGTTTGGCAGAGGTGGCACCATCTTTAAGGCAGCACATAAGGACGTACTCACACTATGCTATCCGAACCATGCCCAGGCCCGTTTCCCAGATTGTTTGAAAAGTGTGAGTGTTCTGAACCCGGCTCAGGCACGGTTCACTTGGCCGGCACTGGCCCGGTTGGAAAAGGTGGGCCTGAGTGCGGTTCACTTAGGCTCACGCGCTACGCTTGCAGTGTGAGTGCCAGCGCGCCTACGCCAGAAACTGAAAGCGAGACGTGACTTTTAAGGGACTGTTTGATATGGATTAATTAATCATTCGTGCTGTTAAATGAACGCAAACTGTCGTAGATTATTAAAGACGCAAACCCCTCACTGCACGACAGCTGCACCTTCAGCAAACCTCCTAATTTCGTCAAAAGTGTCAAGCGTCAAAAGTGGCTGATCTGTTCGGCAAAATATTTGACTGCGTGTCACCGCATATCAAACGACTTAATCGATATATCTAAAGAAATCTCCACTGTGCTGAGTGAAAGCGCTTACTGAAAAGTGCATCATCGATGACATAAACATGCCCAGGCACGAATGTAATGTGAGTGCGGGCCGTCGGGAGAGAAGGGAGGGGGGGACAAGTGTGCTTTGGCCCGGTTCAACGCAACTGTACATAGTGTGAGTACGCCCTAAGACTTGGGCCAGATCAAGTGAAGTATTTGGCCTGGGTGTTAAAAAGGTATATGTGGGCCATAAAAGTTTGGCCTATCTTGATCCACTTTTAAAATACTTTTGTAAATTATTTTTAAGTAAAGAAAAAAATTTGCCAATCGGGTCGCTTCGAGAAATAGCGCAGTTTATCAAGTTCACTGCAGTCGTGACACACCAACATATTTGGCCCAATTCAGGCCCAGTTATGGGTTATTAACTTGGCTAAGACTTGGCCCAGATATGGTCCATGTTTAGCCCTTGTATGGAAGCCAGACGTGCTCCAATCATGTACTGTAATTCACTGCAGCATGTTTGCCAAGCAAAAGCTGAATGTGTGGGCAAGATCTGGGCCTGAGAAATTTTGATATGTGGGTAAGAGCTGAGCAAAAAGCCTCCATTGCTAATGCTAATTCAATAATCACTTTAGGAATAAGGACTTAGTAACTTCCCAAACTATACATTTCACATATTTTTCTCCTATGAGAACATTGCATCTCGGTTCAGGGAAACTTTCTAGCATAGTCTCAAGCCAAAGTCTCCATGTGTCACGTTGGATTAAAGCGTCTGCTAAATGACAACTTCCTGTACCTGTGCTCCACAAAAGATGAAAGGTGACAGAAAAAGAAGTGCTAATCTCCAATCTTTTGATCATTAAAATGAATTCTGCATTGAAAGGGCGTTAAATGTAATGGTTTATTGCATTTTAACAACTCCCTGGCTTGTGGCTAATGACTGAATCCTACAGCCGGTCACTGGGAGGCTACAGCTGTCTTTGTGCACCCAAAAAGGCTCCATGTAGGTCTGGAAAAAAAAACTATAAAAGAAAATCCTAATACTTCCCATTTGCACCATCCTCTTTAATCTGGGTTTTAAATACTTCCAATGGACTCTTAATTGTTTTTTTTTTTTTACTTAAACAGGTGCTCAGCCTTTCAGTGGCTTTGGTAAAAAAAAAAGAGAGAAAAAGAGGGAGGGAGATGATGGGATTTAATGGTCCACACCAGCGAACAAAGCGTAGCTCCATACAATGGTGAAACCTCTGGCTGTGTGCCAGTGCAGTCAATGTCAAAAACACAAGTACATGCAATCTGCCTGCTTCTAAAAAAGAAAGGAAAAAAATAATAATAGCATGCAACTTCAGAACTACAATATGACTGGGCAATGGTTAAAAACCCTCTTCGTAAACCAAGCATTTTTGATCAGGATTTACCATCTCTCTGTTTCTCAACACTCTGAATGGAAGTTTTCAGTCCCATGGAGATTTTCCTGCATGTTAGTAGGTCCTTTCATAAAGAGCGCAGGACTTCCCCTCCCTCACCGAACCATAGAAACAGGACTCTCTCTGTGCCTTAGAGGAGTTTTGAGGGCCGTTTCTGCGCTGGAAGCCTTTGAGGTGGTTGGCCTTTGAAGTCCTGCTCTCCACCAATAGCTGAACTTTGAATGGCTGACATTAATTGTTCCCAGAGAGACGTGGAAAGACCTACAGCGCGAAGATGAGCAGACCAATACTGTACACCTGTGGCCCTCCATAACCCAGAAGATTGTAAAGGAACTTTTGACAGGTTATTTGTGCCAGGATTCTCTAAAAGTTCTGGAGATTTTGAATCTGAGTAGGTTTGGCTTAAAGCAGACTATGTGCAGCTTAAAATGTCTAGTTTCCATATCTGGTGACATATTTTTTAATCGTTATTACTGAGTTACTGTTATTTATTCATTTGCGACAAGGATACTCATCAGAGTTGTAAAGCATTACTTTGCTACAGCAATCCACATGTTAAAAAATGTTTAGATGTTTTTAGAAGCTAAATTTAAATCAAATTCAAAACTAGTAATGTAAACGCATAAATAAAATAGCCACAGTAAACTTGTTTAGCCAGAGTGAAAACTAGCATTGTAGTCAGAGTGAAATCTAAACACACAAAAAAAAGCAACAGTAATCTTAGTTAGCCAGAGTGAAAATTAGCATTGTAAACACATAAATAAAATTGCCACAGTAAACTTGGTTAGCCACAGTAAAATCTAGCATTGTAGCCAACGTGAAAACTAGCATACTGTAGCCAGAGTGGAAACTAGCATTGAAAACGCACAAATAAAATAGCAACAGTATACTTGGTTAGCCAGAGTGAAAATTAGCATTGTAGCCAAAGTGAAAACTAGCCCTGCTGAAAAATCCAGCTTAAACCAGCCTAAGCTGGTTGGCTGGTTTTAGCTGGTCGACCAGCCTGGTTTTAGAGGGGTTTTGGCCATTTCCAGGCTGGTTTCCAGCCATTTCCAGCCTGGTTTTAGCTGGTCAGGCTGGGAGTTGACCAGCTAAAACCAGCTTGACCAGCCAAAACCAGCTATGTCCAGCTTAAACCAGGCTGGTCAAGCTGGTTTTAGCTGGTTTAAGCAGGTCATTTTCCAGCCTGACCAGCTAAGACCAGGCTGGAAATGGCTGGAAACCAGCCTGGAAATGGCCAAAACCCCTCTAAAACCAGGCTGGTCGACCAGCTAAAACCAGCCAACCAGCTTAGGCTGGTTTAAGCTGGATTTTTCAGCAGGGAACTAGCATTGCAGCCAGAGTGAAAACTAGCATATAGCCGTGAAAACTAGCATATAGCCAGAGTGAAAACTAGCTTATATACTGTAGGCAGAGTGAAAGCATTGAAAACACGCAAATATAATATCAACAGTAAACTTTGTTAGCCAGAGTGAAATCTAGCATTGTATACAGAGTGACAACTAGCATAGCTTATGGAGTAAAAACTAGCACTGTAAAAACATAAATAAAATAGCAACAGTAAACTAGCATAGTCAGCGTGAAAGCTAACATTGTAGCCAGAGTGAAAACTAGCATTGAAAACACACAAATAAAATTGCAGTAGTAAACTTGGTTAGTCAGAGTGAAAACTAGCATTGTAGCTAGAGTGAAAACTAATGTTGTAAACACACAAATGTGCATGAAGGATGTAGCTAATTGTGTTCCAGCAACAGGCCGGGAACACTCTAAAATGAAAGTACATCACCTTTAATTAAAATTAATTCTGTTTCATCATGGCTGAGTTGACACAGTGAGAATATTCTGGGTTTTGAGCCACAGAGAAACACAGCCGGAGGTAAATCAGTCTGTCATTTCACTCTGATCTCTCCAAACACGCTGCACAAACACTGTCAAAGGAAACGCACAACAATTTCACATCTGATTTATGTTACATATGTATTTATTGATTTTTTTTAATCTCCTCTCCCTCAGGAATGGATGTCAGGTTTTGAGCGTTTTATGTAAAATTATGAAGCACAGATGATATAAACCGATGTTTTCATTTCTGTATGTAGTCTACAGTGCTCAGCATAAATAAGTATATACCCACTTTTGAAAATCATTAATTCATTCATTTTCTTTTCAGCTTAGTCCCTTTATTAATCTGGGGTGGCCACAGCTGAATGAACCACCAGCTTATCCAGCATATGGTTTACACAGCGGATGCCCTTCCAGCTGCAACCCATCACTGGGAAACATCCATACACACTCATTCACACACATACACTACGGACAATTTAGCCTACCCAAGTCACCTATACCACATGTTTTTGGACTTGTGCGGGAAACCCGGAGCACCCGGAGGAAACCCACGTGAACACAGGGAGAACATGCAAATTCCTCACAGAAATGCCAACTGACCCAGGCAAGGATCGAACCATTGACCTTCTTGCTGTGAGGCGAGACCGCTACCCACTGCGCCACCATGACGCCCCATTATAATTAATTTATTTAAAAAAGTATACATTTATTTATTTAATATTTTATGTATATTTATGTATACATTTTATAAATTATGTAATGATAATTTTGACAATTTTGATTAGAATTTATTTATTTTTATAAATTAATTTATTATTTTTATGTATATATTTTATACATTATATAATGTCATTTGATT
Organism: Danio kyathit; assembly: GCA_903798195.1. Lineage (NCBI taxonomy): Eukaryota > Metazoa > Chordata > Actinopteri > Cypriniformes > Danionidae > Danio > Danio kyathit. The sequence goes on along the minus strand of LR812532.1, from coordinate 7,233,523 downwards.
TTTTATCAATTTAATTACAATCGATTGATTTGTTTTATAAATTAAATGCATTCATTTGTTCATTCGTTCATTTATTTTGATGTAAACATTCAGTTTTGTATTTGAATATATATATATATTTTTGCTTTCTTTGCTGTCAATTGTCCCTTCTGAAATCATTCTAATAATAATTTGCTGCTATTGTTTTATTTATTTATTCTTACTTTGCATAGAACCAACAATACCATAGCCCATGTATCAGATACTACCATAAGAGAAATCTGATCCCTCCAGTTGTCCTCCAGCTTTCAGCAACTAAAGGTGGGCACCGATCGCTAATCAGAAGCCGATGACAGAGCGACAGACACATTTGCAGTCTGTTAGTACAGTATGAAAATGTGCATGCTGCCACATCCTTCTGGCCCATCTCTAATTGGACCATCAATCTCCCTGAAATTGCTGTGGACTGGGAGCCGTTGTGGCGTTATGACATCTTCACAGCCACTGACAGCCCACCATTTCCTACTTTCATCTTTAGTGGCTTTCCTGACCTTCAGGGGTCACGGATAAATTTATCCACATTCATCATCCCGGCCGGTAAAAGCAGTCACAGGAGGCATTTATATATATATATATATACAGTTGAAGTCAGAGTTATTAGCCCCCCTGCATATTGTTTTTCCCAATTTCTGTTTAATGGAGAGAAGATTTTTTCAACATTTATAAACATAATAGTTTTAATAACTCATTTCTAATAACTGATTTCTTTTATCTTTGCCATGATGACAGTAAATAATATTTTACCAGATATTTTCAAGATACTAGTATTCAGCTTAAAGTGACATTTAAAGGCTTAACTAGGTTAATTAGGCAGGTTAGGGTAATTAGGCAAGTCAATGTATAATGATGCTCTGCAGACAATCAAAAAAGTTTGCTTAAGGGGGCTAATAATATTGACCCTAAAATGATTTCAAAAATATTAAAAACTGATTTCATTCTAGCCAAAATAAAACAAATAAGACTTTCTCCAGAAGAAAAAAATATTATAGGAAATACTGTGAAAAATCCCTTGCTCTGTTAAGTGAAGTTTCATAAACTAATTTCGAGAGTAGCACGTGATATGATTGAGCACGACTGGCTGCTCATCTGTAATCAGAAATAATCCAATCAGAGTCATCCAAGCTTACTTTAAATGGATCGTTTTTTCCCTACTGCTCTATCTTCGTTTTGGAAGAATCCCCCCTTCCACCCCATCTCCTCCTTTTCCTCCCTTTTCTAAGGAGGAGCTCTCGAGACCTACCTGATCTCGGATCCCCTTATATGCTTATTGATTGGCCTAGGGCTCAAGTATCTCCGAGCTCAGGGTTCTCTCCCGGGACAGCATGCCAAACCTAAACGCTAAGCATATCTATGAGTGGGAACTCTTGAAACATAATTTTGGAGATATTTGAAATAAAAGAAAAGCAAATCACAGCAGGGCTAATCATTTTGACTTCAACTGTATATTGTTAGATGTGTGTGATGGAGGAAAGAGTCCTGTGCATGATTTATATCAGTTAATGTGCTTGAAGAGGAAAAGCGTTTGCTTGTTTCCTGTTGTTAAAACCCTGACCGGGGCCTTTAATGAGTTAACGAGTTTATCTTCATCAGGATTTGGAGCATGAATACAGATACTCGACCCCAACCAGCTGTTTATGGAAAAGGCTAGAATGGGTTTACTGTGCTGATGGGGTCCAGGTGGCTGTGTTTACTATATATCCAGTCTAATGGGGTTCTCCAAATGCACAAGGTGCTATCATTTCAATGTAATTTGTGCTATTTATGAACGCATATATATATATATATATATATATATATATATATATATATATATATATATATATATGTGTGTGTGTGTGTGTGTGTGTGTGTGTAAAATTTTTTGCATGTTTGTCACACTTTAATGTTTCAGATCATCAAAGTAGTTTAAATACTAGTCAAAGATAAGTAAACACACCATACAGTTTTGAAACGAAGGTTTTTACTATTAAGGGAAATCAAAATACAAAATTGTATGTGTTTACTTGTGTTTGACTATAGTATTTAAATTAGTTTGATGATTAATTAAACATTAGAGTGTGACAAACATGCAAACATGAAAAACATTAAACAGTAAGGGGGCAAACACTTTTTCACACCACTGTGTATGTATGTATATATATATATATATATATATATATATATATATATATATATATATATATATATATATATATATACATACATACATACATACATACATATATTTGTGTCTATATATATATATATATATATATATATATATATATATATATATATATATATATACATACATACATACATACATACATATATTTGTGTCTATATATATATATATATATATATATATATATATATATATATATATATATATATATATACATTGCTCAGTGAAGTTGTGGGTGATCTTTGAAAGGTGAGTTTTTTGTTTGTTTATTTTAGTATCCTTATTCCTGTGTCTTTTGTATTTATTAGCCTAAATGACCATAACCTAAATAGCTGGTTCCATCACGTTTTAGAGTCTCCTTAAAACATTTCTGTTGTGTTGTGTAAAATGTTTGTGTTGAGAGAAAACGCAGCTCGTTTTATGAATCGTTTGCATCGTGTGGAAATGCAGTGCATTTTTAAAAAAATTGCTTGCGTTGTGAGGATTTGCAGCACGTGTGTATACTTTTCTCAATTTGCTGGCGTTTTTGTAATTGCTTGTGTTTTCTTAAATTGCAGCACGTTAAGCCCCCTCGGCTATTGTAAGAAATACATACAAGAAAGTTTTGTGTGTGCAAGAAATACGTATTATTTTTATTTTATTTTTATTTTTGCCTATATCCTTTTAGGGGCTATGCACACACACACACACACACACAGAGAAAATTATTATTTATTATATTTAATATATTTCTATTTTTTTTTATTATCTTTATTTATTTATTTATTTGTACTTTTAGGGGCGATGCAGTGGCGCAGTAGGTGGTGTTGTCGCCTCACAGCAAGAACGTCGCTAGGTCCCAGGTGCAAAACTCGGCTGGGTCAGGTTCGAACCTCGGCTGGGTCAGTTGGCGCTTCTGTGTGGAGTTTGCATGTTCTCCCTGTGGGTTTCCTCCGGGTGCTCCAGTTTCCCCCACAGTCCAAAGACATGCGGTACAGGTGAATTGGGTAGGCTAAATTGTCCGTAGTGTATGAGTGTGTGGATGTTTCCCAGAGATGGGTTGCAGCTGGAAGGGCATCCGCTGCATAAAAATGTGCTGGATAAGTTGGCGGTTCATTCCGCTGTGGCGACCCCAGATTAATAAAGGGATTAAGCCGACAAGAAAATGAATGAATGTACTTTTAGGGGCTTTGTAAACACACTAAAATGAACAAACAAACAAATTTGTACAATGTAGTAGTGCATAAACAGTAAGTAAATTTGAACAGTTTGCAGTATTCCAATGTAAACAACAAGTTTTAGAAACCCGTCCATCTAAATGTTTGAAGCGATTTATTCCCTACTTGTGTTGCATTATGATTTCAGTGTTTAACTACTATAATCTGCTTTAAAATAAACGCACATATCTCTAAATAACCCTCATCACTGGAGAGCTTTTTGTTTCATGAAACGTAAGGCTTTAAAAGGGAAGAAAATACACCAGCGTCCCTTAGACATAAGTCAGTCCTTTTTACTCTGGAAGAGAAAATGAAATCCTTTAATGGCCAGCGAATGTTCCCAGAGCGAGTGGAATGAATGGGCCCGAGGACAAGCGGAGCCGGGGTCCGAACACTTCATCCTCACAATGACCCACTTTCAGCTGAATCACCCTGAGATAAACGCTGGGCTCCATCCCGCCCTTCAAAATAAACCCTCTCGTCTGCGGCTAAAGAGTTTTATAGTCTGATGTCATTGGAAAACAGTCCTCTGTGTAGCTCTTTAGAAAAAAAAAAAGATCTATACTGATGCTTCAAACAATACGGTGATCCCTGGAATCAGTACAGAACATCAACAGCTTATTGAAAACAGTTCCTTGCTCATCTGATGTTTTTACAAATAAAAGGTCCTGTGAAGTGCTTCGAAAATATGCATTTTTATTTGATGTTTAATGTAATCTCAACCAAAACACGGAGAGGGTTGGACACAGTGTAGCTCCTCCCCCCTTCTTTTTAAAAACAGCCAATAGTGTTTTGTTTCATCACCTGCCAGTGAGAGTGGTTGAGCTCAAGTGTATCAAATGAAAAGCAAATGAGAAGAGTCTTGAAGGGGGTGGGGCATGTCAGATTCTAGGGAGCTTTTGATTGGTTTTGATCAATGACTGTATAAAATATGGACGTCGCGAGAGCGCCATTTTCCATTAAATGCTGTGAAGGAAAAAACACCTAGTGACGGGCACAAACAGTCGCAAAAGACTGCTGAAATTGGAGCCTGGGCATGCGCAGGACTTCCTGATGGAGCCAGAGGAGGAGCTGTGGAATCGAACTTTAAACCAAACGCTTGTACATCAAATCAACCACGCCCCCCGAACTTCTCACTTGACCGCCGGTGTCTGCACTATAACAAAAGCTAGCTAATGTACACTTTGTGAGTAATGTGCGCGAGTAGGTACAGCAGACGGAGTCGGGCCGAGGGGTAATCCCACGCAGATCACGCGCACCACCGCCCCGCCCCACTCTTCACTTTCTTCCGCAACTCCCCAACCCTCTTCACCATTTGTTGTTCGACACCACTTTTTTGGGAAGTAACTTAATATTGTAATGCATTACTTTCAAAAGTAACTTTCCCCAACACTGATTATAAGTAACTCTAATTAAATGCAACTAAAAAAGTAATCCCTTAATTTTTGTCAGGGTAAAAGTGATTTAATTACAGTAACAACGAATTACTAACTAAATACACCCAACACTGATCTCATGTAGACTTGCACAAACATGGACAACATCCCAACCTCCTGCTCCAAAGATCAAAAAGACATTCCCCGCAGATCTGCACTTAAATATTTTTTTATCTGCCGATAATTGCAAACATATCTGGAAAAGGCAGCTGGGAAAAGAACATAACTTCATAAACATCATTTTGTCAGCTTTCTATTTGAAGGCAGTGGGTTTTATTTCTGAGGCAGTAGTGGGAAAGGGTCAACTGTCTGAACTCCTCTCTGACAGCCTGTCAGCACTTCTCATTCTCGCTCCTCCTTCAGTATCTCATCTGCTCCTTTCTCCAATATATCACTCCCTCCGCTGACTCTCGCACTCTTTCCGGTCACCTTCACATATGTGACTCACGTCAGAATGTACATTTAATCACATTTCACAGGGAGTCACGCTGTCTGCCGTGTTGCTGAGCAAAACAGAAACCAATACATTTTAGTCTGAATATAGACATAAGTCATAAACATAGATGAATGACATCAAGATGGGGAAAGGTAAAACAAATAATTGCTTAAAAAGTGCTGTATGCACATTTTCAACGCAATCTCACGGCAATTCGAAACTTTTTTGATTTAGTGGCTAATTCGTATGAATTCGTACGATCTAATTCGTACAAATATGTACGATTTGCTCATCACCCAATGACAGTTGGGGTTAGGGGTGGGGTTAGGTGCCACGCCTCCTTTTTAAAATCGTACATTTTCGTACAACTGAACTCGTACGAATTCATAAGAATTAGCCACTAAACTGACAAAACATAAAATACTTACATTTCCTCGTGAGATCAGGCTGATATTTTTCACTCTTGTAAAGCATACAAATATTATAATATGTGTGCAGATATTTAAGAAGAATGTTAAGTGATCATACTTGTTTATAAAAAAACAATGCTAAAGTTAGTTATTCTCCTTTGAAAATGTGCGTTCTGTGTCGGAAGATCTGTCTGTGTTGGTCTCTATAACCAGCCCACTGCCAGTTTTCATAATTATAATTCAGCACTCCTGGTTGTCTTGACTGAGAATACATGCTAGAGCAAGGGTCACCAAACTTGTTCCTGGAGGGCCGGTGTCCTGAAGATTTAAGCTCCAACCCTAATCAAACACACCTGAACAAGCTAATCAAGGTCTTACTAGGTGTACTTGAAACACCCAGGCAGGTGTGTTGAGGCAAGTTGGAGCTAAACTCAGCAGGGACATCGGCCCTCCAGGACCGAGATTGGTGACTCCTGTGCTAGAGTGTTGTGAGTGTTTGCAGGGCAATGTAGGGGTGTTCAAAGTTTTTGCTAGGGCAGGTTGCTAGACCCAGCTAGCAAAATTCATGTGGCTCAAATCCGGCCCACACCAGACACCTACGTACATCTGGCCCACATACAGCATGGAATGATGGCACTTGGCCGGTCTGCTCCTGTTCCTGCTCCACAATTAAGCCATAGCAATACCACATATCAGCTAAAATTCAACCAAACAAACCAGTGCTGACCCTATTCTGGACCATGATTTGCTTTTATTCTGGCCCAGATCCGGCCCACACCAGACACTTACATCTGAACCACATACTGAATGGAATGATGGCTCTAGGACAGTCCGCTCCTGTTTGTGAGATCTGGGCCACAAATAAGTCAAAGCAATACCACATAACAGCCATAATTCAACCAAATGAACCGGAACTGACCCTATTCTGGGCCACAATTTGCTTTTATTTTGGCCCAGATCTGGCCTACACCTTACACTTGCTGGGTGTGTCAAAGTACAAAAATCCCAGCATGCATTGCAGTATGAATACATTATATAGCTTACTGATGCTACAGTTTTCATTATTTTCTTTTGGTCCTGCTGTTTGTGTTGACGTTGTTGATTTTGTCACTTTTAATATCCTGTTTGTGATGTTTGTGAGTTTTGTTCATTTTGTTAATGGTCACCATTGTTGAGGTTCATGTGCTGATTATTGATGTCTCTGTGAGCAGAAGTTGAACCATAGAATTTGTTTAGCTTATAAACCTTCATAATACAGTGGCATGTGCAAGCCTGTTATTACGTTACTTCTAATAATGGATTAAACATTGGTTAACATCAGTGAACTATATTATTTCATCACAGGTTGTGCCTCACTTAATTTTGTTTTAATTTTTTATTTTTTTTTACTTGGCTTGTTTGCTGTAATGAATAAACTTTTCAAGCAAAGTTCTTGAAAGTTACAGCAGCCCAAAAGAAAATTTATATTAAGTGGTTCAGGGCTATGAGCTCAACTAAAGCAAACACTTTTCTCCACGATGGTGACTTTAGTCTATGTGGTTCACATATGTTTTAAGATAACTGGGCCACATTTGCCATATCTTCTCTAGGCTGCTGTAGGCTCACAGCCACATTAGCCAGAGCTAACTGTGCCAAATGTTTGCCAAAATTGGCCCACATTTGTTTTAGGATAACTGGGCCACATTTGCCATATCTTCTCTGGGCCACTATAGGCTCAAATCCACATTAGCCATAGCTTACTGTGGCAAATATTTGCCAAAAGTGGCCCACATATGTTTTAAGATAACTGGGCCACATTTTCCATATCTTCTCTGGGCCACTATGGCTAACGGCTGCATTAGCCAGAGTTTACTGTGCCGAATATTTGCCAAAAGTGGCCCACATATGTATTAAAATAACTGGGCCGCATTTGTCATATTTTCTCTGGGCCACTATAGGCTAACGGCTGCATTAGCCAGAGTTTACTGTGCTGAATATTTGCCAAAAGTGGCCCACATATGTTTTAAAATAACTGGGCCACATTTTCCATATTTTCTCTGGGCCACATTAGGCTCACATCCACATTAACCAGAGCTTACTGTGCCAAATATTTGCCATAAGTGGCCCACATATGTCCTAAGATAACTGGGCCATTTTTGCACTTACACGTGTGAGCCACTTTAGGTTTAGACCCAGATTACCCTTAAATGACTATGCCATATTTTTGCTAACTGTGGCCCACATTTGTCCTCCATCATTTGGGCCAAATTTACCATTTTCCACATGGGCCACATTAGGCTCACATTCAATTACATTTTGCCATAAGTGCCAAATCTTTGCCTTAAATGGCCCATATATGAATTTGAATCTTTGGCCCCCCTTTGCCCTTGTACAGGTGGGCCACTTCAGGCTCACATTCATTTTGTCTGGGCCGAAGGAATACCACCAGTGCCACATAGCTGCCTAAAGTGGCCCACATTCATATGCTATCTGGGGAGTTTTTGTGTTGGTTGCCACAGCATTGTTGGTATTAGTATTGTTCTTAATTGTTTTATAAAGCATTACGGGTGAACAAATTGTTATTTTTGGTGGTTTCTAGGCTGTTCAATGTGGTTGCAGTGACATTTTTGGTGGTTGCTAGGATGTTTGAGGTAGTTGGTAGTTATGAACGCATGCTTAGAGTCTGTTAGGTTCTTCAAGGTGGTTTCTGTGGCATGTCATGTAGTTGCTAGCATGGTGATTTCTAAGGTACTCTGGGTGGTTGTTAAGGCCTTCAAGATGGTTGCTAAGTCATTTTGGTATTCTGAGTGTTTGCTTTTGTTTTGTATTTGCAGCCAGGCTGTTGGGGTATGTTGCTGGGCATACTGGGAGGTAGCTAGGGCCTTCAGGTTGGTTGCCATGGAATTTTGGGTGGTCATTACAGTGTTCACTGTGATTTTAGAGTAGTTTGGATAGTTGTTAGGGTCTTCTGCATGGTTCCTATGGCATTGTTAGAGGTTGCTAGGGTGTTTGACATGGTTGGTAGTTATGAATGCATGCTTAGAGTCTGTTAGGTTCTTCAAGGTGGTTTCTGTGGCATGTCATGTAGTCGCTAGTGTGGTCTAGGTGATTTCTAAGGTTTTCTGGGGGGTTGTTAAGGCCTTCAAGGGGTAGTTTGGATAGTTTTTAGGGTCTTCTGTGTGGTTCCTAGGGCATTGTTAGAGGTTGCTAGGGTGTTTGAGGTGGTTGCAAAGGGATTCCGGGTAGTTGCTTGGGCATTTAGTGTGGTTGATTGAAAATTCTGCCCACCTGGTTGCCTTGACTGAGAACACATGCTAGAGTGATTTCTAAGGTATTCTGGGTGGTTGTTAAGACTTCGAGATGGTTACTAGGTCATTTTGTAATTCTGAGTGGCATTGTTAGAGGTTGCTAGGGTGTTTGACATAGTTGGTAGTTATGAATGCATGCCTAGAGTCTGTTTGGTTCTTCAAGGTGGTTTCTGTGGCATGTCATGTGGTTGCTAGTGTGGTCTAGGTGATTTCTAAGGTACTCTGGGTGGTTGTTAAGGCCTTCAAGATGGTTGCTATGTCATTTTGGTATTTTGGAGTGTTTGCTTTTGTTTGGTATTTGTAGCCAGGCTGTTGGGGTTTGTTGATGGGCATACTGGTAGGTGGCTAGTGCCTTCAGGGTGGTTGCAAGGGCATTTTGGGTGGACGTTACAGTGTTCTGGGTGATTTTTAGAGTAGTTTGGGTAGTTGTTAGGGTCTTCTGCGTGATTCCTAGAGCATTGTTAGAGGTTGCTAGGGTGTTTGAAGTGGTTGCAAGGGGATTCCGGGTGGTTGCTTGGGAATTCAGTGTGGTTGATTGGAAATTCTGTATAATTGATGGGGAGTCTGCATGGTTGCTAGGGCTGTCGGGTGGTTGCTAGGGCTTTTTTGGCTGGCTGCAATGCTGTTATAAGTGGTTGGTGGCTGAACTGTCCATAGTGTATGTGTGTGAATGAGTGTGTATGGATGTTTCCCAGTGATGGGTTGCAGCAGGAAGAGCATCCGCTGGATAAAACATATGCTGGATAAGTTAGTGGTTAATTCTGTGGCGACCCCGGATTGAATGATGAATGCATGTGAATGAGTGAATGAATGCATGTGTATGGGTGCTTGGAAATATTGTGTGGTTTCTAGAGAATTTTGGGTGATTTCTAGGGTAATCTGAGTGATTGCTCTGGTGTTCGATTTGATAGCTAGGGTGTTGTATGTTGTTGGTAGGGCATTCGAGTGATTGCTAGGGTGTTTTGGAGTAGTTCCAAGAGTAATTATTAGGATGTGGTTGCTTAATTAGTAGGTGGTGGCTTGGGCATTCTGCATGGTTGATTTGGGAGGTTGCTAATGTGATTCTTATTGGATGCAGGAGCATTTTACCTGGTGGCTAGGGCATTCTGATTGCTGGTTGGTTGCTGAAGTAGTTTTAGTGCATTCTGGGTCATTGTTACGGCATTGTTTGTGGTTACTAGGACAATCATTTTAAAGAAAATCTAACTGATGTAAGAACATATGTGATGCTAGTGTGTTGTGAATGTGCAGGGCATTATGTTGGGGTGTTCAAGGTGGTTGCTAAGGCATCCTGGGAGGTTGCCAGGACCTTCATGTTGGTTGCCATTGCATTGTTTTATTTGGCAGCTAGGTTGTCATATGTTGTTGCTAGGGTGTTTTGGAGTCATTCTATAAGTAATAACTAGGATGTGGTTGCTTAATTACTGGGCATTCCGTGTGATTACTTTGGGAGGTACCTCGTTTTTGTTATTGGATTTATTTGGTTGAATTGCTAAGTGGTTGCCAAGGTAACTTGAATGATCAAGGTATCACAAATTAAATTAAATTACTGATCAGTATAGGCACAGGAAATGGACGAGGACCAGAGCTTGGCTTCTCAGAGCCGTATAGTCCTATAACACACCAACCTCATTTGCATCTTACAGCAAAATACAAAATGTCAAAGTGCTCCCTGGTCCTCATTAATAATAGAAGGAACATCATTCAGATCCAGAACTTGGGTGGCATTCTGGCAATTAAACGGACGGGCCGTTATGATTTCAAATGCTACCCTTCGGGATAAAATGGGCAATGCTGAATATTTAAAGGTGATGTGACATAACTGCAGTCGGAGATAACAGGGGAAGAGACAGATTACACGTCTGTCTCACTCTCTTCCATTCTCTCTCTCTTTCTCTTTTCCAGCGTGCTCTCATAATGTAAGAAATGAAAGGATAACCACAAAAACATCATTTGCATTCCATTCCCCATGCGTGCATGTTTTCTTTCTACTGTCAGGTGTCTCCTCGCAGCATGACACCCGGGGAATCGTTCATCTTGTGTCTTGTTTGTTTTGGTGGCATGCCTGCAGGGATGGTTTCGGCTCTCTGTGCGAAGAATCGTGCTAACGGACTCGTTCCAGATGCCACTTCCCATTCCAAGGTCTGTGTAACAGGTCATAAAAACCGAGCAGGATTTCATTATCAGGAGATTCCAGCTTCAGTTTTCAGCCTGATGCATGTGGCTAAACGATGGGTGGAGATGCTTTAAAGCTCTCAGAGGACAGATGGGCCACATGTTCGCGCAGTTTTCCGCTCTGAGCATCTTTTTTCATTTCAGTGGGAGAGGAAATCTATGCAAACAGCACGGCCTCATTGTTCATACCAAAGCTGGGTTGTTAAACGGCTGCTTTCTCTCCTCCACACGCTTCTGAAACATCAGAGCTTTATTAGACGTGTTTACCGTGAACGCCAAAGCAATTCCTCCACCCCCCGCTACGGCTTTTGTGTAAAACGGTAAAAGCAATTACTGCTCATTTTCCAGGAACAAAACAGAACAGCAAGGAGCCCTTTATTTCAGAGGAAAGCAATCAGTATGTTCTCTAATTATATTAAATTTCTTTTGTTAAAATGTTTCGCTAATCGTTAATTCATTCGAAATTTGCAAGCAAATTCTGTATTTAGTAAATCCTATGAGAAATAGTGTCAAATGAGAAGAGAAACACAAAGGCCAAGAGGTTTTTGTCAGTGCATAGACAACACTATATTAACATTGTTGGTTATGCAAGCATTTTTAACTGATAAAACATGATTTCTTAAAGTGTTTTAGAAAATGTGAATGGTAAATTATTATTTTTTTCACTGAAAGAAATTAATCTGAGGCAGAAATAAAAAAAGGCAAGTCATGAGATAATTCTAATAAATTGTAATGAATGTATTAATATTATTGTTAGAGTCTGTTCATTCAGTTCATACAAATGCCAATACTGCAATATATGTTTCAGATCTAGAGACCCCAACAAAGCAAGCTTAATGGTAACAATTGTGAAGCATTCAAACTCCATTAAGAGACAGATGTGGAGAAAAGAAAGAGAAGAAAAAGAAACCTTGGGAGAAACTAGTCTCATTTGGGGGACCAGGAAGTTGTGCTATGGCTTAGCAGTGGCCTTGGCCATTATGAACATCCTTCAGGTCCCAGCCGGTCCTGGCATGATGTATTTTAAGTGGCTTTAGGGGTCGAGTGCTCATGTCATCACTGAGGTGTTTGCTGAGGATCTGTCTTGAAGGTTTGTCTCTGAGGTCTTTGCTGACTATCGTAGGCTGTCTTGTAGCTGTCCTCAGTACAGGTCAATCATCTGGTCTGGATCCAGACTGGTCCAAGTGATCGTGGTAACCTTGGGATGAAGGAGAGACAGTTATACTAACAAAAGGTTAGACACTGATCTTCTTATAATGCTGTTTTAGGAGGTTTTCCCAGTTCTAATTAATCAACCCAGGCTCATTCTGGATTAGCCCTATATACATTTCTGGAGAGTGCCAAATATGTCCCAGGAGGTATGTTTTTTTTTTTTTTTTTTTGCAGTTTTTGCTAATCCACCAGAGGTTGCTGTGTATGCTTTTTGAGATCTCAAAATTCTCTCGCGAGTGCCATTCGGGCCTGCTCTTCTTGCGTAAAACCCACCAGAGGCCGCTGCCGACTGATTGACTGACCAACCGACCAATTCCCTCACCAACCGCCTTCGCTAAACCCAACCGACATTGTTTTAAAAAGCAATAAAAAAAAAGCCACCTGATTTTTACCACGTCTTCAGATTTTACCACATTCTCACCCTGTTATTTACTTGTTTATTTTATTTTTTGGCTTTTGTTTTTGTCTTACCTGCTTTCTGGAACCATTCTTTGCTGGACTCAAACCCCGTCATCGTAGTCAACTCCTCTCTGCGTCTCAAGTCCACCGATGCATGTTGCGAGCCACTGGACAAACTGGTAACAGCTGGAAAGCCGTCCATATGAAGGTAATCGGTCAGCTAGTAATCGTGAAAAGGAACGGCGTCATACTGCCCCGTAGCGTTTGTTTTAAAGATGAAATGTATTCATACGTACTTCTGGCTACATAATTTGCAATCTCCAGAAATATATATAAGGCTACGTTTTCAGAATGAGTTTATGTTGTAATTAATTTATCCAAAGTGTTTCCATTGTTTTATTTTTTCTATATAAACATGGACTTGAAGGACATGCATGACTGTTAAGGCTGAATTATACTTCGTGGCCGTGGCCGTCGGCGACGTTGACGTGCACCTCTCAAAAAATGTAACGCGTACGCATAGCGCAAGCTCTGTGGTTGGTCAGCTTGGTAGCGCTGACGAGAGTGGGCGGAGGTGAGAGCCGCGCACCTGATGCAGCGAGTGTTTACAAGTGTGGAGTGCCGTGAAGGAGCTCCGGATGGAGACTGTTGTTTTGTGTTTACCTTATGATTAAAGTTGTTGCACGTCCGCCGGTTCCGCCTCAAAATGAGCGAATTCGAGCCACTTGTACATTAAGGAAGTGTTCAGCAAAAACAAAACACCAGCGAAGAAACTCGACACAGAGAAACATAAACACCTACTGCCAGATAGTGTTTCGAAAGTGTTATTGCAGAGAAACAGAAACAGCGCGCAGAAGTATAAATGCACAGCTACGCGCGAGGCTTGCGCCATGGGTCACGCCAATCACTTGACGCAGAAGTATAAACTTTTTGGTGCGTTACTGCTACCGCTTGCTCTGGGGTGCATTTCCCAAACAACGATGTAACTCGCAGCTGAACTACCAAAGTAAAATGCATTATTTGGAAAAAGAACGATGTAGTGACAAGTGTTTCCCAAAACCCGTAGTTTCTCTGTCGCAGATCCATCGTTTGAACCACGTTAGTTCTAACTTAAGGTTATTACGTTAACGTAATGATGCTTAAAAGGGGTGGTAACAACTTCTTTAGAGAAGAACCCCATCATTTCTTTGTGCAAATTATATTGTTTTACACGCAATATTAGTTTTGGTAAACATGCACTCGTTTTCCATATTAATTGAAATAAATGTAAATATTACAACATTATTGAGAACATTACATATTCTATTCTAAATTAACATAAAATCACTTACAAAAGCGAACACGTATTGTAATCATTGTTATCATATATAAATTATTATTGTTATCATATATAAAATCATATAAATAAAGAATGAGGCTATTAAGAAATGAAATTTAACATTTAGGGCAACCCAGTGGCGCAGTAGGTAGTGCTGTTGCCTCACAGCAAGAACGTCGCTGGGTCGCAGGTTCGAACCTCGGCTGGGCTGGGTCAGTTGGCGTTTCTGTGTGGAGTTTGCATGTTCTCCCTGCGTTCGCGTGGGTTTCCTCCGGGTGCTCCGGTTTCCCCCACAGTCCAAAGACATGCAGTACAGGTGAATTGGGTAAGCTAAATTGTCCATAGTGTATGAGTGTGAATGTGTGTGTGGAAGTTCCCAGAGATGGGTTGCGGCTGGAAGGGCATCCGCTGCGTAAAATCGTGCTGGATAAGTTGGCGGTTCATTCCGCTGTGGCGACCCCGCAAGGGACAAAGCCGACAAGAAAATGAATGAATGTAACATTTATTATTAGGAAATGAAAAAAATCCTACTTTAATAATAATATTTATATTATTATTGATGATGAAGATTATTATTATTATTATTATTATTATTAAGTAGGATCTTGTTTATTTTTTTGAAAAGTCTACTTTTACAATTTGACACATGTAAACACTGTAGAAATGTTCTAACCAACAGGCCCATGTCATATACAGTACAGATACTTAATAAATGACCTACTGTAAATTAAAAGCATTAACGTATGCTATGTTTTTTGTTTTCACAAGCTTTGGAGACGTAACATAAATTCCGCTTTTAAATAATAGGTCACCTATAGCTTTCGTCATGAGCCATGGCTGTGTTCAAAATGACATCAGTGTTTTTAAAGTGCACTGCGAAGGGAGCACAATTGTAAACATGAAGATCGGTGAAACTGAACTTTAAAAATGCTTTGAAAGCAAATTACACCCAAGAGTGATGACTAACGCTTTGAAAAAATAAAAATAATTCCAAGTTTAAATGTTAGAATGTTCTAAATAAATGGGGCATAGGGCAGATAACTGGGAATAGAACACAGCCAGGAACTAAGTTTCTAACTAAAGCTCCAGAGGTGTAGTTGCAAGCATGGAAGTTTGCGACGCAGTTTGTGAATGTTCGTAGGAACGATGGATTTGGGAAACGCCAAATCAACTAACTATGTTTGTAACGGCACAACTTGTGACCTTAGTTGGCTAACGATGATTTTCGGAAACGCACCCCTATTCCTGGCGATCGACCTTCCTGCAGTTTTCAGTTGCAGCCCTTATCAAACACACCTGCCTGTAATTATCAAGCGCTCCTCACGTTCTAAATAATTGGTTCAGGTGTGTTTGATCAGGGTTGGAGCTGAAATCAGCTGGAAGGTCGATCGCCAGGAACAGGGTTGAGCACCCCTGATTTAGGCTAACACGAGAAATTTGCTTGATGACTGAGGGAGAAGAGCTAATTCATGAAGCAGGATTCCTCATGACCATACCTCGAAAAGTACATGTTAAGATGCAATAACAATAATTCTGATGGTGTGCTCAAAAATGCTTTAGTAATTTATAGTAAATCTATAATGTTTTTGAACTACACAATACAGGCAGTGCAGAATTATTAGGCAAATGAGTATTTTGACCACATCATCCTCTTTATTCATGTTGTCTTACTCCAAGCTGTATAGGCTCGAAAGCCTACTACCAATTAAGCTTATTAGGTGATGTGCATCTCTGTAATGAGAAGGGGTGTGGTCTAATGACATCAACACCCTATATCAGATGTGCATAATTATTAGGCAACTTCCTTTCCTTTGGCAAAATGGGTCAAAAGAAGGACTTGACAAGCTCCTAAGAGTCAAAAATAGTGAGATATCTTGCAGTGTCTGGGAGGCTGTGGTTGCTGCTGCACGCAATGTTGATGGTGAACAGATCAAAACATTGACAGAATCCATGGATGGCAGGCTTTTGAGTGTCCTTGCAAAGAAAGGTGGCTATATTGGTCACTGATTTGTTTTTGAATGTCAGAAATGTATATTTGTGAATGTTGAGATGTTCTATTGGTTTCACTGGTGAAAATAAATCATTGAAATGGGTATATATTTGTTTTTTGTTAAGTTGCCTAATAATTCTGCACAGTAATAGTCACCTGCACACACAGATATCCTCCTAAAATAGCTCAAACTAAAAACAAACTAAAAACTACTTCCAAAAATATTCAGCTTTGATATTAATGAGTTTTTTGGATTCATTGAGAACATGGTTGTTGTTCAATAATAAAATTAATCCTCAAAAATACAACTTGCCTAATAATTCTGCACTCCCTGTATATACACTGTATATAGTTTACTGTAGTAAAAGCTAAAGTATATAATTACTATTAGTTCATGATAGTTACTGATGATACTACATTATGTAGTGTAATTCATTAATAAAGAATTGTAAATATACACAATATAATGCTTATTCGCAAATATTTCCCTTTACTAAAAAATACTATAGTATTTTAAATGCGTAACGCCTGGTTTTATTAGATTTTTTGTTTTTAATTGAACTGAACAATATGGTCTCATGTGTTTCATTGACAGTTATTGAACATTAAGATATGATTGACTTGGATTTAAGTTGCTTCGATTTAAAAATCAAAATTACAAAAATAGCTTAGATGTAGCTAAGCTACTTTTGCCAAGTAGCTTTTAGCTTAGCTTGCTACATTTCTCAGAGGGTAGCTTTTAGTGTAGTTAAGCTACATTTTAAGTTGAGTAGCTAATAGTTTAGCTCACTACATTTTTCAAGTAGCTTGCCCATCACTGCCAACAAAACTGCAACTGTAGATTGTCAGTTACAGTTCCCAAAAAAGGGGAATAACATAAACATGATAGCTTGTATCCGTGGCGACTGCATAATTACGATGACCCGAGTGAAACAATGGAAACGCTTCAATGGCGATTTCGGAACTCTCTTTGGGGAAGTCATCCGGGTGCCATGGCAACGACGGTTTCTCCATCTCCCAGTGGCTCAGAGGTCAGCTGTCATTGGCTCTCTGCGCATTGTCTGCTGTCCTCCTTAACAAACGTGTCACAGTACATCAAGATAACATTTATAACCTGTCCAAACAACAGGGTACACAGCGCTGAGCTCAATCCCAAAGACAGCGGTAGACTTCGAGAGCGCTTCTTAAAGCGCCTTTTGGGATAAATGACCGAATTATTCAAACGTCATCTTTTAAATAAGGTCAAAGGCGAGTCGCCCTCGTCAGTTTTAGACAGCAAAGCAGCATCGATCTAACTGATGGCACCCCTTGCTCCCTATGCAAATGAGCACGAATATCATTACGCTTGGCCTGTGCATTGAGTGTTACCTGCGGCATCAACAGCTGCGTGTGTGTTGTGTGTTTTAACACGCTGTGAGAGACGCTTCGGAGACCAGTGTAAGAGAACGTCTGAAACACACCTGAGGGGGAATGAAGATGGAAAATGCGTATTCTCCACAGGCGTCGGGCTAATACTTCACGCTCGCTGATGGGAAAACTGCTGTGACCTTTAGAATTGGCAAAATAGAAGAGAGACGTCTCTGAGGGCCTGTGTGTGTGTGAAATATCTCCTCTTAGGCATGAAGTACTGAGGAAAAAAAGAGAAGAGATAATTGAGAACGAGTCAAAAATTTCCATTGCACTCATAATCTGCATTCATAGCACCGCTCGCCATGTACAATGGCTTTAATTGCTTCAGTGAAGCTACAAAATAACCAGTCAGATCAGGGTGGCTATTTCTTTTTTTTTTTTTTGCCACCCCTTTTTTGTACGCCTGTTGTTTTTCTCGGTGCTGCCTTTTGTGTGGCTTTTCTCATTGCTCAACTTTTCCCCATTTAATCTAATTCATTATCTCAGACCTCTTTGTCCTCCTATCGAGTCGCACAATGGTGCCTGCTCACTATGGACATGTGATTTCTTTCTTCCAGGCTTTTCCATCGTCTCCTCCCCTGGGATGCAGGATCCAGGAAAAAAAAATACCTGGAACCAGGATTCCCCCCCCCCCACTTCTTTTGTGTCTGGGAGGTTCAAGACGGGAATGGCAGGATAAACGTTTTAGAGAGGCAGCAAACCTGACACCTTTGTTTTGTCCTTGCAGGGTCTCCATATGCATGATGTGCGCTGATGGGACTCAAGAAGGAACTGAGGGACTTTTCTTGCCTTTTGATTGAAGGTAATTATGGACACCATCCTGAAAAGAGAGAATGGTGAAAAAGAAAATCGCTTGATGATGTTTTGGGATTTAATAAATTTCCTTTTATTATACTTGCAAACTTGAACTGAAGAAATAAGGGCAATTAAATTATTTAAACATTTGAAGAGTTCAGATGCAAAACCCTCTAAATCCATCAGACCTCTTTTCTTGTAAATGAGCATTTTCTATCTGGCTCTGATTAGGTTTAGAAGTTTCATTTTATAAATAATGAAAATGTTATTTGCTAGTAAATAAAATAACTTTTTTTTTTTTTTTTAAATGTCACTTTAGACAATTCTTTGGTTTTTAACAAGGTAGATTTTCTTTTGCTTAAAATTAGCTAAATCCACTAGTGCTTTTTTTTGCAAAAACCTCTAAATCCACCTGTTGAGACAAGTCAAAAAATCACTAAACATGCAATTAGAAAATTATTTTACCAAACATAAAACACATTACATAAACCACCTAAAATTAAAAACGCATAAATCTGTCAAGTAAGTTTTTTCGCAATGACGTATTCACACCAAACTTGGTGTGTGTGTGTGTCATCACAACCATGGTCTGAAGTGAGCTGCAGTGTTTCGGCGTTTTTTTAACTCCTCCTAGACCGTTGGTCCAATCTTCACCTAAATTGACTCGGATCATCTTTAGACCATGTAGACCAAAAGTTATCGAATTCATGTCGATAGACAAAACTGTTGTCATTTAGCATATGCGCAAACTTGATGTAATGCTGCCAGATGACATTACAGGCTGAATCACTGCAATGGTTTGAAGTATTGAAACCAGACTTAATGTGTGTGATCTAGACCTGACATCGACCAAACTACATCAGTCTGCACCACTTTCTGTGTAAAATTGACAAACAATTAAATTCTATCAACAGAAATCATACAAAATTTGTGGTCTTGTTAGATTCCTTGGATCACACCGAGAACATTGATATAATTTATTCCCTAATTGACACGACTTCCTGTCCACCATCTTGAATTAGTTTGAAAATCTGTTGTTTTGATCTGTCCATAGATCATTAGCCCAATTTTCACCAAATTTGGTTCAGAACATGCTGCTAAAAAGTCATAGAATCTTCCAGTGGCTCTGTAGCTTGTTGCCGTGTTTGTTTATGATGTGGCCGCTGGGATGCTTGGCCCCGATAATTGCTGCTTGCAGCTTTATTTATTATTGTTATTATAAAAAAAGTTTTATAATGGCGTTCAATAAAAGCATTTGCAGTTGATTGACATGCTCTGACCTCACCACTGGCCTACCACGGCTGATAAAAAAAAACAAAGTTTATCAGTTAATGTGAAAAATAAATATGAATGTTTACCTCCATAGCCTAACTGTCCCATTACAATAAAACTATGTCCAAAAAAAAATACTATAAATTATTATTATTATTATTATTATTATTATTATTATGGCAGCACAGTGGCTCAGTGGTTAGCACTGTTGCCTCAGGGCAAGAAGGTCGCTGGATAAGCTAACTTGTCCATAGTGTATGAGTGTGTCTGTTAATGAGTGTGTATGGGTGTTTCCCAATACTGGGAGGGGCAACTGCTGCATAAAAAACATATGCCAACTTATCCAGCATTTGCTTTACGCAGCGGATGCCCTTCCAGCTGCAACCCAGTGCTGGGAAACACCCATGCACTCTCACGTTCACACATACACTACAGTCAATTTAGTTTACCCAATTCACTTATAGTGCATGTCTTTGGACTGTTAGGGAAACCGGAGCACCCAGAGGAAACCCACACAAACACGGGGAGAACATGCAAACTCCACACAGAAATGCCAACTGACCCAGCCAAGGCTCAAACCAGTGACTTAGCCACTGCGCCACCCACTTAAACTTTTAGAAAAAAACAAATCAACTTCTGATTCCAAAAATAAAAATATTTAAGAAACATTTCTGATGGTCCGGAGTTTGCAGATATGATTTATAAATATTTCATAGATTATACTGTATATGTTTTTGTTTTAAAGAAACTGTGAATCATGCTAGCCCATGCTGCTTTGTGATTTGGACTTACTAGCTACCACCAAAGTTTAAATTTCTATACACTCTTAAAAATACAAACTTTAATAGCGATGCTTGGGTTGAATTGCAATGCATAACACATATTAAATATTAAAATGATAAAATATTTAAAATCCCTAAGATTCAACATAAACTTGAAGAAAGAAGCAGTATAGAGCCACTGGAGCGGTTTGATCTCCGACTGAGGACTGTTTCTCCCCCAGAAAATCTCCCACCTATAGCCAGAGACGCCCATTTACGCATCCAATCCCATACACCATAATCCTGCTGTATCCGTGAGCAGCAACATGATGCTCTTTACTGTTCCTGCATTCCTCTCACAGTTGATCTGTCTCTCGCACTCAATCACTCCCTGCTTACTGTTTCTGCTCTGGATTCGTTCAAGGGGATGAGAAAAGCTGAAAGAGTAGTATTTTCACTTCACCCTCATGTCATTCCAATCCACCGCTTTCTTTCATATAACACAAAGAGCTTCTCTCACATCCTGATTTTGCAGAGTTTGACGCATTCCTGGGTCGGCTAGTTGGAAAAATTTAAAAACAACTTTTTTTTTTTCCCGCAAGATATGGGAGATTCTGCAAAGTTGACTGGTTTCGCTTTTGTGTATTTAGAAGTCTACACTCTCAAAAATGAAGGCTCCGGAGCTGTCACTGGGGCAGTAACCTCTACATACAGTTGAAGTCAGAATTATTAGCCCTCATGTGATATTTTTTCCTTTTTCAAATATTTCCCAAATGATGTGTAACAGAGCAAGGATCTTTTCCAATAATATTTTTTTCCTCTGGAGAAAATCTTATTTGTTTTATTTCAGGTAGAATGAAAGCAGTTTTAATTTTATTTAAAAGCATTTTAAGGTCAATATTATAAGCACTATTTTTTTGGATTGTCTGCAGAACAACCCATCGTTAACCAATTTGCCCAATTAACCTACACTCACCGGCCACTTTATTAGGTACACCTGTCCATCTGCTTGTTAGCACAAATTTCTAATCAGCCAATCACATGGCAGCAACTAAATGCATTTGGGCATGTAGACAAGGTCAAGACGATCTGCTGCAGTTCAAACTGAGCATCAGAATGTGGAATAAAGGTGATATAAGTGACTTTGAACGTGGCGTGGTTGTTGGTGCCAGACGGGCTGGTCTGAGTATTTCAGAAACTGCTGAACTACTGGGATTTTTCACGCACAACCATCTCTAGGGTTTACAGAGAATGGTCAGAAAAAAGAGGAAATATCCAGTGAGCGGCAGTTCTGTGGGCGCAAATGCCTTGTTGATGTCAGAGGTCAGAGGAGAATGGCCAGACTGGTTCCTGCTGATAGAAAGGCAACAGTAACTCAAATAAGCACTCGTTACAACTGAGGTATTTAGAAGAGCATCTCTGAACAGACAACATGTCCAACTTTGAGATGGATGGGATACAGCAGCAGAAGACAACACCGGTGCCACTCTTGTCAGCTAAGAACAAAAAAAACTGAGGCTACAATGCCTCTAGGTTACTCTTATTTTACCATACTAAAATATGATCATACCTTGATTTTTAATTAGAACACTAAGGTCTGACTTTGCTTAGACAAAAGTCTTGTCACTTAACAGAAATAATGTTATGGTGCAGTGGAAAAAGAATGAATATTGTGTATGACTCCCATGAGCTTGGAGGACTGCATCCATACATCTCTGCAATGACTCAAATCACTTAATAATAAAGTCATCTGGAATGGAAAAGAAAGCGTTCTTGCAGGACTCCCAGAGTTCATCAAGATTCTTTGGATTCATCTTCAATGCCTCCTCCTTCATCTTAACCCAAACATGCTTAATAATGTTCATGTCTGAAGTATGAGAAGGAGCGCTATCCTGCTGAAGAATTTGCCCTCTCCTGTGGTTTGTAATGTAATGGGCAGCACAAATGTCTTGATACCTCAGGCTGTTGATGTTCCCATCCACTCTGCAGATCTCTCGCACGCCCCCATATTGAATGCAACTCCAAACCATGATTTTTCCTTCACCAAACTTGACTGATTTCTGTGAGAATCTTGGGTCCATGTGGGTTCCAATAGGTCTTCTGCAGTATCTGTGATAATTGAGATGCAGTTCAACAGATGATTCATCTGAAAAATCTACCTTCTGCCACTTTTCCAAATGATCAACTAGAAGTCAAGTTATTATTTGTTGCTCTTACAACTGGGATTGACGACAAGACTTTTGTCAGGTAGGGTATATATATATATATATATAATATAAGCTATGTTTTGTGGACAATTTTATGTTCTGTATTGACTACTTTAAAAGTGCTCTTGGTCATTTGTGGAGCTCGACCTCAGTGAACTAACTAATGTATCTCAAAATTACTGTAATTAGATGACAACTTGTCTTTCAATTCAGAGATTTTTCATTTCTAGAGCGCACACATGAATGCCAAAATGGGTCCAATTTTGTTGGTAAGTGCACTGCATTAATTTACCTCTTGCAAAACACTGAAGACTGAAAAATGCACCTGGCAACACTGGCTATAAATAGACAATAATGAGTAGACTAACTATAGTTTTTGAAGCTGCTGTCATTTTGTTTTCTTATACATTGGCACAACAGGCAAATGAGAGGTGCTAGGGCTTATACTGTCCATACAGTTTAATGTTGTTACTGCAATGTAAAAAAATAATAACAATTCTTTCTCTACAAAATATAGTGAACTCAGCTAATCAAAGACAGCGTTTTGTGGACTGTTTAAGGTTTAGATCGTAAGCTCATCCCCGATTGAGATCAAATGGATAAAATGTGAAAGGTTAAGTATAAAATTTGATATGTTCCTGGTGAAATATTTGTATGAAATTGTGTGTATAAATTTCTATTTAATTTATTTCATGTTTATTTCTATAGCGCTTTTACGATGTAGATTGTGTCAAAGCAGCTTAATATAGAAGTTCTAGTAAATTGAAACAGTTTTAGTTTTCACAGCTGAATTTTAGTTTAAATTTCACTGCTGAAAGTCCAAACACTGAAGAGCAAATCCATCGATGCACCGCTCCACAAGTCCCAAACCAAGCAAGCCAGTGGCGACAGCGGCGAGGAACAAAACCATTTGACGAAAGTGAAGAAAAAAAAAAAACCTTGAGAAAAACCAGGCTCAGTTGGGCACGACCATTTCTCCTCTGGCCAAACTTCTTGTGCAGAGCTGTAGTCTAGGCCTCGGAGGCTGAATGCTGGACGATCATCGTGGAGAAGCTGCAGGTGTGAGTACGTCACCGGCAGGTGTTTAGGCTGGCCCACAGCATCAATGTGGAGACTCGTCTGTCACTGGGGTCTTTCAGGAATCTCATGCTCTCCACTCCTCCACGACCATCACAGCATCTGCTCAAGATACGGCCTGGTCCAGGATTATGGAGACCTCAGGACAAGGAAAAGCAGACTAACATAAGCATATATGCCGTTTGAATTATAATGTTTTTTGGGAAGTGTTCCCGGCTCTGGTTGCCCTAATTAATGCAGCCTAATGCTGCGTTCACACCAGATGCGGATGAAGCGTCAGACACAAGTGATTTACATGTAAGGTCAATGCAAAGATGCGAATGGACATCTTGCGGCGCAATACGTGCGAATGAGGTTGAGTGAATGACACGATTTGCACGAATGAAGCGTCGTGAGTTGAGCCTTTTGCGTGGTTAACGCGCTTAACACTTGAGTTGGAAAATCTGAACTTCAGTGGACATTCGCGCCGCCTTAACCAATCAGGAGTTTTCTCATGTAGGTGCGTGATTATGACAAAGCGCCTGTTGTTTGTGTCCCAAAGGGAAACCCTCTTGCCGACACCAACAACAGCTCATCAAACTGGCCATGGCTCAGTATGAAGCACAGCTGAAAGCCTCCATCATCCAAGTACAGTTTCTGGAGGAGTTGATGAACTCACAGAGCTGGGTGCACCTCCGAATGGATCTAGTGGACTCAGACAAGGTTCCAAATGAATCAACGCTGTTTATCAGCCTTCCTAAAGCACAGCTATTTTCTCAATAATATCCATGTTAGCCATTTAGCAACAAAGCTAGAGTCACCGGGCAGACAGAAGCCCTGCCCATGACGCAAATCCACGTCTATTGTGAAATGAATTTGACGCGTGAATGAATGGGATTTAACGCGCAAAAGTAAACTATGCACGAATATCACAATTTATCCACGCGTTCCGTATCTGGTGTCAACACAGCATAACAATCCTTTAGGGGATTTGGATTTCAAAAGCATTAGTATTGTATGTGTAACTGTGCGTTCACACCGAAGGCGGTGAGAGCGCCAAAGGTTGCTCTGGCCGCCCTGGAGACAACGCTGTCTGCCTTCAGTTCCAATGGCGAAAGCGTCAAAATTCACTACATCGATCTGAAATTTAAAGGGACCGTTGCAGCATATCATATTAGTAACATTCCTGCATAAAACATGCTTTCTAGCATGAAAATGTTGCACACTTTATCAAATTCATTTAACAAAGGAAGATCAAGTTCGCATGAGATTCCCGCTTTCTTTCAGAAAAGAAAAATCAATATATAACAATAATGCACATCAGTAACTCGCCAGTAACTTTTTTAATGTATGTTCCTGTAAGAAAACTTTGAAATCTGGCGACTGCAAAATTAAAACCCTTGGGAACAACTGTGGTCGGAACCAAAGTTCACAGTGACTGTGTTCTCTGGACTCCTCTCAAGCGGTGGACTTCTACATTCTGATTGCTTGTCGCCAAACCGCGTCACAGCTCATTACCATATAGTTGACTTGATTTCAACGCTCCTCGACGCCCACACCGGCGAAGACGCGCCACGCTGCTCCTTGCTGCTTATCGCCGCCGGCTTCCATTGAAAATGAATGACTTCCGGCTACTTTGACGCTCTCGCCGCTTTCGGTGTGAACGTACAATAAGCTAATGCAAAGCGATGTTTAGTTGTGCTAAATCAATAGTGTAGATTATTTTGTTAAAGACGTAATTTGCACAACTTTAAAAATGATATTCTCAGTGTTTTCATTATTTTTACACCCTGAGATTTCAGATATTTAATCAATTTAGCCGTATATTGGCCAAAAATCTTATTAAGCTAAAGTTGGTTTTATATTCACATAAACGTACATTCTCCCTAATAATATAATTTCAGAAAAGTATTCTTTGCAAATTCTTAACAGGGAACTTATATTAGCAGCCGATGACTGTCATAATACAATATTGTTCACAGTCAATTATTCATTCATTTTCATTTCGGCTTAGTCCCTTTATTAATCTGGGGTCGCCACAGCGGAATGAACCGCCAACTTATCCAGCATATGTTTTTTTTTACGCAGCAGATGCCCTTCCAGCTGCAACCCATCACTGGGAAACATCCATACACACTCATTCACACATACACTACAGACAATTTTAGCTTACCCAATTCACCTGTACCGCATGTTTTTGGACTTGTGGGGGAAACCTGAGCACCCAGAGGAAACCCACGCTAACACGGGGAGAACATGCAAACTCCACACAGAAATGCCAACTGACTCAGCCGAGGCTCGAACTAGCGACCTTCTTGCTGTGAGGCGATTGTGCTACCCATTGCGCCACCGTGAGGCCCCACAGTCAATTAATTAGTGCTAATGTTGTTTGAAGTCATACTTACATGACATTTCAGAACAAATATTCAAAATAGCATGATAAACAATATAGGGACAGTGCCACTGTTCAAAAATAAATGAATGTGCGAATATAAAGCCAACTTTACCTCAATAGAAATCTTTATAAAAACATACATCACTGAAAAGCTTATTTGTTGAGCTTTTAGCCGACGCATAAATCTCAAGTTCCCAAAATTTATACTTAAGACTACGATTTTGACTTACAGTTTAGTGGTCCAGGGTCAGATTAGTGCTCTTCCAAAAGTCTGATGGTCACCACTGGCTCACAGACCTTACACTATATATATTTATTGAAAGTGTAGCACAGATGCGGCTCAAGAGGCCTGCTGTCAGTCAAGCTTTGTGTCGAGGTGGTGTGGAAGATCTTCTCTCTGTAATTACACACCATGAGTGACGGGAGACGAGAGGAAGGGTTAGAGAGGCAGGAGGGTGACTGCTACAGTGGCACAATTAAAACAAAAAAGGGGGAGCATACAAGATCTGCTGCGCTCACACACACACATTCACACGCTCAATCCATCACTCAGCGTTCGCTCCTTTGAGACTCAGCGCTCAATGGCTGAAGGCTTTCTGATGCTGCGAGCAGGAAGACACCACCTGCTGCCTGATCTGACAACTTCCTCCACTCCTGAGACGCTTGCTTTTGATTGGATGGAAATGACAAGGGAGATATTGTTTTCTTGACATATGTCATGGTCTGCTCTCTCTCTCTCTCTCTCTCTCTCTCTCACACACACACACATTCAATATCAGTTCTGTACTGAGACCCAAAGAAACTAACTTTGATATGCAAGTCTATTCCTTGAAATTTTGGCGAAAAACAAGATTTGACAAAGGTCTTGAGAGAGATTACTGACAAAAGCGAGAGATACGGTACAATATCATGAAGAGATAAAATGACAGGATTGATTCAAAGATTTTTGTCAAATAATGGTTGAAGATAATTAGCAAAAAGCAGATGGACAATGATGTACATGCATGAAGAACAGATAGATAGATACAAGTGACTCGTCTTCTAGCTTAACTTAGATAGACAGATAGATAGATAGATTTCGGGAGTAGCTAGCTACACTGTAAAAAATGATTTTTGGGGCTTGTAAATAAAGATAATATAATCCAAGTACATTTTACAAATAAATCATATTTTGTCTTTTTACTTCAAAATGTCACGTTTAATTCAATAAGCTACTTAATACTTCTTTTTTATTTATTGTGCTTAAAATACAATAGTAAATTCAAATGGATATACCCAAGTAATATTTACTTAGTGTTTCGTAATAATGCAAAAATAGAAATAACCGAGTAAAACTTACTTCACAAAGTCAGGAAGTCTATGCGCATGCTCTCTGATTCAAACTTGGGGCGGGTGGAGCAGACGAGAGCAAGCGAAGGTTTCCTCACACAGACTGATGTGATATTTACAAGGTAAGTTACATTATTTGTTTATTAATCAATTTGGATTCGTTTGCAGAAAGGTATAGAGCTCCTATCTGCAGTTTTGGTGGTTAAAGAGAATCCATGAAGTGCTATTTGAGTGA
Organism: Danio kyathit; assembly: GCA_903798195.1. Lineage (NCBI taxonomy): Eukaryota > Metazoa > Chordata > Actinopteri > Cypriniformes > Danionidae > Danio > Danio kyathit. The sequence continues at coordinate 7,206,001 of LR812532.1, read as the reverse complement.
GTTTGCTAAAGATCCGATTAGCATAAGCATATTAGCAAATGACATTTGTGTCTAAAACAACTGTGTTGTATTCTAAATATAATCTATGGAGAAGTTTAATCTACAGTGAACTTAAAGATGATTTTTTACGAATACGAGTGTCCAAGCATATCGTTAAATTGCAATAAGGACATAATTAACCGAACATTAAAGTTACCCTCCCTGCTATCTGCACTATAAATACTAGTTTTCTTAAACTGGAGAGCATCAGAACTCATTTGAACCCAGAATGATAAGTTACCTGAGCCCTGAGAGGCCAAAACATGACGTAGAAAGATGTATTTATTAATCCATCCACATTAACATATGCCAATATACTCCTTATTAAACTATAGTGATAGATATTCTAGTAACAGTACTAAGTATGTTCAGGCAGCCTCTATACTTGTGAAACATTTATAGCTGATAATTGAAGAGTCTAAAATAAATTACCTGATCAAATGTTAAATCAGAAATATCATTATATGTTCATTTAATTTTCTGACATTAACGTTTCTAATATGTTCAACAGATTGCTCTCACCATTCAAGCTCATGCAAGGTAAGTTGAATAACACATTTATATAGATATACTAATGTATTCAACATGGATATGTGTGTGTGGTTGGCAAAAATTGTTGATTTGACTACTAAATCATAAATGTGTTACATTTTATTTCATTTATCTTAGACCAATAATGAGAACAGAAGCATAACCACAACTCCCCTGTAGCCAGCCTTTCTGCAAAAACTGGACTACATTCACTCAACCAGGTAAATGTATATATTGCACATCCAATTTCCAGCTGCTTCCTGACTTATTAGATGTGCAGTTATATGTAGATGGAGATTTACACTGTTACTGGTTAATGACCACTAAAGTTTACTTTTGTTTTAATCAGCAAGTTGAAGACAAGAGAGATGCTGTGATGCACTGCCTGCTTTCCTACCTGGGAGAATCATCTCAGGAGCTCATTGAAGACTACCAGGTACATTAAAAATGTCTAAATTAGTTTTTACTTTGGATATGTAAGGTTCTTTAAGTGTTAAAGACATGTTAGTATTTTTATCCCCCAAATTTTTTACTATTGGTTAAGTTTTAAAAACTTTAATCACTTTATTCTACAGAGCACAGGTCTTAACATCAATACAGTCTATTATATCATAAAGCAAGGCATAACATTGATAACATTGCAACTAACTGTGTACAGTATTTTAATCACTTTGCACTTATTTGTGTATTTGACAGGATGTCGAGAGACCTGCTTAAAGACTGTACTACAGAAGAGGAAGATGCCAACATAGATGACCCCATCGTTCTCTCTGAAAGGACTTTTTAAATTTGTTTATTGAGAAGTTTAATAAATTAAAGTACTGAATGGAAATGTCTGGTAGTGTTTTTAATTAAGAAACAGTTTAAATATACATTTAAATGTATTACTATTTTAAGATTTATTTTTATCCAATATTCCCAGTTATCTTTTTTAGTTATCCTAAATAAACTTTACTTCAAAATGTTAAATAAAATATGGTAATGAAATTTTATTTAACATTCTGAAGTAAAGTTTACTCAGGATAACTAAAAAAAGATAACTGGGAATATTGGATAAAAAAAAAAACTAAAAATAGTAATATATTTAAATGTACAACTTAATTAAATTTTACAAACAAAAAGTCAGTAAAATCTACTTAGAATTTCCCAAGTAAACTTAACTTAACATTTCTAATTAAATGTACTAATAATTATGGTTAGTCTTTTACTTGGCACAGCTTTGAAGATTTACTAACCTTTTCTGAGTGAAAAATATTTCCAAGCTTTTTTCAAGTAAACCCTACTCCTCATTTTTTACAGTGTACAAGTGAATCATCTACTAGCATAGATAGATAGATGGATGGATGAATAGATAGACAGACAGAAAGATAGATAGAATTCGGGAGTAGCTAGCTACAAATGACATATCTACTAGCATGGATGGATGGGTGGATGGATAGTGTTTGGGAGTAGCAAGCTACAAATGACTCATCTGCTAGCATAGATGGATGGATGGATGGATGGATGGATGGATGGACGGACGGACGGACGGACGGACGGACGGACGGACGGACGGACGGACGGACGGACAGACAGACAGATAGATAGATAGATAGATAGATAGATAGATAGATAGATAGATAGATAGATAGATAGATAGATAGATAGATAGATAGACGGATAGATGGATGGATGGACGGACGGACGGATAGATAGATAGATAGATAGATAGATAGATAGATAGATAGATAGATAGATAGATAGATAGATAGATAGATAGATAGATAGATAGATAGATAGATAGATAGATAGATAGATAGATTTCTGACATTTTCTTTTTAGTTTGTTTGTGAAGGAAGTGAAGCTTGCACAATACAAACACTACCATTACACTGTGAAATGTGTTTTATGGCTCCATTATGAAGCCAACAGTCGCACTTAAGGGCTTGATGTGTTCACAGCCCAAAATTCTCTTTATTACCAAATGCAATAACAGGCGAAGAGGAAAAAAAAAAGAAGCCATGTGACAGAAAAACACATTAACTTCATAAATTAATCTCTCTTCAACCCGTTTTAATGATTTAAATAAAAAGAGAGATCAATCTGCTAATGGCGCGTAGCCATTTTTATTCATTACAGAGATTCACGGCAACAAAACAACACACAGCCATCTTTCACTCTGACAATTAATCCCAATTTGGGACTCGCGGAGGAACACTGAAAAAAAAAAAACCCAGATCAGACCCCCCATCCCCCATAACAGGGCGAGTAATAGCATTTCATTTGCTGTATAAATTTCATCCTGCTCGACAGCGTCTGCTCTCAGGTCTCTGATTACAGCCTGACCACACTGCCATAAATCTCGTTTGCGCGTGCTCCCTATCAGCACTTAAATCTGTGTCCTATGCTAATGTGTGGGCGGGGCTGAGGAGTGAAAGGCGGGGTCACAGACCTCTGCTCTCTTTCTGATTTCTGAATGTAATCTACTGCTCGGCAGCATGAATGCTAATTAGATTCAGTGTTGAATATACATGACAGGGAGTGCTGTTTACTGGGAGAGCGAGGGTCTGCTATTTAAATTCAGCTCACGCTGGCAGACACAATAACGCAAACACACAGCCATGCGCTCAAGTGCATTTGTGTATCTTGCTCTATCATTTTATGGCCAGTTCTGTTGCTGCGGTTTATTTGATGGAGTCACAGAGACGATTGGAGCTCAAACTGCAGTTTGAATGGCGAATACTAAAAACTATCAGACCACAAAAACACACCAAATATGAGCAGGATTCCAATCAACAAAGATGTCTCTATAAATAACCAATGGATCTGTGAGCCATGGTAGCAACATTCTGCAGCTATGTATTCTCTGAGGGGAACTTTCATTGCTGAGAGGTTCACAATAAAACAGCTAGTTTGGGAATGTTTTGCTCCACTGAACGAAAGTAGGTCTAAAGGAAGATTTCCGAGCAACACACAGTATCATTTACTCCATGATTCAACACACTCGAAAGTCACTTATTTTATGCCTGAATAAATCAAGCATCTTGATTGAATCGGTTGAATGAGATTGTGGCAAGACTAGCGCCGCCCTTTTTGTTGCATTCCCAGATAGCATACAAATGTGGGCCACTTTAGGCAGTTATGCGGCACTGGTGGTATTCCTTCGGCCCAGACAAAATGAATGTGAGCCTGAAGTGGCCCACCTGTACAATGGCAAAGGGGGGCCAAAGATTCAAATTCATATATGGGCCATTTAAGGCAAAGATTTGGCACTTATGGCAAAATGTAATGTGACTGTGAGCCTAATGTGGCCCATGTGTAAAATGGTAAATTTGGCCCAAATGATGGACAAAAATGTGGCATAGTCATTTAAGGGTAATCTGGGACTAAATCTAAAGTGGCTCCCACGTGTAAGTGCAAATGCGGCCCAGTTATCTTAAGACATATGTGTGCGACTTTTAGCAAATATTTGGCACAGTAAGCTCTGGCTATTGCGGCTGTGAGCCTAATGTGGCCCAGAGAAAATATGGCAAATATGGCCCAGTTATTTTAAAACAAATGTGGGCCACTTTTGGCAAATATTTGGCACAGTTAGCTCTGGCTATTGCGGCTGTGAGCCTAATGTGGCCCAGAGAAAATATGGTAAACGTGGCCCAGTTATTTTAAAACATATGTGGGCCACTTTTGGCAAATATTCGGCACAGTAAACTCTGGCTAATGCAGCCGTTAGCCTATAGTGGCCCAGAAAAGGTATGGAAAATGTGGCCCAGTTATCTTAAAACATATGTGGGCCACTTTTGGCAAATATTCAGCACAGTAAGCTCTGGCTAATGTGGATTTGAGCCTATAGTGGCCCAGAGAAGATATGGCAAATGTGGCCCAGTTATCCTAAAACAAACCTGGGCCACATTTGGTAAATATTTGGCACAGTAAGCTTTCGCTAATGTAGCTGTGATTCTAAAACGGCCCAGAGAAGATATGGCAAATGTGGCCCAGTTATCTTAAAACAAATGTGGACCACATAGACTAAAATCACCATCGTGGAGAAAAGTGTTTGCTTTAGCTGGGCTCATAGCCCTGAACAACCTAATATATTTTCTTTTGGGCTGCTGTAACTTTTAAGAATTTTGCTTGAAAATTGTATTCATTACAGCAAACAAGCCAAGTAAAAAAAAAAGAAAAAAACAATCAAATTAAGTGAGGCACAACCTGTGATGAAATAATATAGTTCACTGATGTTAACCAATGTTTAATCCATTATTAGAAGTAACGTAATAACATGCTTGCACATGCCACAGAATTATGAAGGTTTATAAGCTAAACAAATTTTATGGTTCAACTTCTGCTCAGAGACATCGATAATCAGCGTATGAACCTCAACAATGGTGACAATTAACAAAATGAACAAAACTCACAAACAGGATACTAAAAGTGACAAAATCAACAACGTCAACACAAACAGCAGAATCGAAAGAAAATAATGAAAACTGTAGCATCAGTAAGCTATATAATGTATTCATACTGCAATGCATGCTGGGATTTTTGTACTTTACCACACCCAGCAAGTGTAAGGTGTAGGCCAGTTCTGGGCCAGAATAAAAGCAAATTGTGGCCCAGAATAGGGTCAGTTCTGGTTCATTTGGTTGAATTATGGCTGATATGTGGTATTGCTTTGGCTTATTTGTGGCCCAGATTTGACAAACAGGAGCGGACTGTCCTAGAGCCATCCTTCCATTCAGTATGTGGTCCAGATATAAATGTCTGGTGTGGTCCGGATCTGGGCCAGAATAAAAGCAAACTGTGGCCCAGAATAGGGTCAGTTCTGGTTCATTTGGTTGAATTCTGGCTAATATGTGGTATTGCTTTGGCTTATTTGTGACCCAGATGTGACAAACTGGAGCGGACCGCCCTAGAGCCATCATTCCATTCAGTGTGTGGTCCAGATGTAAGTGTCTGGTGTGGTTCAGATCTGGGCCGGAATAAAAACAAACTGTGGCCCAGAATAGGTTCAGTTCACACTTACAGTAGCTATTGCTTGATACTAATTGTGGGTTTGGCATGCTGTCCTGGGAGAGAACCATATAGCATGGCAGGTGGTCCGAGATCAGGTAGGCCTTAAAAGCTTCCCCTGCTAAAGGAGGAAAGGGGGAGATGGAGTGGATGGGGGTGTGGCGAGTGGGCGGGATCGATGGCTGTGGGAACGGAATGAGGCCGCGGGCATGAGTGACAATGAGGAGCACCTGTGCCGCACACCGGCCTTAAGTACCACGGAGGAGCTCTGGACTATAAAAGAAGGAGAGACAGCAACACTTTGTCTTACTTTTGCTTCAGATTTGCTGCAGTCTCCGTGAGGAGCTTCCATCTTTTTGTTTTATTTTTTAATTATTAAAATCATTTAAAAGTTTGTCAGTTCTTTGCCCCCTTCTTCCTGATGGCCATCTAACTTTGTTACAGTGGTGTTGAAATCCGGGAGAAGGAGGGACACGTTATCCAGATGCTCTTGTCACTGAGAGGGAGAGCAAGTGTTCGAGAGTTAACCCGAGTTGGGGAGAACCCTGTTCGTCTGCTCCAGAGTGCCGGGGGAACTAGAGGCTGGTGAGGAAAGGGTCTGCCTGCTGGGATGAATGCAAGCAAGAGACGCAGGGCTCTCCACCGAGAGGGAAAGATCCATCCCAGAAAGGCCGGGGGAGTCACTGCTGTCTGCCAGGATGCCGAAGCCTGCTGCTGTCCACCAAAGCGGGAGCGGAGCAGGAGACAAGAAGTGCTGCCAGCCGGAAGAACCACCACCGGACACCAGAAGACGGACGGGTGGTAAGATTCCTTCACAGGGCTCTCAGCATGTTGTTGGATCTCTCAGTTGGTTGAGGACCGAGTGGCAACATGTCTGGAGAACTGAACTCCAACTTTTTTCTCTCTGCCCTCTCTCTGTCGCTTCTGTCTCTCCTTTTTTTTCAATCTCCTTTCCACTTGCCCGGTTTCCCAGGTCTCGCAGGTGTGGGAACGCCACATCCCATCAAACGACTGACTATAAGCTCCATCACGACTGACCGTTTATAATTGAGTTTTCCAGACAGCCATATAATATTTTATGATAAACATACAGGCCATTTAGTTGACTCAAATACTGCCAGACTAAAGATCCTATCTAGCACGGAGTTGAACAACATGCTGTCCATCATAATCACACCATCATCGTCCCACAGGAACCATTTCTATTCCTCTCTTTTTCACACACACAGTTCTTTCACTCTGCTATTGAACAATTAGCAAAGATGGGTCACTAATGAGCCTGAACATTTGATGAATAAGACTTGTTTATGCTAATTAAAAAATGGCTAACGAAGCGACACAGCCAATTATGTACCGGTTCCCTCCAGTTCCTCCATCACCAGAAAAGAGACACGGGAACATGGCCCATTACCACAATCGCCTAATGACTATCTTTTCTCCCAGAGATTTATACAGTTATTTAGCGCCTGCTCGGGAAACATGCTGCACAAAACGTCCCATGAAGAAGTCGAAAATAAATCATCACGCATGATTCACTAATGGTATTAGGTTTGAATTCGGAGCTACTCAGATGTGCTTAACGACTGTGGTACTTGTGCATTTCTTTCCAGCTTAGTGGAGTAGGTTTGAGTTTTGCAGTCAGCTAAAAGCTCCGTCGGGATCTTCGGCACTCATGATCTTTGCACGGAGTAGCCAAACTTTTGATGAGCGAGCCCTCAGGACAACACAAGTGAAACTACACGAATAATTATCTGTGCCCCAAAGGCAAAAAAAGATGGAAGGTTGTTGGAATGTATGAAGATCCTCTGGGGAGTGTGGATGATGCTCCTCGGGCTGTGTTGTGCTCTCATTACATAATGTGCATGGTTTTAAATAAGGTGGGCTTAGGGATAGAGGATTAGAGGTGTAAAAAATGGAGTATCACCCATGAGTGTGTGCAAAAACAAATCAGATATAGCTTCAACGCATGCCCTATAGACACTAAAAGTATGGTAAAGTAAAATGTTACAGGACAATTATAATTTAGTTTTTCTACTTTAAAATCACCCCTAAAGTAATGTTTTATCTATCTATCTATCTATCTATCTATCTATCTATCTATCTATCTATCTATCTATCTATCTATCTATCTATCTATCTATCTATCTATCTATCTATCTATCTATCTATCTGTCTGTCTGTCTGTCTGTCTGTCTGTCTGTCTATCTATCTATCTATCTGTCTTTTCGTCCATCTATCCATCCATCCATCCATCCGTCATCTATCTATCTATCTATCTATCTATCTATCTATCTATCTATCTATCTATCTATCTATCTATCTATCTATCTATCTATCTATCTATCTATCTATCTATCTATCTATCTATCCATCTATCCATCTATCCATCTATCCATCCATCCATCCATCCATCCAAATAAGGGACTTTCGAATATGTTGAATCATGGAGTAAATGATACTGTGTGTTGCTCGGAAATCTTCATTTGGACCTACTTTCGTTCAGTGGAGCAAAACATTCCCAAACCAGCTGTTTTATTGTGAACCTCTCTATCTGTTTTATTTGTTGTTATTTGTTGTTGTTCTTTTCTAATTGTTTAATTTTAAATTGTTTATTTTTATTGTCTGTTTATTTTCTATAATACATGATAACAAAATAACTTAAGATCACAGTACAAAATTTTGTCTCATAAGTAAATAATAATAATAATAATAATTGAAGGTAAAAGTTAAACATAATACGGGAAAATATTTTTTTAGTCTATACTACAAAATCACACAGGAAAGCTCATGTTATTTATTTATTTATTTATTTATTTGTTTGTTTGTTTGTTTGTAATTCTATTTTGGTTGTTTTTTTTTCTCATTATATTATTTGCTTTATATTTTATGTTTATTGTTATTGTCTGTTTATTTTCTGATCTATAGAAGTTTTTACAATAGGATATGTGTGTATATACATTAGATTAACCAATTCCAAACTGGAACTAATCTAACAAAACAATTTAAGATCACAGTAAAATTACAAAAAATCTGTACACCTTAAACAAATGGAAAACCTCACTATGTACTTGTGAGAAACCAAAACAACGTAAAGGCCCGTAGCCAGCCTTTTTTTTTTTTGCAGTTATTTGCCTCATTTTTTATTTAATTGTGAAATTTAAATACTGCATTTTAGTGACATTTTAAGCACTATTTTTAGCTGGATTAGCTTGTTGGATGGTCATCATAATCACACTTTTTAATGTACCAAAAATATTTCCTAAAGATTTAGAATAAAGAAATATGAATTATGTACTTATTTTCTCAATTACAAAATGTATTACATCATATATCATTAGAAAAAACTGTAGCTGATTGTTACTATTAGGCAAATAACAAACTGACCAGCACATTCAACTTTCTACAGTCCGAATTTGACCCTTTAAATAATACAAAATTTAACATTACAATAATTACTATTATGTAGATCTTCACAATTTTTCTAGCCTCTCTTGTAAAAAGTGCATTTAAAAATTAATGGATAACAACAATAGCCTAATTAGTATTCAAATTCATTTTAATATAGGTCGTTTTTGGTGCTTCACACCTTTTTATTGGTCATTTTTTGTTTCAAGAGTAAGGTCCAAGATTTAGAATAAAAATTACTTGTAAAATCTTTACTCCATTTAAAAACAACACGGTAGCGAAAGATGACTTCACTTACGTCAGATTTTATGTTTTCCTGCACAGCTGGATGTTAGACTCATGAAAAATTACAGCCAACAGAGGATTCTGTTTGGTCCTAATGAATTTTTCAATGGGTTATTTTCACTGTTCATGATTTCATAGCAGTCAAAATATGACAAATGAGTATGTATTGGAAAAATTCCGAACCACTCGAAACCCCCACCCCCCATGTATCATGATTTTTAAAAGCCTCTATTTTCACAGTACAACAGGAAAACTGCATTTTATCCACCACTTTTTAGTTTATTTTTCATCAAAACAAATCAACATTTTCATTGTGAGCAGAAAGCCTATGTATTTTGAAAATAATACATATTATTGAGCTATTATTAAGTCATAGCTACAATTTTTGCGCAAATTATGTTCCATTGATTTAGTTAATTGTACACAAAACATAGTTGTTGATCACTTCACATTTTACATGCATGTAGCTGTAAATAATAATTTGGAAAAATACATTTTTCATGGCCATGATATATTCATGGCTCCAGTATTTGTCCTCATGTTCTGTAATCTCTATTAAGAAATGCCAAACATGCCCATCTACAGCAGATGCGTGAGCTTCCACTTTGTAGAATATATAAGCTCCATTTAATTAACCGAAAACACTAAAGAAATGACTGGAGTCTGTGTGTGGAATAATAAGTGCTGAATATTTTAAAAATGTTACTCTGAAAACAAAAGCATATGGTGCTTTGGGAATTTGTGGGCACACTTGTAAAATGCAAGCTTCAGTTCCCTCAGAAGCACTCGCTGTAACTGTGGTAATGTATAAACAATACATAATGACCTACAAATGTTGTTTTAAATATGAATAAATACAGAAAAAACATTCATCTGATTAACTGTAGGATTTTTCTATATTTTAATAAATTGCATCCCTTATTTATTTATTTGTTTGTTCAGTCGTTTGTTTATTTATTTGTTCATTCATTCATTTATTTTTTTCATTTGTAAATTTATTTATTCATGTATTAGTTTGTTTGTTTGTTTGTTCATTTGTTCATTCATTTTTTCATTTGTATATTTATTTATTCATTTATTAGTTTGTTCATTCATTAATTCATTTATTCCTTTGTTCGTTCGTTCATTTATTCATTTATTCGTTCATTCATTTATTTATTTGTTTGTTAGTTCATTTATTTATTTGTTCATTCAATAATTTATTTATTCATTTATTCGTTCATTCATTCATTTATTTATTTAATTGTTTATTCGTTTGTCCGTTCATTCATTATTCATACATTTTTTTTCATTTTTAATTTATTTATTCATTTATTAGTTTGTTCATTTATTCATTTATTCATTTATTTGTTCATTCATTTATTTATTCGTTCATTAATTAATAAATTAATTTGTTTGTTTGTTCAATCATTTATTCATATATTCGTTCATTCATTTATTTATTTGTTTGCTTGTTCATTCATTTATTTATTCATTTATTCGTTCATTCATTCATTCATTTATTTATTTATTCATTTATTTGTTTGTTCATTTATTTATTTATTCATTCTTTCATTCATTTATTTATTTTTTATTTATTCATTTATTTCATTTATTACATGCATTCATTACTTCAATCGTTCGTTCATTTATTCATTCATTTTTTATTCATTCATTTATTCGTTCGTTCATTCATTCATTCATTCACTGTTCATTCATTCATTTATTTGTTTGTTCGTTCGTTAATTTTTATTCATTCATTCATTTACTTTATTCATTCATTTATTTATTTGTTCATTCTTTCATTCATTTATTCGTTCGTTCCTTCATTTATTTCATTAATTTATTTACTTTGTTCATTCATTTATTTGTTAATTTATTCATTTATTTGTTCATTCATTTATTCGTTCATTTATATTTTTATTTATTCAATCGTTAATTAATTAATTTATTCATTCATTCATATATCTATTCATTCGTTCACTTCCCACTCCCTTTATCTTTTTTCTTTTCTTGGAAAAGTAAAACAAAAGGATTTTTCTTCCCATAGATTTTTTTTTTTTTTTTTTTTGTCTTGCTGAAGAATTGTGAGCAGGATTATGCGAGGAGAGAGAAAAGCAAGGTTGGGATTTGTGTTATAATCAGTCTGTGCTGATGAGGCTGCTTTCTTTAAGAGAGTTTTGTTTCTCCTCTGAGACGGAGTCTTCAGGGAATCTAGTATTCACCGACTACAGTACAGCACAGAGTTTAATAGTAAAACACTTCATTTTCTTCTAAAAGTACTTTCTTCAGTTTTCATCTAAATATGTGATTCTAATTAGAAGTTCATCTAAATAGATTTTTTTTTTTTGCCAGTAAGTATCAGATAATCTGTGAAATGTCATGTTTATAAAGTCGTTGTGAAATCAAAATGTTCTTATTTTTTTTATATATGTCATATTGTAGTGGTTATTATGAATGAGAAAAGAACAATCCTAAAGTCGGCATGAACTCAAAATGTCTTATTTTTAATTAAAGAAAAATTGTTGACAAATTTAATTTTTAATTAAAAAGTTTTTAGTAAAAATGTATTAGCCTTTATAATCTTTAATCAAAATCCATAACCCTCCCTCCTCCGTCCAAAATACTTTTCTTCACTTCTAGCCAAATGGAATGCCTTTAGGGCGGGACTATAAGTCCTGGAGGGTGGAGTTATCCATCATTAAGGGCAGAGTTATCAGTCATTTAGGGCGGAGCTATCATTCCTTTAAAGCCACGGTCACACTGGACTTTACTCCCCATAGACTTCCATTCATACTCACGCGAATGCGTCAGACCGGAAACGCAAGGTCATGCGTCAGATTTCGCAGGTTGCTGCGGTGCAAAGTTCAAACTTGGTGAACTCTGACCTGCGAAATCACATCACTTGACTGCGTGAGACCAATCCAGGATCAAAACATGACCTCTCTGAACAGAAATTTAAAACATGGAGCAATCGTTCCCTTTTTAATGTCTAATCATCTTGTTTAATCCCGCCCCTTTTCGCAGCACTGTATGACAGAATTTCGCAAGCTCAAACTCTAGTGTGACTGCAGCTTAAGGCAGGGTTATCAGTCATCGAGGGTGAAGCTATCAGTCCTTTTGTGAGGGGTTATCAGTCATTGAGGGCGGAGTTATCAGTCCTTTAGCACGGGGCTATCAGTCATTAAGGGTCGCGCTATCTGTCATTTAGGGCGTGGCTATCAGTCCTTCAGGATGGGGCTATCTCTCATTTAGGGCTTGGCTATCAGTCCTTTAGGGCGGTGTTATCAGTCATTGAAGATGGCGCTATCAGTCATGTAGGGTGGCGCTATCAGTCCTTTAAGGAAGGGCTATCAGTCATTTAAGGCAGGGCTATCAGTCATTTGGGGCGGGGTTATCATTTATTGAGTGCGGAGCTATCAGTCATTAAGGGTGGTGCTATCTGTCATTTAGGGCGTGGCTATCAGTCCTTCAGGACGGGGCTATCTCTCATTTAGGGCGTGGCTATCAGTCCTTTAGGGCGGTGTTATCAGTCATTGAAGATGGCGCTATCAGTCATGTAGGGTGGCGCTATCAGTCCTTTAAGGAAGGGCTATCAGTCATTTAAGGCAGGGCTATCAGTCATTTGGGGCGGGGTTATCATTTATTGAGTGCGGAGCTATCAGTCATTAAGGGTGGTGCTATCTGTCATTTAGGGCGTGGCTATCAGTCCTTCAGTAAGGGGCTATCATTCATTGAGGGTGGCGCTATCTCTCATTTAGGGCGTGGCTTTCAGTCCTTTAGGCCGGTGTTATCAGCCATTGAAGATGGCGCTATCAGTCATGTAGGGTGGGGCTATCAGTCCTTTAAGGAAGAGCTATCAGTCATTTAGGGCAGTGCTATCAGCCATTTGGGGTGGGGTTATCATTTATTGAGTGCGGAGGTATCAGTCATTAAGGGTGGCGCTATCTGTCATTTAGGGCGTGGCTATCAGTCCTTCAGTACAGGGCTATCAGTCATTACGGGTGGCGCTATCTATCATTTAGGGCGTGGCTTTCAGTCCTTTAGGGCGGTGTTCTCAGTCATTGAAGATGGCGCTATCAGTCATGTAGGGTGGGGCTATCAGTCCTTTAAGGCAGGGCTATCAGTCATTTAGGGCGGAGCTATCCATCCTTTAGGGTGAGCAGTCTTTTAGGACATGCAGGGCTATCAGTCATTCAGGCTATCAATGCATGCTAACCTTTCCTCATTCAAATGACTTCTCTCCATTTTCTGTGATGTGCTATTGCATGAGGGCAGGGCTTTTGGGTCTGTATTGTTGTCTGTACCTCTCTTAGTTTGCAAGGCAAAAGTTTGAATAAAAATATAGGGTGATAATCGTATATGCGAGGGTTCTGGTGGTACTTCCGGTGGAGAGTAACTTCCATAACTGGGTGCAAATTGGCAATCAAATTTACCACTATTTTGTTAGCAACACTCAATGTATACGACACCGTGTTCCAGTTCCAGCCAATATCCAGCAACTTCGCAAAACTATTTAAGAGGAGTGGACCAACATTCCACATGCCACAATCAACAACTGGAGTTTCCCAAAACCATCATTAGGCAACTAATATTGCAAGTTCCTTTGTTACAGACTTAGTTCAGTCATTCAGTGTTTTCTGAATGTATCGTTCCGACAAACATCTGCAAACAGCGTCACAATGTTGCGTGGTTGGTGCTTCTGTAGAGCTGTAGTTAAAAGCAGAGTTACTGACTGTGTTCTATTCCAAGTTATTCCCCCTATCCCCTATTCCTTTCACACACTTCACCATCCACTGTTATTTTAAAAGATTCATGCTCTCAAATTTATATTTATTAAAGTTTACTTTAACTCTTCAGAGTGTTCAGAGTGAAGGACAATTGTGGTTCCTTCTTAGTGTCCCCAGAAAACATCTATGACATTTTGAATGTAAAAAAATGTGACTTTTATCGTTTAATTTCTGTTGCATTGTGTGAGTACTGACTGGTTTTAGTTAGTATCTTTGATCAGAACCTCTTTGACTTCAGCTCATAAAAACAAAAAATGGAAGCAAAAACAAAAGTGTTGGGTGTATATATTATTAAGTGTATAATATTGTATTATTACAGTAATAGTTGTGGTGTAGACTCAGCTATTCTTTTACATTTAGCACTGTTTTATATTTACTGCGTTTGGTGTGAACCGGCATGAAATAGTCCACGTTTGTTGCAGTGATGAGGTTCTGTATTCCACAACAGCAAAGCACAGCAAAACCAGCACTACACAAAATACACCATATATTTCAATTCTTCTGGTTTACCGCACACACCGGGTGCATTTTCCCTCTCAGAGGATAAAGAAAGAGATATTTTCTGCTTTAAAACGGAGTGTAGAGAAGCAAAAGTCAGCAGATTGGGCCAGCAGACGCAGCACTGAAGTGATCCAGGCTCGTCTCATAGCTAAATGCGCAGAGATCTTTATGTAATCCCCTTCGTATTAGCTCTTATGAGGAAAAACACACATATAACGGCCATAAAGGACAGATATGATGATGATGGAACTGCAGACTCATGCTTTTTCTAGTGGTTTATGGGCTAATATTCAAAAAACGCTTGTCTTACCTGCACATCAGCATGTTTCCACCGCAGCCGACTATTGATTTCTCTTAATATTCATTTTCACAACCAAAACTGCTTCTGTGATGCAAGGAAAAAAGTAAGATAGAAAGAGTACAAACTAAGTAAACAAGTAGCAAAAACCATTCAAAGAAAGCATGACATTTTTTTGACAATCATCTGGATTGTAGTCATATTACGAATCATTTTTGCGAAGCTTTATTTTAATTTATAAGCACTGTGAAATAGGAATTGAGGGCTTCTGTGTTTAAATAGTTGTCGATGAAGAAAATAATAATTTTAAAACATAAAAAAACTCATTTACAGTGTTTTTAAATAACTGACCCATACTAACCAGCTAATAAAAATAAATCAACAAGTAAATAAATACTTGGGGGGACGCAGTGGCACAAAAAAAGCTAAAAAAAAATTGTTCGTAGTGTATGAGTGTGTACTCTGTCATTGGACCCTTAACAAGTGGGAGGCAGATATGCAAATTGTTGTAATTCCTACAGCGTTCACCTGATTTGGATGTTAATACCCTCAAATAAAGCTGACAGTCTGCAGTTAAAGCACATCTTCATTTCATTTCAAATCAATTGTGTTGATATATAAAGACAAAAATGTTAGAATTGTGCCGATGTCTAAATATTGTGTGTGTATATATGCATTATATATACTGTATATATATATATATATATATATATATATATATATATATATATATATATATATATATATATATATATATATATATATATTTATTTATAGGGCTTTACATTAACACCCGCCAACCCGCCAAATGCGGGTAGATTTCAGTGGTGGCGGGTAAGACAGACACTCCCACTAGCCACTTTGGCTGGTTGAAAATAATTTTCCCAGATAATAATTCATAAAAGCAGGGTTCGACAATAAGGATGGTCCAATATGCATGCAAAGGCGATCTTAGAATTGAGAAGCAACACGACTGAAAAATAAAAGCAGTGAGCAATAAAAAAGCAGATGAATACCGAATGAGAGGATGATCGCTCGCGCTAACAGCTGAGGTGATGCGCGCGACTGTTTAAACTGTGCGCGCTCCCGTTTCCTTGCGTGAAGCAACTGTGTCTAGAAACACAGCTGATGTGATCGATTCTCTTTCAAATAGACTAGACAAAAAGTGATGAACATGCACCCACAGTCTTGCTGCTTTCAAGAGCTCCAGATCTGTATTTTTGTAAGCAGCACCGGTTGCTTTCGCTTTCACCATTATAGAACTGATTTTTTTATGGGTCTAACGTTAACCGTGTGCGTTATAATCCTTTCATTATCACACGGTATGTTTTTTTTACCTGCTTTATTTTGCGTAATGTGGTTTAATTATCATTTTTTTACAATAACATTGCTTTAATGGGAGATTACTCCCCATTTATGTGTAGTTTCTGGTGATCTGGGACCTTTAGCCAGGACAGATTACTGTGCATATGTTTTGTTAAATAAAAAGTATAGTAAACAGCTATATTTTGCTTGTTTTGACACATTTAAAATTTGTGGCTGAGAAATAATTAATTGTTTATGTTTGGTGTGGTCAGAGATGAGTAAATCCTTCATTTTGAGCTCTGAAAATTATGTGAAATAAAAACTAATTGTAATACTATGAAACCATGACCCATTTGCTCATGAACATTTAGCAAGCTCATACACGACACACAAAAAGTGAAATGAATGAGGCATGTAGGGTAACGCAAAATCTAAATCAAGTAATTTTAGCATGTCAAAGTCATATTTATGTGTATAAAATATATTTTCCCAACAATACTAGTGTGGCTAGTGAAAATGGCGAGTGGCTAGTAATGCTGAAAAACTACTAGCCACAGTGGCTGGTAATCAAAAAAAGTTAATGTCAAGCTCTGTATATATATATAAACATTGACATTTTAAAAGATTTAAAACAAACATTCTACAAAAGGGTACAACCTACAGTATAGTTGTTTGAAGGACGATGACAAAGTAATTAAATATTTATAAAGGCAGTGATTTTTGTTCGTAGCTGCACTGTGATTTTTAAACAGAGTCAAACTAAACAGTTTGATATGCCATATAAAACTGAAATTCTATTTTCACATAAACATCAGCGGAGATATTTTAAGATGAATGCATGAGGTAAACCCGACATGTCATTGCATCAAAATGTCACTCACACGTTTCTGTCGACAACTTTTTTTCAAGGATATTTATAAATAGACTTTGGAGAGTTGCGTGGCTCTGATGCGCATTAAAATGACACGCAGAGACAGCTTTTCCTCTTTCCTCCATTGTCTAAACTCACTGTATCCTCTCTCCTGTTTCTCCCGCAGGCGCTTGGCTTTCAGCTGCGTTCTGAAAACAACAGGCTCTCGTGTGAAGACTAAAGAAGAGCGAGCGTCACTTTAAGAGGCGAGAAGAAAATCCTGCTGTCAAAACACAGGTTTGTTGTGTGCGAGGGAAGAGTGCTTTACTGTGGCCCGAGGAGACGACAGGAGGCTTTTACTATAGGAGATTCTTACTACGTCTGTAGAATGCGTGAATGCTGTTACTTCTGCACAGCTCTGTCACTGTTAAAGTACAAATGAAATCAAAACTAGACATATCGATTTTGTTAGCCCACATTGCTAGTTTCGTGGTGAACAATTCATCTGTGCATGTCATTAGGGGAAAAAAATAGTTTGCCCCTCTAATCTTTAATGTAAATCTGAAAATGCACTTCCTGTTTTTTTTTTAGTTAAATTCTCAGATTACGTCTGTCTGAGGTATTGGGCGTGGTTAACATACATAACCACGCCCCTCCAGCTGTCAGTTTTGACAAAAAACAGAAATGGTGAGGAGTAGGAGTCTGTTAGGTTGTAATAACTCTCCCCAAACCCTTTCCCGATCTTTCTGAATAAAATGCCTACTTTACTACATCCAATCAGCTCGCAGTAGAAAAAACCAGCCACGCCCACTGTTTTCTCATTTAATATTCCATTTCTCTACGACCTGCGTCACAACACAAAAAAAAACAGTCGCAGCTTCCAATTCATGCAGACTTTAAAGGGTAAGTTCTAGGGATGGTCATTTCGGTTAATTTTGCCAACCGACAACTGCCGCTTATTAACCGAATATTAACGGTTAACTGGTTAGATTAATGTTAAATTATTATTTTTAAAAAAAATTGACGTGTCTATTTTGTGTCTGACACATTAAATATTGCAATTTAAATATTGATTTATTTTAATGTGTGAACATATTAACAACAGAACAACAACCAAATATCTTCATGCCTAGGCACCTCCAGTGTTTCCAACATATAAAATAAATAGTCTTGCCCTAGATATTTTTCACTTAATTGACAAATTTAGATTACAAAACGAAAACACTGACTAAATCCTTTCTAAGAGCCGGCATAGACTGTTTTTTCCCATCATATGTTTTTTTTTTTTGTCAAATAAAAATAGCAGGCTACCTCAAATCCATCATTCCACGGAAAATAGGCCTATGCATTTAATTAATGTTCCACTGTTATTCTTATATCACAAACCTCTGTCAACATTTTCATTAAAGATTCAAGTCATTAAAGATTATGTCTTGAGCATCTGATTTTGCCTTAGATTTTGTGTGCTTTTATTTGCTCTCTTACTCGTGGTTCATGTGCATGTGCTGCGTGGGATGAAAGACGATGTCTCATATGTTGACTTAAGTATACATGTTTTATAAGCTATAAAATGAAAGCCTCAGTTTGGTGCGGCTGATCACACTGCATGAGCTTTTCCGTTCCAAAAACGTGAGGCGGACCACACTGCCTTTTTGTTGAAAAGTAAAAAAGAAGCACGGTGCTCTTTTTTTATACCCCTAGAAAATGACTGAATCAGCTGCGTATTGTGCGCGAGTGTTGCTGTTGATGTTGTTATAATTGTAACATTTAATAATATTGTGATATTCAAGATTTGTAAAGTATTACTGGATAACTTGAAACAGCGACCACAAGTCTCTCTCCCATTTTTAAAAGTTCTCTGTAGTCGTCTTGACAACACAAACACTGCAGGCACCGCAACGGAAACCCCGCCCTTTGCTTTCATTTGATTTACAAATAAAAAAGACGCGACTAATGCAACATGCTTTATTCGCTCAGGGTGCAACGGCAAAAATGCGAGGCGCAGCAGGGTGCATAAGCAGCGTGCAAAACACTTGTGGCCGTTAGTAAAGTGTTCAAAAGGTACCCCTCTTAAGATACCATTAATCGGTAAAATTGCACCCATTCGGTTATCGGTTAATCTGTTATTTTAAGCATCCCTAGCTGGTTCGATCAAAAATTTTAAATGTTATTAGTAGTGCTTGGGAATCTACGTCACGGCGAGTTGTGGTCAGCCATGTTTGTGGACAAACACAGGAGCACACAATATAAGCCAATGGAAATGCCAACAGAAACCACTGTTTATTTCAACCCAGGCTCATTATGAAAACGTACCCCTGTATACATTTCTGAAAAGTGCCAAAAACGTCCTAGGAGCTACCTTTTTTTGCTGTTTTGGTTTTCGCAAATCCACCAGAGGCAGTTGTGTATGCTTTTTTCAGATCTCAAATTTCTCTCCACTGTCAACTGACTGACTAACCCACCCTCCTCCTTCCCTAAACCCAACCAATAGTGTTTTCAAAGGCACAGATTGACCAGCGCTCACCCACTTCCCTATTTTTTGGCTTTTGTTTTTGTCATACCCACTTTCTGGAACCGTTCTTCGCCGGACTCGATCCCCGTCGTCACAGTCAACTCCTCTCTCCATCTCAAGTCCGCCGACGAATGCGGCAAGCTAACTGGACAAACTGGTAACAGTGGGAAAGCCGTCCATACTGAGGTAAGCGGTCAGCTGCTAAGCGCGAAAAGAAACGTTGTCACACCACCTCGTAGCGTTCATTTTAAAGACAAAATGCAGCCATATGGACCTTTGGCTGCATAATTTGCGATCCCCAGAAATGTATATCGGGCTACGTTTTCAGAATGAGCCTATGTTGGTTTTCTAGTAAAAACTTTTGAAAAACATCTCACAAACATTAATTTTCCTTCAGCTTAGTCCCTTATTTATCAGGGGTCGCCACAGCAAAAATAACCGCCAACTATTCTGGCATATGTTTTACACAGCGGATGTCCTTCCAGCTGAAATAAACAAACAAATTTATTCGTAACTGACAGGGTGTCAACAAGCTGCTGGAAGAAAACAGTTCCAGATATGATTTTCTCCAATACTTGTAGTGGGAGTGCTTACAGTTTATTGCTGATGAGTTTATATGTGATACAATAAATCAATAGAGATCAGGGGGAAGCAGACTCCCTTGTCCTAAATACTCAGAATGCATTGTGCGTTAATGACACATCCCCATTCTCTCGTAGTGGCTGATCACTCCGAACGCGCTTCTCTGTTATATTGTGATATTCAAGATTTGTGAAGTCAAACAGCTCCGGATAACTTGAAAGTGCGACCGCTAGTCTCGCCTCAACTGTAAAAGTCTCCATAGTTGTGTCTTGACAACACAAACACTGCTGTCACCTCAACGGAAATCCCACCTCTACTTTCATTTGATTAGAGAATAAAAAAGACACATTGCAAATATTCTCTGAAAACATATTGTCAATAATCTATTAACCTCTTAAGGCCCAAGGTGTTTTTTTACATGCATTTTTTACTTCTCTTTGCTATTTGGGCTTATTGGAACCTAATTAGAATAAAAATCTAAGTATCATCTTTTGATATGATGTACTTTTTGAGAAAAATTATGTTCATATATGTGGACTCGTGGTCCGAATTTACAGAAAACTCTTTTTCCCGAATTTTCTTTTATGCATATATAACATAATATTTTTTTTTTTTAACTTGCTTTGGTTATCAGAGAGTAAAAACAAATTTTTTTTCCCATTTTGGACAGTTAAAAATAGGGTTTGGGACATTTCATATGCTGCAAACAGTTGCAGGATGACACTGTATGTCTGTAACAAAATATAAAACCTTCAAAATATTTTAAATAGCCACTTAAGAGCTAAAAATGTGCTGTCCACGTATGTGGACACTCTGGCCCAAGGAGGTTATTATTTATACTTTGAGGTGGTTGACCTACACTGCTGTCGTTTACTTCTGCTTTTTATGTTTTATTTGTAAATAAATGTCTCATATTTGATCTGATTTGATCTATCTGTGTAATCTTATCTGAGTTATCTGTGTTATCTTGTTATCTATCGATCATGTGTCATTTAAAATGTATGACTTCTAGGAGAAAAACTCTTCTAAGACAACATAAACGTGTTTTTTTTTCTTTCTTAAGCCGTGGTCACACTGCACTTTTCTCTCCATAGACTGAAATTGAATCACGTGACTGCATGAGACCAATCGAAGATCAAACCATGACCTCTCTGGACAGATATTTAAAATATGGACCAATCGCTCGCTTTTTAAAATGTCTAATCATCTTGTTTAATCCACCTCTCTTCGCAGCGCCATTCGACAGAATTTTGCACACACAAACTCTAGTGTGACCGCGGCATTACTTGTTAGTCTTGATAGTTATAGTCTTGTTTTTAGTCCAAATATCTAAAAACCAAGAATCCAGATCATTTTTTTATGATTTTGTTCAAGTAAAAAATGTCTTGGTTTCAGAAATAATGTCACAACAAAGTGAGATTTTCCTTAAAACAAGTGTAAAACAAGCAGATAATCTGCCAATGTGGTAAGAAATTATTTCATTCATTTTCCTTCGGTTTAGTCCCTTTATTCATCAGGGGTCGCCACAGCGGAATGAACCGGCGATTTATCCAGCATATGTTTTACACAACATATGTTTCTTGCTGTGAGACGACCACTGAGCCACTGTCTCACCCCTTGCTAAGAAATAATCTTATTTAAAATGAATAATTTTGCTTGATTTAAGGGAAAACTCACTTAATTTTGATATATTATTTTTGAAAACAAGACAATATCTTTACTTGTGTAGAAAAATGTTTCTTGATTTAAGAAATTTTAGATAGTTGGACCAGAAACAAGACAAAAACAGATTTTTCAGTGTTTACCCACCCACTCACACTCTCGTGTTTGACACGTGTTATTGTCCAGAGATGGAGTTTGTCTGTCTGTTAGTGGCTCTGCAATCATACGTCGTGTGTTATCAGAAGATGTCTAAACCCTACGCCGTATTTCTCATTGTCTCCGGGCAAGAGGTTAACCCTGCTTATTAATTCATCACTCTGGAGGGGATGTTTGCGCTTCTGCCCTTCGCCTGTTGCTTTTAAAGGATAAAGTGGCATTAGTGAGGGCAGAGATGGCTATCAGCATTCTGAGTGTCCGTGTGCGAAGAAAAGGAAAGACGACGCAGAGCTTCTGCATGGAAGATGCAGTTAAATAATAATTAGCTGCATAACAATGATCAATATTGGAGAGTTAAAGTGTGTGTGTGCATCTTAATCGGATACTGGTTTATCTACAAATAAAATAAAAACTTTCATCTTGTTGCAGGAGGTAGAGCAAGGAATTTATCACAGTATTTCCTATAATATTTTTTCTTCTGGAGAAAGTCTTGTTTGCTTTATTTTGGCTAGAATAAAAGCAGTTTTTAGTTTAAAAAAAAACATTTTAAGGTCAATATTATTAGCCCCCTTAAGCAATAATTGTTTTCGATTGTCAACAGAACAAACCTCATCACAGTACTGTGATTTGCCTAGTTACCCTAACTTGCCTAATTACCTAGTTAAACATTTAAGTGTCACTTTAAGCTGAATACTAGTATCTTGAAATATATCTAGTCAAATATTATTTACTGTCATCATGGCAAAGATAAAACAAATCAGTTATTAGAAATGAGTTATTATAACTATTATGTTTCGAAATGTGTTGAAAAAAAAATATATGGGGGCTAATAATTTTGACATATATATATATATAAATACATACACATACACACGCACACACACACACAGTTGAAGTCATGATGCTTAACAGATCAAGGAAATTTTCACAGTATGTCTGCTAATATATTTTTTAAGAAAGTCTTATTTGTTTTATTTTGGCTAGAGTAAAAGCAGTTTTAAATTTTTTATAGTCATTTTAAGCTATCTATATATATATATATATATATATATATATATATATATATATATATATATATATATATATATATATATATATATATATATATATATATATATATATACACACAGTTGAAGCAGAATTATTAGCCCCCCTTTTTTTTTTATATATTTCCCAAATGATGTTTAACAGAGCAAGGAAATTTTCATAATATGTCTGATAATATTTTTTCTTCTTGAAAAAAGCCTCATTTGTTTTTATTTCGGCTAGAATAAAAGCAGTTCTTTTAAATTTTTTTAAAAGCCATTTAAAGGTCAAAATTATTAGCCCTTTTAAGCTATATTTTTTAGTCTACAGAACAAACCACTGTTATACAATTACGTGCCTAATTACCCTAACCTGCCTAGTTAACCTAATTAACCCAGTTAAGCCTTTAAATGGCACTTTGAGCTGTATAGAAGTGTCTTGAAAAATATCTAGTAAAATATTATTTACTGTCATCATGGCAAAGATAAAATAAATCAGTTATTAGAGATGAGTTAATAATACTATTATGTTTAGAAATGTGTTGATAAAATCTTCTCTCCGTTAAACAGAAATTGGGGAAAAAAATAAACAGGGGGGCTAATAATTATATATATATATATATATATATATATATATATATATATATATATATATATATATATATATATATATATATATAGCCATTTAAGCAGTGTTCCTTCTTTTACCAAGTTGCGTCTACCATGTAGACAAGTGAAAGTAAACCCTTTACACTTTCAAATGATGATGGCTTATCTGTATCTGACACTTATCTGTATGACCATCTACTTTCAAGTAATTTTTTCATGACCTAATGTTTCATGTAATGTCTACGCATGTTTGGTAAATAATAAGAAAAACAATGAACGTTCAAATTTATTACAGCATGTCATAAAACATGCAACAATCTAGTTTAAATAGATATAAAAATACATGTAAAATGTATTTAGATAATGCTTACACAGCACTTATAACAGCCGATTTGAATGTTATCACTGATGGTTATCAGCTGATAGATATGGGCCAGTAGGGGCCTTCTGCGCCTTGTAGTAGGTTTAGAAGGCTGTAATCATCCATCCACATGGTTAATCAGCTATAGATCGCATACTGCTGCGGCAAGAAGTTAACGAGAATTTATTCATAAATTTCCCATTAATTGTATTTTATTAACGCCTACCCCAACCATAAACCCAACCGTCACAGTAATGTAAAACAGATCTGAATCTGGAGTCTTCTCTAATAGTATAGCTAATTACCTTGTGGATGGATGATAACCCCTACTGGCCCATATCTATCAGATAACCACTGATAATACCCATTCAATCGAGTTAACAGATATTTGGTAAACTAATTTCCATGACTTATCCAAATCTTTGAGGGTTTTTCTTGCTTTTCCAAAATTTATCCAGGCCTGGAAGATGCCATGTCAAAATTTTCCATAACCGTATGAACCCTGTATTAAGCTTTTGTGTAATATATAACTCTTCATTTAAAAAAAATAATATTAATTACATCTATGGCTGGTCACATTTGCATTTAAGGAGATGTGCAAACTGCCTTTAAACTTCAGAAACTTCACAGACGCATTCTGAGTACACCTGAGACTTAAATCTTGTAAAAAGAGCATAACTTGACCTATTTAAGAACAAATGAAACACGGTAGACTCCTTTGTTACTTCACATGTCATAAAAAAAACTCCTGTCTTGATAGCAACAGAAATGTGTCCTAAAATGAAACAACCTGCAAAAGAGTCTCTCAGGTGACTTTTGAGAAAAAAAGACGAGGGTCATCTGAGGTGAGGGACAGATTTAGTTTTAGGGTGTGAGTCTGCTGACCATCACAGTCACCAGCCGCTCTGTGGGGAAATAAACCACTGCCGCTATAACCTTTACTGTGACAGACCAGAACGCAGGAATTCTGCTTTTCCCACACACACGCACACACGCACACACACACACACACACACACACACACACACACACACACACACACACACACACACACACACACACACACACACACACACACCATCTGCCTTTTACTCATTCATTAGCATAAAAGGGTCACTTTACTGGGTTTTATATAATATTCACATAGAACGACAATTTCTCATTTTGTGCCATTTTATAGATGCATATAGACCACTCTAAAAAATATAGGTGGGCACCCAGGTAGCAAAGAATTCTGGCCCAGATTTGTCATAAAGCTGGCACAGCAGGCATTTGTCCGGCTCTGGCATACAGCATGTGGGCCAAACATGGCCCGGGTTTGCCAGAGGTGGCACCGTCTTTAAAACGTCACACAAGACTTGGGCCAGATATCATATGTAGTATTTGGCCCGGATGTTAAAACATTTATATGTGGACTACGTAAGTTTGGCCTGTCTTGACCCACTTTTAAAATGCATTTAAATAATTTTTGAGTACAGAAAAAATCTACCAATCAGGTCGCTTCGAGAAAAAGCATGGCTATGAAGCGAAATCCTTCATGTGTTTATCAAATTCATTTCAGTCATGACACACCAACATATCTGGCCCAGTTTGGACGCAGTTATGGGTTATTAACTTGGCTGAGATTGGCCCAGATATGGTCCATGTTTGGCCCTTGTATTGAAGCCAGACTTGGTCCAATCGTGGACCGTAATTCACTGTGGCATGTGGGCCAAGCAAAAGCTGATTGTGTGGGCCAGATCTGGGCCAGTAAAATTTTGCTATGTGGGCATGTATTAATTGTTTTTGATCTAGATTAATCTCGCTGTAATCTTGGAATTAATCTAGATTAAAATGGCTCATTTGAAGGCATTCAGAATATGTGTGCCACACAGAAATGCCAACTGGCCCAGGTGGGACTCGAACCAGTGACCTTCTTGCTGTGAGGCGACAGTGCTAACCACTGAAAGTGTGCATGTTCATAAAATGATTCGTATTTTATAAAAAACTTGCAAAATGTTTAATGGGAGACATAATGTGAACAATCACGAGCAACAGAGGACCCGCTCATCATAAAAAACATCAACAACGTGTTACCTAGAGCATCACATTGTGAAGCAAATAGGCTCTGACCAAACGTCACATGTGGAGTGAGAATAGCGCCATAAATCAGCTCAAATTTTATTTTATAGCAACAAGTGCAGTTGTATTGATAATATTTTGTGAATTCCATCTTTAAAAACCCAGTTATATAATCCCGAAACAAATGTAAAAGTTTGAATTTGGACGTTTATGACATTCTGTTGTAGTAACACAGTCGTGCACGTTTATGATCTACAAAATATGTTTCTGTGAGTTTTCATTCATTTTCTTTTCGGCTTAGTCCCTTTATTAATTCAGGGTCGCCAGAGCGGAATGAACCGCCAACTTATCTAGCACATGTTTTACGCAGCGGATGCCCTTCCAGCTGCAACCTATCTCTTTGAAACATCCATCTACATCTCATACACTACGGACAATTTAGCCTACCCAATTCACCTGTACCGCATGTCTTTGGACTGTGGGGGAAACCGGAGCACCCGGAGGAAATCCACGTAAACGCAGGGAGAACATGCAAACTCCACACAGAAACGCCAACTGACCCAGCCAAGGCTCGAACCAGCGACCTTCTTGCTGTGAGGCGACAGCACTACCTACTGCGCCACCTTATGTGAATATGTGCATTGTTAAAACTGTGCCACAATAAACAAAACGCATTGTCTTCGCAGATTATATTGACATCTAACAGACACAAAGCACCGAACTGAAAGAAAATCTGTCTGTGCGCTGGAGTTTCAGCTTTAAATGAAGAGGCCCATCAAGTTGTCACGTCTGGAGAAAATCCATTCTTTAATAAAACCGCACGTCTCAATCCATAGCTCTCAGAGACAGGAGGACGCTCACTGAGGCACAGGTGACTTCTTCAAAATCACACTCTTTTGACAAGTGGATGTGACTTCCATTTTAAGTGGGAGCTAAAAATGCTTTGTCCAGTGTTGTGTTGTTGCTCTTCCGTTCTTTGGGACGTGGGATATCATCCATATAGATCAAAGGTGTCCAAACTCGGTCCTGGAGGACCGGTGTCCTGGAGAGTTTAGCTCCAACCCTAATCAAACACACCTGAACCAGCTAATCAAGCTCTTACTAGATACTAGAAACTTCCTGGCAGGTGTGTTGAAGCAAGTTGGAACTAAACTCAGCAGGACACTGGTCCTCCAGGACCGAGTTTGGACACCCCTGATATAGATGCTCAGAACATGTGCACAAAATGTCAACAAGCCCGGTTTGATTGGCAAAACAAAGACGTGGACTTGTTCAGTTATCATCAGGGAAGGTCTTTTGGGATGTGCCTAAATCACTCTAGAAACTTTGACAGACTAGCCACTTTTCAATATGAGTTATGAGTTTCATTAGAATGTAATCACAAAAAAAAAAAACAGTTTTCAAATAAAAACACCAAAAAAATGCCAACACTTTAAAACTCGAACTTCACTTAAAAACGTGAGTAAACCCAATTTTCTTAATTGTTTAGGAAAATGAACTTATATTGAATGTTCTTATGGCCCGTTTCCACTGAGTGGTACGGTACGGTTCGGTACGCTTTTATGGCCGTTTCCACTGTCAAAAGGCATAACTGTACTGTACCCCTTTTTCGGCACCCTTTCGAAAGGGTACTAAACACGAGAAAGGGTACCAAAAGGAGGAGCTAGACGCGCAGCTGAACGCTATTGGTTTACAGAGATGTGTCATTCGCTCACGCAACAAGCCAGAATGAAAACAAAGACACCGCCATGTTTTAATACACAGCCGAGAGATTACAGCGTAATAATATATACATATAATAACGAGCCATGGTCGACCTGGGCTCAAAGGAACCTTGTCATCGTCTTGATGAACAGCCACAAAGCCAAAAAGAAGAGCAGATTCTACCCTGTGTCCCGTAGCTTTTTACGAGCCAGTCTGAAGCGCGAGCGGTTTCGCATTCTTGCTTGTGCTCGCTGCGCGTCTATATTTGATATAACAAACTTCTTGAGCTAATGATAATAACGTGCGCTTGATTATTGACGTGCTTTTGAAACCTGATCCTGTCAGAAACTGACAAACGCGAGAGTGACACACGAAAAAACAGAAGGAAAAGCCGGAATAAGGACTAAATGTATGCTGTGTGTAGTTTTTCTGTAAGTGGTAACATATCGGAGACTGTAAGGGGCTGTATGTGTTTATATATTTTGCATTTATTTATTTATTTTATATAATTACAGACGTTACAGTGGGCTATTTCACACTGTCACTGATTTGCAGTTATAATCAACTCATGTTCATAGAAAAGTTAGTAATAAACATTTATACAGAAGTATTTATGTGTATAAAGCCTCTGTTTTGTGAGAAGTGCTTCTCATATGATATGTGAGCGACCCGTACAGCTTTACTGTAGACATTTTCTCAAGCGAAAATGAGTTGACTGCAACTTTCTGTCGGACACCACGCCCACCAAAAGAGTACCATTGGTACCCTTTTAGCAGTGGAAACGCAAGCCTGATAAAGGTGACCCGTATTGACCCGTACCGTACCGTACTGTACCAGTCAGTGGAAACGAGCCATTATTCATTAAAATTAAGTCAGCTCAACAGTTGCAATTTAAAAGAGGTTTATTTTCTTGTTTTAAGTAGAGTCAACTTGTCGCTTCTAAGGTAATGGGTTTACTCACTTTTTTAAGTAAAGTAACCAATCACGGTTCACATCTACTCTTGATTAAGGGCTGTGCTTGTTGCAATTCCCTGATTGGTGGAATGTTCTACAGCATTGTTGGTAATGTATTTGGTATACTGCTGCTGCTCTTTGATGATTTGAAGTGCTTCATTTATCCTCACTTGTAAGTCGCAAATACAATCGTCTACCAACCTCAGACCTTACAACAGCTCTATGTTTAATGGTTTATCAGTTATTGATAACCCTTTATTAGGCAAATAATAATGTATTTGGACACTTCATTGACAATGATTACAATAAATGTAATTTTTGAGTCATAAAATTTTAAAAGTCTTGTAAGGCACGTGCCCCAGTAAATTGGGTCTAGCGACGCCTCTGGCTGCAGTACAAGATGCCACTCTGAGCATTTTTCTTATTTAATAAATTACTCGTGTCTCAGAAAATGAAATGTTGTGAACGTGCGGTGGTTTTGTATGTGTGAGACACTCTTCAGGCACTCTTTGGGCTCAAGACACATCTGGAGGTAAAAATACCGAACCACTTTGATGACAGACTTTGGCTGAGGGATTTTAGAATGACCAAAACAACATTTCAGATGTTTTACAATGTTCTCTGTGCGCTGGGTTGTCCATTAATCCATTTTATTGTCACATGATATGTTAAAAACAAAATTACACTTTTTTTTTTTTTGGTCCATATGCTGGAATGTATCTGGTAATTATATTTCCATTGTAGTTCATGCACATTTAGAAAGTTTATCCTACTTAGCTGTGCAGAGTTTTTTCACAGTATGCGCAATTTAAAATTTTTTGCGTATCTTGCAGTCCCCATTAAGCAGTTTAATGCGATATTCCAAAATATGCAGAACAATAGGAGGATAGAAACATACACTGTAAAAAATACATAATTTTACGGTTTATTTATTATTAAAAAAAACTTTAAAAAAATGTCCATTAAATTACAGAAATTTTCTGTAAGATAACGGACATTAAATTACAGAAATTTTCTGTAAGATAACGGACATTAAATTACAGAAATTTACTTTAATGTAAATTTCTGGTAAATTTTGTAATTCAACCTCTGTTATTTTACAGTAAATTTCTGTAATTTAATGGCCGTTATTTTAAGTTTTTTTTTTTTTTCCGGCAACCCAGCTGCTGGAAATAAACCGTAAAATTACGGATTTTTTTACAGTGTAGCTAATTTTATTTAATTAGCTACACTGTAAAATTTAAATTTAATTTAATTAAATTTCTGGTAAATTTCAGTAATTCAACCTCTGTTATTTTACAGTAAATTTCTGTAATTTAACGGCTGTTATTTTAAGTTTTTTTTCTGGCAACCCAGCAGCTGGAAATAAACTGTAAAATTACGGATTTTTTTTACAGTGTAGCTAATTTTATTTAATTAGCTACACTGTAAAATGTATTCATTCATTCATTTTCTTGTCGGCTTAGTCCCTTTATTAATCCGGGGTCGCCACAGCGGAACGAACCGCCAACCCATCCAGCACGATTTTTACGCAGCGGATGCCCTTCCAGCTGCAACCCATCTCTGGGAACACTGTAAAATTAAATTTTAATTTAATTAAATTTCTGGTAAATTTCTGTAATTTAACGGCCGTTATTTTATGTTTTTTTTTTTTCGGCAACCCAGCTGCTGGAAATAAACCGTAAAATTACGGATTTTTTTTACAGTGTAGCTAATGACATCCATAGTATTTCCCCCCTACATGTCTGCAGGTTATTATCATGCTTCAAAATATCTTGTGGATTTCCGTAGGTTGGATAAATCTCATTTCCAGTGACTTTATGGCATATTGCATTTCTCAATGTAGGAGTTCCAAGAATGAAAACAATGCTGATTTCATTGATAGATTAGCCCTTTTCTAAATCAGCCTCTTTCTTTTTCCCCTATACAATCTTTTATCTACATCATTGTATTGTTGTCTTTTGTTGCAATAGTCCAGACCTCTTCTTCCTGTTTTCTTAGTTGAGTACTTCTACAATCTTTATCTCTTTGCAGTGGCATAAAAGGCAAGCCAAATGGCCGCGTGAAACATAAGACTGTAAACATCTGATGCTCTGATAAGGAGCTGGATAGCGCAGGAGACTCTCCTGAGAGACGCCGTAAGAAGATCCTCCCGTCAAAACGACCACCCATCTAGAGAAAGACCCAGCGCCTTCACTCCCGTCATTATGTAATCCTGATTGCTTTGTTCTCGATTCTATTCTATTCTTATCATTGTGTTTGTCTACAACGCTTGTTATTTTACAGTGTAAACACCGAGCGAGTCGCACAGTGTTTTGGTGGCTGCAGGATTGCGTGTTTCATGGGCAATAGATCACTGCGCATCGGGCTTAAATGAATCCTGATGGAAACGTCTCGACTGTTTTAGTTCTCGAGCTGAAAAAAGTGATCACACGGCCCAGCTGCTAGATGAGATGGTTTAAAAAAAAAAGAAAACCTGAATAAAACTGACACTGCAGCACCACCAGATGTTAAGCGACGGTACAGCATTAATGAAACAGATCACAAGCTGGCCATCCTTGAAGACATCTTTCATTTTCATCAGGTGAATAGGCTAGGCTTAGCTTATAAAGTTGTGTGCATATTATTTTATCATGATAAATATTACATGTACAAATCAAACATCAGTCAGATAAAGATCACTGCTACAATATTTTACAGCTTGTATTTTCCTCTTCTAGCTTGTGTTTTTCAACATGTTGTCTGAAGCTCTGTATTACAAGCACATCTTCTTATTATCTACCTCTTTTTATTATAAGCTGCTTTATATAATAGGAATACATGTAGATGTTTTATATATTAG
The DNA here is from genome assembly GCA_903798195.1 of Danio kyathit. NCBI lineage: Eukaryota > Metazoa > Chordata > Actinopteri > Cypriniformes > Danionidae > Danio > Danio kyathit. Next base: position 7,174,561 of record LR812532.1, on the reverse strand, counting down.
GTGCAGTAAGTGATCTGCCAAAATGCTAAGCAGTTAGCTTATTATCTTTGGACGGCAGGGGAAGGACTGTGTTTCAAAGTCACGCCTCCTGAAATCGCAAACGCACGCACCCGTGACATGACAGCAAACAACTCACTAGTTCATGTCATTTGCCAGTTAGGAATGTAGTTAGTGGTTGGCCAGCAACATTTAGGAATTACACTCATTACTAAGCCTCACTTACTTGCTATTTCAGAGCAAATATTCAGAGTAGCATGGTAAACAGTATAGGCAGGGCTGCCAACTTTTGGCTTTAGCTTGGAGTGAGAATTTAAGCCCCGCCCATATCCACAAACCACGCCCCCACAGCAAGCCACGCCCAGATTATTTATAATTATATAAAATAATAAATATATTATTTTAATAAATACTTCTAAGATATTAAATTAGAGTATTATTACTATTATACAATTATCCTATTATAAATAAATAAATAAAAAACTAAAGATACAACTGAAGTGATATGCTAAGAACATTTAAGAAATCTTTTGCGTAAATATATTAATTTCAGAACAGCATGGTGGCTTAGTGGTTAGCACTGTCGCCTCACAGCAAGAAGGTCACTGATTCGAGTGACACATGCGCTGTAGGGGAATTGATTAACTAAATTGGTTGTAGTGTATATGTGAATGAGTGTGTATGGGTGTTTCCCAGTACTGGGTTGCGGCTGGAAGGGCACCCAAAGCGTAAAGCATATGCCGGAACAGTTGGCAGTTCATTCCGCTATGGCGACCTCTGAAATAGAGACTAAGCTGAAGGAAAATGAATGAATGAATATTAATTTCATTAGAATGAATTTCTACAGATTGTATAGAACACAAAAAATGTTTTATAGAATTATCTGTTGTGTGTTGTCTTAGACCTGACTTATGGCCAAGAATTAGGTAAACTAAACTCCCTGACTTTATCCCTCCTTTCTGCTTCATAAAAAAAATCTATCAGGAGATATGCTTAGTCAAATTAAGATCATCATCATATTAGTTAAACTTTAATTTAGCCGATTTACAAAACTCACTAGGCGCTGACACCTGTACATTAAAGGCTGTTACCCCTGCCATAAAACACAGCCCCTCTGAAATGTGCATCTATTAACTTAAATTGATAATTATTTAATAACATCATTATGACACTAATGAGAGTGAACCCTTCCCTTACAGAAGATTACAGATTTGTTTTTACATTTATTTGTAAAACTAGTGCGTTTTAAAATGCGCTTCACTTATTGTTTTGCTTTATCCATCAAGATAATAATCATATTATGTTTTAATCAATTCATGTAGACAGAATCCCAATGAAAGTCTATGAAAGGTAGCCTCGGATTAAGAATTCAGAGGCCCCTGGGCACAATGTCTTGTAGGCCCCTGCCACACCCCTATAGTTGAATTTTAAAAAAGATTAATAAAATATGTTTTTATGAAATAAATCTATATTGTATTGCCTGCATATTTAAAATAAATGATATACAGTACATATATTTCTAGTCTACAAAGATTTAACTTATTTTTAAAGCATTTAAAGCCCACTTTGAAAAAAAAAATACTAATAAAACTAGTGAAAATGAATGGATTTTAATATACGTGTTCAAGTTCACAGAAGCAGTACTAAAATTTATATATAAGGGTATTTTTAATGTATAACTTCTACAAACCTATAATGCATATGATTTGCATATAACACCTCTCCAATCCAGTTCTATGAATCTGAGTCTTCCATAATACACACAACTGATTAATGATTCCTACTTGTCTTCCTCGTGATGAAGAGTAGGCAAAATCTGATATGTAGAAAAATGCTGGATTCGAACCGGATTCATGATCAATCGCATCAACACATGCCATGCCAGGCGCTTTACAAACTACGCCACTGTCACAGCTATTTGTTGCTCTCTTTAGTTATGTTGTCTCTGTCAATCAAAGTGATGAACGGGAATCACTCAACTAGCTTATTCCAACGAGGTGCGCTATTTGCACTTAGCCTAAATAGGGGTGCGTTTCTCGTCACAACATTCGGCATACATGTTCACATATTTTTTTCGGCATACATGTTCACAACCGGGATTCATACCGGGAGCGGCAACGCGAGCAGCGCATCAAGCAGGGGCGGTGCGAGAGGCTCGCGGGTATGTTTTCTGCGCGCATGCGTCAGTTTCTTTTTCTATTACATTGCTTTCATCAGCGTTGGATCGGTTGCACATAGAGAGAATAACATCATTATAAAGCAATAAATATCTTTAACACCGTCTTTATTACAACGGGAAAAATATTCACGGGATGATTTTCCTGCGTGAGAAAATGGATGTGTGGCGTGAGAGCGTGAGAATACTGTCAATTGCGTGACTCTCACGCCGAATGCGTGAGAGTTGGCAGCACTGCTACTGTATGTACAGTAAGGGTGGTTTTGACAAAATATCGCCTGTAGTAAGTTGGTCTGGTCTCTATAAAGTTACTACAACCTTCAAAATATGAATAATAATCTTTGGTGAAATACAGTAGTGTTTTTATTTGTCTATTAGACTACTGTATGTACAGTAAGGGTGGTTTTGACAAAATATCGCCTGTAGTAAGTTGGTCTGATCTCTGTGAAGTTACTACAACCTTTAAAATATGATTTAAAATCTTTGGTGAAATACAGTAGTGTTTTTATCTGTGTATTTGACTACTGTATGTACAGTAAGGGTGATTTTGACAAAATATTGCCTGTAGTAAGTTGGTCTGGTCTCTATAAAGTTACTACAACCTTCAAAATATGAATAATAATCTTTGGTGAAATACAGTAGTGTTTTTATCTGTGTATTTGACTACTGTATGTACAGTAAGGGTGGTTTTGACAAAATATCGCCTGTAGTAAGTTGGTCTGGTCTCTATAAAGTTACTACAACCTTCAAAATATGAATAAAAATCTTTGGTGAAATACAGTAGTGTTTTTACCTGTGTATTTGACTACTGTATGTACAGTAAGGGTGGTTTTGACAAAATATCGCCTGTAGTAAATTGGTCTGGTCTCCATGAAGTTACTACAACCTTCAAAATATGAATAATAATCTTTAGTGAAATACAGTAGTGTTTTTATCTGTGTATTTGACTACTGTATGTACAGTAAGGGTGGTTTTGACAAAATATCGCCTGTAGTAAGTTGGTCTGGTCTCTATAAAGTTACTACAACCTTCAAAATATGAATAAAAATCTTTGGTGAAATACAGTAGTGTTTTTATGTGTGTATTTGACTACTGTATGTACAGTAAGGATGGTTTTGACAAAATATCGCCTGTAGTAAGTTGGTCTGGTCTCTATAAAGTTACTACAACCTTCAAAATATGAATAATAATCTTTGGTGAAATACAGTAGTGTTTTTATTTGTCTATTAGACTACTGTATGTACAGTAAGGGTGGTTTTGACAAAATATCGCCTGTAGTAAGTTGGTCTGATCTCTGTGAAGTTACTACAACCTTTAAAATATGATTTAAAATCTTTGGTGAAATACAGTAGTGTTTTTATCTGTGTATTTGACTACTGTATGTACAGTAAGGGTGATTTTGACAAAATATTGCCTGTAGTAAGTTGGTCTGGTCTCTATAAAGTTACTACAACCTTCAAAATATGAATAATAATCTTTGGTGAAATACAGTAGTGTTTTTATCTGTGTATTTGACTACTGTATGTACAGTAAGGGTGGTTTTGACAAAATATCGCCTGTAGTAAATTGGTCTGGTCTCCATGAAGTTACTACAACCTTCAAAATATGAATAATAATCTTTAGTGAAATACAGTAGTGTTTTTATCTGTGTATTTGACTACTGTATGTACAGTAAGGGTGGTTTTGACAAAATATCGCCTGTAGTAAGTTGGTCTGGTCTCTATAAAGTTACTACAACCTTCAAAATATGAATAAAAATCTTTGGTGAAATACAGTAGTGTTTTTATCTGTGTATTTGACTACTGTATGTACAGTAAGGATGGTTTTGACAAAATATCGCCTGTAGTAAGTTGGTCTGGTCTCTATAAAGTTACTACAACCTTCAAAAATATGAATATTAATCTTTGGTGAGGTACAGTAGTGTTTTTATTTGTCTATTTGACTACTGTATGTACAGTAAGGGTGGTTTTGACAAAATATCGCCTGTAGTAAGTTGGTCTGGTCTCTGTGAAGTTACTACAACCTTTAAAATATGATTAAAAATCTTTGGTGAGGTACAGTAGTGTTTTTATCTGTGTATTTGACTACTGTATGTACAGTAAGGGTGATTTTGACAAAATATCGCCTGTAGTAAGTTGGTCTGGTCTCTATAAAGTTACTACAACCTTCAAATATGAATATTAATCTTTGGTGAGGTACAGTAGTGTTTTTATCTGTGTATTTGACTACTGTATGTACAGTAAGGGTGATTTTGACAAAATATCGCCTGTAGTAAGTTGGTCTGGTCTCTATAAAGTTACTACAACCTTCAAAATATGAATATTAATCTTTGGTGAGGTACAGTAGTGTTTTTATCTGTGTATTTGACTACTGTATGTACAGTAAGGGTGGTTTTGACAAAATATCGCCTGTAGTAAGTTGGTCTGGTCTCTATAAAGTTACTACAACCTTCAAAATATGAATAATAATCTTTGGTGAAATACAGTAGTGTTTTTATCTGTGTATTTGACTACTGTATGTACAGTAAGGGTGGTTTTGACAAAATATCGCCTGTAGTAAGTTGGTCTGGTCTCTGTGAAGTTACTACAACCTTCAAAATATGAATAATAATCTTTGGTGAAATACAGTAGTGTTTTTATTTGTCTATTTGACTACTGTATGTACAGTAAGGATGGTTTTGACAAAATATCGCCTGTAGTAAATTGGTCTGGTCTCCATGAAGTTACTACAACCTTCAAAATATGAATATTAATCTTTGGTGAGGTACAGTAGTGTTTTTATTTGTCTATTTGACTACTGTGTGTACAGTAAGGGTGGTTTTGACAAAATATCGCCTGTAGTAAGTTGGTCTGGTCTCTATAAAGTTACTACAACCTTCAAAATATAAATAAAAATCTTTGGTGAGGTACAGTAGTGTTTTTATTTGTCTATTTGACTACTGTATGTACAGTAAGGGTGGTTTTGACAAAATATCACCTGTAGTAAGTTGGTCTGGTCTCTATAAAGTTACTACAACCTTCCAAATATGAATAACAATCTTTGGTGAGGTACAGTAGTGTTTTTATTTGTCTATTTGACGCAGGGCTGCCAACTTTTGGCTTTAGCTTGGAGTGAGAATTTAAGCCCCGCCCATATCCACAAGCCACGCCCCCACAGCAAGCCACGCCCAGATTATTTATAAATATATAAAATAATAAATATATTATTTTAATAAATACTTCTAAGATATTAAATTAGAGTATTATTACTATTATACAATTATCCTATTATAAATAAATAAATAAAAAACTAAAGATACAACTGAAGTGATATGCTAAGAACATTTAAGAAATCTTTTGCGTAAATATATTAATTTCAGAACAGCATGGTGGCTCAGTGGTTAGCACTGTCGCCTCACAGCAAGAAGGTCACTGATTCGAGTGACACATGCGCTGTAGGGGAATTGATTAACTAAATTGGTTGTAGTGTATATGTGAATGAGTGTGTATGGGTGTTTCCCAGTACTGGGTTGCGGCTGGAAGGGCATCCAAAGCGTAAAACAGTTGGCAGTTCATTCCGCTATGGCGACCTCTGAAATAGAGACTAAGCTGAAGGAAAATGAACGAATGAATATTAATTTCATTAGAATGAATTTCTACAGATTATATAGAACACAAAAAATGTTTTATAGAATTATCTGTTGTGTGTTGTCTTAGACCTGACTTATGGCCAAGAATTAGGTAAACTAAACTCCCTGACTTTATCCCTCCTTTCTGCTTCATAAAAAAAATCTATCAGGAGATATGCTTAGTCAAATTAAGATCATCATCATATTAGTTAAACCCTTACCTGCCACACCCCTATAGTTGAATTTAAAAAAAGATTAATAAAATATGTTTTTATAAAATTAATCTATATTGTATTGCCCGCATATTTAAAATAAATGATATACAGTACATATATTTCTAGTCTACAAAGATTTAACTTATTTTTAAAGCATTTAAAGCCCACTTTGAAAAAAAAAAAAATACTAATAAAACTAGTGAAAATGAATGGATTTTAATATACGTGTTCAAGTTCACAGAAGCAGTACTAAAATTTATATATAAGGGTATTTTTAATGTATAACTTCTACAAACCTATAATGCATATGATTTGCATATAACACCTCTCCAATCCAGTTCTATGAATCTGAGTCTTCCATAATACACACAACTGATTAATGATTCCTACTTGTCTTCCTCGTGATGAAGAGTAGGCAAAATCTGATATGTAGAAAAATGCTGGATTCGAACCGGATTCATGATCAATCGCATCAACACATGCCATGCCAGGCGCTTTACAAACTACGCCACTGTCACAGCTATTTGTTGCTCTCTTTAGTTATGTTGTCTCTGTCAATCAAAGTGATGAACGGGAATCACTCAACTAGCTTATTCCAACGAGGTGCGCTATTTGCACTTAGCCTAAATAGGGGTGCGTTTCTCGTCACAACATTCGGCATACATGTTCACATATTTTTTTCGGCATACATGTTCACAACCGGGATTCATACCGGGAGCGGCAACGCGAGCAGCGCATCAAGCAGGGGCGGTGCGAGAGGCTCGCGGGTATGTTTTCTGCGCGCATGCGTCAGTTTCTTTTTCTATTACATTGCTTTCATCAGCGTTGGATCGGTTGCACATAGAGAGAATAACATCATTATAAAGCAATAAATATCTTTAACACCGTCTTTATTACAACGGGAAAAATATTCACGGGATGATTTTCCTGCGTGAGAAAATGGATGTGTGGCGTGAGAGCGTGAGAATACTGTCAATTGCGTGACTCTCACGCCGAATGCGTGAGAGTTGGCAGCACTGTTATAGGGAGGCTGTAGTTGTTCAAAAATGAACCTTCAAGAGTTCACACTTAGCTAATGATCAATAAAGCGTAATTGCCATGCTGTCCTGGGAGAGAGCTCTGAGCTCGTAATATCCTCGAGCCCGGGGCTCCCTCCCGTTAGAAGGGCGAGAGGGGAGTTCGAGCTCAGGTAGGTCTTGAGAACTCCCTTGCTTGTCGTCGTGTGAGAAGTGTAACTAAGATTATCTTAGGTGATTATTTGGATTAGTCGATTGTCGTATGTCTTTGGACGGTGGGAGGAAACAAGGGGAACCCGGGGGAAACCCACGCAAACACGGGGAGAACAAGCAAATTCCGCACAGAAATAGGAATAGGAAATAGATAAGAGGTTGGATCAGCGGCGTTCTTGCTGTGAGGCAACAGTGCTAGCCACTGGGCTGCTGTGTCACCCTATCGGAAAAAAAAAAAAGGGGGGGTGGGGGGTGTAGTTCAAGACAAAGATAACTGAAGTGAAAAGCTCTGGTTATTTATAATGTGTCTGTAATCATCTGATAGGTAGATTACGGAGCTAATGTGGTGCCAGCCGTGTTGACCATAAGCATGTGATCCTCTGGAAATATAATAATATTATATAAATAAACTAAAAAATAATATAAACTAAATAAAATATAAATAAACCACACAATGTGAATATAAAAGCAACTTCAGCTCAGTAAAGCAGGCTAGGCGGAATAGCGCTATTTACTGATGTTTTGTTGTGAAACTAAATAAAATCAACATTATCGATGCTGTAAAAGGCACTGTATAAAACTAAAAATAGTCACATCAATCTATTGCCGGAAGATTTCAGTGGCTGAACAACACTTCAGTGCTTATAACCCATTCATAACAGCACAATCTACATCAGCTTTGGGGGACTGAAATAGTTTTAAAACAGAACATTACCTGTCTAACAGAAATACTTCAGCCAAGGTGTCATCCTTCCTCTACCGTGCAAAAGTAACTCCAATATTGATTCAGTCCCGACTGTGACTGTGAGGCGTGAACGCACGGCGTGCATGCAGGCGTGCACGCGCTAATGGCCCAAATTTACATTTGTTGACAGACAGTTTGGGCCACTTATCGGAATTTTTTTTTGTCTTATGCCTCACCCAGAATATAAAAATACATATAAATACAATTAGATCATTTAGTTTAATCTTTACTATTGGACTTTCAACCAGCACAACAAAAAATGTTTCTGAAGTAAATCACCTACTGCACCTTTAATAACTCATAATGATTTTACAAATACTACTATTGTTGTCACAATGTTTTCAAGACTAAAATATAGTTGTTCAGACTTCAAATATTTGTTCACTTAGGGTGCTTTCACACTAGCACTTTTGGTCCGCAGGCGGGTTCGTTTGACGTCAAAGTACGGTACATTTAGCTAGTGTGAATGCTGTCTTCTGAACTTGGGTGCACACCCGTGAATCATACCCGAGTCTGCCTGAAAGAGGTGGTCTGGGGTACGGTTCGTGCAAACTCACCAACTGTACAACAAACTTTAGTTTTCATAACATTTATTTGTGTATGTATGTGTGTGTATCACCTTCCTTCGTGACAAGCAGGTCTGACCCAGTACAAAAAGTGATAATGTCTGCTTGTCTCCACCAAAAACGACTTCTGCAGACATCACGTGATGTTCTGAACGTTTTTAATGTTTTTTTTTTGTGACAGATAGACGCAGGTGGCTCTCTGTATTTTGGTTTTGGTAACAAAACCAAAAGATTCAGTAAAAGCAGAACAACTGTGATATGCGGACATCTCTGTTTTGCCGCTTTGCTTTCGTGGCCGTCATCTAGCAACAGCGGTACACACAACAGCAGCTTGATGATGCAAGCGTATCGAGGTTCAGATGGAAAAAAGACAGTGTGAACACAAACCAGCCGAGGGGGGACAATCGAACTTGGGTTTGGATCCGGCATTCAGACCAAGTGTGAAAGCACCCTTATAAATTTTTTTTTTTTACCTATTTCAAAATTTATTTCAACAATTTTGAGATTTCAGCTCAGTCAGTGACTCTGAACTTGTTGAAAACAACCAACACTATCTTATGGCAATTCGTAACTTTTTGATTTAGTGGCTAATTCCTTTGAATTTGTACGATCTCTTTGTACAACTTAGTACAATTTGCTTATCCCCCAATGACAGTTAGGTTTAGGGGTGGGGTTTGGTGCCACGCCTTCTTTTTAAAATCATACATTTTTGTACGACTGAACTCGACAAATTAACCATTAAACTGACAAAACGTAAAATAGTTACGTTTCCTCGTGAGATCAGGCTGGAACAACCTTACCTCGGCCAGTTCTTCTGGAATCTACCGTTGGCTCTAATGAGTGTCTCTATAGATGTTAAATATGAAATACAATTTGTTTTGCATGTGTCTAACTTTTATTAATCTAAAGACCCTTTTCACATTTCTGGGTTCCCCAGCAGCGGAAGTCGTCATAGTTGGGTAAACTTAAGAGCACAGTGAATGGGAGAATACAACAAATATTTTTTTTTACAATCCTATTTGTTGAAATAATAAAAGAAAAACGCCACGATGGTGTTATCAAGACTTTTAGAAAAAGGAAAAAAAATAGTATGAGACTGATGACGGCAGCCAGAGGAGAGAACAATGTTAAATTTTCTCTCAGCCCTATAGACCCTGCATAATCCATAATACATTTTTTGTAATTTGACGCAGATTATATAATACATACATATATGCAAATAAATGTTCATAGGTTTTTTTTTTTTAATCTAAATAATGATGTATTTAATTGTCTATAATGCTTATCACTGTGGTCTTATTTAATAAAAATGAAACAACTCGAGTTTTAGCATGAAACTGAATTAACAGGACAGCATGACATGGCCTTTTGCAATCAGTTTGAATGCTGCAGAGCTCAGACTGGAAAATAAACACGTCTATCAGCTTTTAAAAGAGACAAGAAAATGATTCTCATATTATTGTTATTATTATTTTGTCATTGACATTAGAGGCCGTCAAATCAAACTCAGTCTTTTTTTCCACTCAAACCTTACAAATTAGACAGATGTCGTGATGGACAAGTTGTGTGACATGCCCTCATTTTCAAAACTACACAAAACAACACGAGATGTTATGGTGAGGAGTCACGACAAGTCAGAATTACTAAACTCAGCCTAGAAGGCATGTTTCTCCTTTAATCTTGGGTTCAGAGTCTCTCTCTCTTATTTTTTTTCCTTCTCTCCGTCTGTCACTGATGAATGGATTATGTCTCATTTTCGGCTGGGTGGTCATGATTGAGTCCATCACGGTTGTGAATGTGTGTGATTTATAGTCCTCCTGTGTGATATGAGCGACAATAGAAAGGACACAGAACAACAAGATTGTGTCGAACACCGAAGCCGCTTTCATATGACGCCTCGCTGTGTCTTCATGTTCCAATAGAATGTGAATCAAATCAATTTTACGAGTTTCCTCCATCACAAATATCTGTTTTTTATTTATTTCAAAAAGCACCTTTCAAGCGCCCAAGGACACTTCTCTATGAATGATAGGAAATAACTGGAACGCAAATAAAAATGAAAACCTAACAAAGAGGCAGAATATATGAATACATTTGCAGTACACGTTTCGTGTACAAGCAAAACATATGAAAAGACAGAAGTAGGACAACCCTTTAGTGACAAGTAATGAATTAAATAAATAAGTAAATAAGTAATTATTATTATTATATATTATTTTTTGAAGCAATGATTCATGTAAAAAGAAAAAAAAACTGTGGTTAAACCTTGTGCACTTAAAATTTTCTACCTTTTTTGTTATGTTAGGGATGAAAACATCCACTGAATTAAATTGCTGTAAAATGCATTAAATCATTTTTCTTTCTTTTTTTTTGCATAAATCTGTAAATCAACCTCAGTTCTGATCAAAACTGCTGAATTGTTTAGAAAATTACAGGATTTTAACCCTTTAGATAGGCCTGTGCAAAAAAAAAAAAAGCTTAGATTCTGGATTTTATATGGAGTATAACAGCAAATTAAAGCGTGTGTATGAGTGTTCGTGAGTGTGTGAGAGTGTGAGATTGTCCTCTACGCACTAACCTTGATGTGTCTGAGAAAATCAAAATATGCATCTCAGCTCTCAGAACTACATGGAGTAAACAAAAACAAAGACTGTGTATTTATGCACCATCAAATGTGGTTATAATGAAAGTCAATCAGGCAAAAACAACCTCCAACAGTGAATTAAGCCGCAGTCACACTAGAGTTTGAGCTTGCGAAATTCTGTCGTACGGCGCTGCGAAAAGGGGCGGGATTAAACAAGATGATTAGACATTTAAAAAAGCGAGCGATTGCTCCATGTTTTAAATTTCTGTTCAGAGAGGTCATGTTTTGATCCTGGATTGGTCTCACGCAGTCAAGTGATGCGATTTCGCAGGTCAGAGTTCACCAAGTTTGAACTTTGCACCGCAACAACCTGCGAAATCTGACGCATGACCCTGCGTTTCCGGTCTGAGGCATTCGAGTGCGTATGAATGGAAGTCTATGGAGGGAAAAGTCCAGTGTGACCGCGGCTTTAAGGAGAAAAAATGAAAATCTAACAATGCATAAAAGCCGATGTTGTTACTAATCGTTCACATCATTTCAAGACTGTGATTAAAGGTTCTACTTTTATATTGAAAATACGTCATTTTGTGTGTGTTTTTTTTTCAGCAAATCAGTGACATCATTTGTGAACTTGGCAATTAAGGAGTTAATGGTGCCAACTGATGATCAAACAGTAAAAATTACAAATTTTACCTCTTAACAACAGGGAAAACCACCAACAATAAAATATAATCAAAAGAAGGTGGTTATAATGGAAGTCAATGGGGCAAAAACAGCTACCAACAGTAAATTAGGAAGAAAACAATGAAAATCAATTAAAAACAATGTATCAAAGGCAATGTTGTTTTACATGTCCAATACTTTGATAAAAGATTTTAAAAATCCAGTACACAATTACTTGTTATACTGAAAATACATCATTTTGTGTGGTTTTTTTTTCACCAAATCAGTCCTATCATTTATGAATTTGGCAATTAAAGAGTTAAAATTCTGTAATTTTCTAAACAATTTAGCATTTTTGATCAGGACTGAGGTTGATTAACAGATTTATGCAAAAAATAAATTAAAAAAAAAAAAATTTATCTGATGCATTTTTACATCAGTTTAATTCAGTGGATGTGTTTATCCCGAACATAACAAAAGGGTAGTTCATGTGCCCAGAGTGTAATAAGAGTCAAAATAAGATTTATAATTTTTTTTAGGGTTTTTCACCTTTAATGACAGGACAGTGGAAATATACAGACAGGAAAGTATAGGGAGCAGAGAGAGGGGAAGGATCAGCAAAGGACCTCAAGCCGAGAATCGAACTCAGGTCACCGCAAGCACCTGAGTGCTATAGGTCGACGCACTTACCACTATTGGCCCTATTGGCGCCGACGTCAAAATAAGATTTGACACCAAAAATCAATCTGCTAGCTAAAACAGAAAACGTTATAACCAGATTAAGACTCAAAATCACCCCAAAGTGGATGAAAACATCCCCAACCTTATACAAGGGTTAAATTATTAGCCGTTTTAGTAAACATTTAAGTAGAAAATCGATTCAGGGGGAGGTTATCGGACTGTGTTTATTTCGATCACTTTTGGCATTTCATATCTAAAGATTTGCATTCAATTCTGACTTCTAGTAAACAAACCGTGTATGTTTTAGTGTTAGCACAAATATATTTTAGGAATACATATCTGCTGTGATTGAAACAGCCCTTTGCATGGCCTTTCCATTCTGAAGAATACATTGAAGATTTTTTAGTATGCACTTTCCAGAGTTCTCTAAGAAATGTGGCATGAATTTATGTAATATGAGTGTTTTCAATTGAGCTAAAAAAAAAAAGGGAACAATGAGAGCACTAAGGGAAGAATTTATACTGTAAATTGGTTCTTAATGGGAAGCAGGACAATTTGCTCAAAAACACATTGAACTAAATGCTGTTTATTTTCCAATTTTTTTTATGAAAACACATGCTCACAATCCAAAAATATTTGTTGAATCCTTTTTAATTACAGTAAAGTGATCTAGTCATTACTTTAAATAATCTGCACAGAGGTAATTCATTCGTTTTCCTTTGGCTTAGTCTCTATTTCAGAGGTCGCCACAGCGAAATGAACTGTTTCAGCGGATACCCTTCCAGCTGCAACCCAGTATTGGGAAACACCCATATACACTCATTCACACACACACACACACATAGACTACAGACAATTTAGTTTATTCAATTCACCTATAGGGAATGTATTCGGACTGTTGGGGAAACCGGAGCACTCGGAGGAAACCCACACCAACGCTGGGAGAACATCCACACAGAAATGCCAACTGGCCCAGCCGGGACTTCAACCCGCAACCTTCTTGCTGTGAGGCGACAGTGCTAACCACTGAACCGTGTGCCGCCAATTGGCTATATGCACAGCTAGTGTTTTTCAGCCTATGTAAACTTCCGGTGAGAGCTTTATGTGACTATTTTTAATTTAATAAGGTTCCTTTTACTGCATCGATATTGTAGTGTAATTCAAATATAATCAGTTAAATAGACTTTAGCATCCATTTGGTTGTTCAAGCGTAAAAAGAGACGAAAGATCGATTAAAGCGCAGGCGCCGTCATTAGCGGCAGAAATTCCATTGAAAATACTGGGGTAAAATTAATTAACATATTTTAAAGAGATGGCACAGAAAAATAAAATCATATTTCAGCCAGGCAGTGAAGATCACTGTTTTTTAAAATAAATCATTTTATTTTTGTTTTTTAAAATAAATCTTAAACACTGCGATTTTGTATGGGATGATAACTGACCGGAAGCCCTGGGACTGGCGGACTAAAAATTAAAAGTCTGTGTGCATATAGCCCATTGTGAGTTTCATTTCACATAATATTCTTTCATGGCTTGTAACTTTATCCTGCAAGCTTTTGTGTGCTGTAGTGGAGGAGGATCAACAGTAGCGGAAAAGCTTATGTGATAAATGGAGAGCATGAGGTGACTTCTGTGTAACAAAGTTGCACAGCGCCACCTTGTGTACTGGAGTATTTCTGTTTTTCGTTAAGAACCCTCTGTCAGGGGGTAAAGTCTAGATCGGATATGTGGCTGGCCGGAAGTGCGATATGCACATTAATATAGCAGCATTCCTTATGACACTGTATAACAATAATTAATATTTTTACAGTACTGTGACGGTTGGGTTTGGGGTTGGGGTGGGGGTAGGGGTTAAAAAAAATATAATTTATTGGGTAATTTAATAGATAGCATAAATAATACTCAGCACAACTACTGTTTTTACAGTACTGTGATGGTTAGGTTTAGGGTTGGGGTAGATGTTAATATAATACAATAAATGGGAAATTTACTAAATAAAAGAAATAATTCTCGTTAACTTCCGGCCGCAACCATATCCAATCTAGCAACAACCTTGTCAGGGAGTGATTTTGCACATCAAATCTGCTCATCGCTATTGAATTAGCAATGTATACTGAAAAACTTCTCAATAATGCTAATAAGCACAAGCAAAATCGTCCGGTCAAATCTGTCTGGAATCAAAATCAAACATTCAACAGCACTGTAGTATCAATATAAATATGCATCGCATACCTGCCAACACTCCCGTTTTTCCCGGGAGTCTCCCGTATTTCAGACCCGTCTCCCGTATTGTTCTGTCTCCCGGTAAACTCCCGGAATTCCCCCGCCCCCCGCTCCTCAGCATTTTGGTACAGTCCGGGCTGAAACTTGGTGCTTGTGCTCTTCCGGTCGCGCGCCCCCATCTCCCCAAACCTCTCACCCCTCCCGCTCCCCGCTCTTCAGTTTGCGCCAGTGTTGCCAACTTAGCGACAAATTTTCAAAAAAGCGACTAGCGACAAATCTAGCGAATTTTTTGTGTGTTACTGGCGATTTTTATAGACTGTCGTTTGTCCATTACTGTACGGTCCCTACTCTTCTTAACGAGCTGCGTGTGATGATGCCGCCGGCCCCTCCCCTGCAGCCTGAGAGCAGAGCACCTCTCTGCGTACCGACGGCAAATGATTTAGAACAGGTGGCAGTTTGAAGGTATTTCCCTTGCACAGTCAACCCGATCTGCTTCTCCTTTATTTTAACTATTTAATTTGACCGTTTATTCTTGTTGCACAATCAGAGATGTTTTAAGTGAGAGTTTCAGAACTTTTCTGAGTATATTACGTCTGAGAGATTACTGCAAATTCCCTACTCATCTACAATGATATACTGTATTCAAACAGCTTCAAGCTTACATAAAGCGTAGTGCGAATATAAAATACCCCATTTATTTACCATAGGCTGTTAAACAAACAGAAATGGTAGAACGCGATGACGTCAGTAATATGCAAATTAGCGTATGACGTACACCCCCCCCCCCCCCCCCCCGGGAGGTCTCCCGGAATTTACGAAACAAATGTTGGCAGGTATGATGCATCGTGATGCATAATCAGGTCATTCAACTGTTTATCAAGGAATAATGTCTATTGTTTCACTTACTACAGTACTTTGAAAAGTAGTTACCAGTAAATGCTGTAGTAGAAGCACTACACTTCTACATTACAGGCTATAAAACCTGTTCTGAAATCATGAACAGTTCCTAGACTATAATTACCATTAGGTGTAGTGAGACCAAAAATTCCCTCAAGTGCTCCAGGCGAATGAGAATCTGACCTGCGGAATGCAGTGCCTTAAACTTCATAAATATAAATACTTGTTAATGCTCCTGGTGACTGGCTCAGGATGAATGTTCCTCTTGTTTTCTCACCTTTAGACCCTGTGAGAGAGCTGTCTGTCTCAGTTCTCTGTCTCACTGGGAGGAAAAATAAGGCTCTTGACTTTCAGCCTGTTCTATATTTAGCCTCCGTGCCAAAGCCCTCATCTTTGAACTCTCTTCAGTCTTGAATAATGCTGTGCACTCAACACCGTTCCTTTAAGATCTGATCTCTCAGCCAGCGCTGAACCAGATCACCTTTATTAAAGGGATAGTTCAACCAAAACTGAAAATTCTGTCGTCGTTTGCTCACCTATTATTAAGCCTGTTTAAGTTTCTTTCTTCTGTTGAATGCAAAAGATGTTTTGAAGTAACCTGTAACCATTGACTTCTATAGTATTTGGGTTTTTTTCAATTCTGAAAGTCAATGGTTACAGGTTTTCAGCTTTTATCAATATATCCAACAGTACGAAAAAGTCCTAAAGGTTTGGACCAAGCGGCAACCTCCCGCTCTCCCTCGGGAAGCCAATACGGAAGTAACTAAAACTGCAATTCATCGACTAGCCTGGGGGGCTGGCTCCAGGAAGTCCAAGTGCTTTCGTTCTGCATTGGTAATTTGGCCATTTTTACAGCTGATAAAAACATGTTTACAGCCTGGTACAAACGATGGCTTTGGTGCATATAGCTATGATTACCCTTCATGACAACTCTGAGGGGGGTGAATTTTTTTATAACTCATCCATTTCGTTTTTATTAGGTTATATTAGGTTGGATAATTAAGGGCGTGGCCACTTGAGTGACAGCTAGCCCTTGCTGGTCGCTGTCTCGTCACCTTAGCTGATTCTGGCTAATTAGCCGCTGAGCTTGGCATATACATCGTATTTTTGTTTTGTTTAATGTTTCTTTACACCGTCATTTGCCTTTTGGAATTATTTCCTGCAATTATCAGATGATATGGCATGCTGTGTGGACTTAATTGTGCTTACAAACCGTTTTATTTAAGATCATTTATCATTTAAATGTTCTTTAGACCAGTATTGCACTCCAGAATCTGACAGATTGATTAGTTGTAGGCTATAAAACAGTCATCTGAAGCGTTGTCATACAGTGTTAGTGCTGGATTTTATAAACAGCCTTGCATTTACTAACACAGACTATATCTGAAGTGTTTGATAG
The DNA here is from genome assembly GCA_903798195.1 of Danio kyathit. Lineage (NCBI taxonomy): Eukaryota > Metazoa > Chordata > Actinopteri > Cypriniformes > Danionidae > Danio > Danio kyathit. The sequence goes on along the minus strand of LR812532.1, from coordinate 7,157,579 downwards.
TAATTTGCGTTTTCCTCCTGTCGAAAAACGTCATAAGAACAATGTTTAGTGGCGCAATGTATTACAACAGTGTTTTTATAGTCTAAACACTTTATTGATATAGTGTACAACCAAGCACGTGTCACAGGTAATGAAGTATTAAGCGTTCTCCCAAAGTAATAAGTCTGTTTTAAGCCAGGTCTAAGCAAAATGCTGAGAATCCAGCATGCGTCTGTAGCTCCGCTCACTCTCCGCCTCTTTGCCCTTATTTGGTATCCTGCGTTTGGTGCGATGACGCGCTAACAAAATGGCAGCGCTTGGCCACGCCTACTTGTAGCTTCTTTTGCAGTGTTCAGAAACCTATGGGTGACGTCACGGATACTACGTCCATTTCTTTTACAGTCTATGGTTTGGACCTACTTGAGTGTGAGTAAATGGTAAATTTACCAAGTTTCCATGAGCTGCTCACGCAAAAAGATCACAGTGCTGTGCGTCAAGTTACATATTTATCCATTTTATGCATAAATATAAATGTAAAACATATTAAAATGCATTTTGGTGACCCCATTAAAAGTAGTCAGAGCGAAATACGGGAGTTTGTGACTGGAGAACTTAATATACAGTATGGTGATAGTGGTCGCTGGCTTTTGGTAATATTGTACGGTGGCCGGGAAGTGCAAAGCAACATTACAAAGTGTGAAACACTTTTATGAAGCTCAAGACAAATTTACATTTTAATAAACATTTTTAGGGCAACCCAGTGGCGCAGTAGGTAGTGCTGTTGCCTCACAGCAAGAACGTCGCTGGGTCGCAGGTTCGAACCTCGGCTGGGCTGGGTCAGTTGGCGTTTCTGTGTGGAGTTTGCATGTTCTCCCTGGGTTCGCGTGGGTTTCCTCCGGGTGCTCCGGTTTCCCCCACAGTCCAAAGACATGCAGTACAGGTGAATTGGGTAAGCTAAATTGTCCATAGTGTATGAGTGTGAATGTGTGTGTGGAAGTTCCCAGAGATGGGTTGCGGCTGGAAGGGCATCCGCTGCGTAAAATCGTGCTGGATAAGTTGGCGGTTCATTCCGCTGTGGCGACCCCGCAAGGGACAAAGCCGACAAGAAAATGAATGAATGAATGAATGAATGAATAAACATTTTTACCTATCATAAGACACAATTACATAGGAAAAACGATTTTACCATTGACGAAGCAAATTTACATTTTAGAAAAAAAAATTAACAAGACACAAAACACTTTTACCAGTCCCGAAACACATTTACAGACAGATTCCTTACGGAAAGAGAATGTACCACACACCGGAAGTTACGCAGTGAAAAGTGTTGTTGTCGTTGGCGGTGAGCGCCGTAGATTTGTGTTGTTGAGTACATGGCGTAAATAAAGTATATGGTGACCGAACATGGCCTACGGTCAAGGGTTGTTTTGCAGCAAACACATGAGCAGCTTAACATGGTTTTCCTTTACGTGTGTTTAGAGTTTCTAAAGGACACTAGGCATACTGCATCAATGTGTTCAATATTTAAACGAGGGCCACTCATACTCTGTAATCATAAACATGATGTCAAATCTACACGGTGTAAAGATCTGCTTGAGGACTCTTAAAAGTAAACAGAACGAAGCCGTAGTTACGGTTTAACTGGTGACCGTGTAAACTAGTGACCCTTTCCAGATGTAAACTATTCACGTTTGCAGATTAAAAGATTCGTCACTTTTTCATCGCAACAAAACATGCCCATACCAAATAAATATTCTTATTACTTGGTGTCAGTGTCATTGTAAACATTATTGATTTTAATATTTGTGTGGCAGAACAGTATGTAACCAAAATTAATGTAAAGAAATAATTACAATTGACATATGTCATCAACGGGATTCGAACCCAGGTCAAAAATTTCAGTACGAGTATCAATCGACCTATCTAACTGAGCTATTTACAACTACACACTCAAGTCGGTTTTAATATCTTTATCAGTCAACATATACTGTGCTTTGGTTGTGGACTTGTGTTAACATGTTTCTACATACTCTCATGCTGATATTTTCTCAGAATAGCTCTAAATGACAAAACCATGTTTTTTTAATAGTTGTAGACTCGTGTTAACCTGTGTCTACAAAGTCTCACACAAGCTGATATTTTCTGGTGTGTGGTACATTCCGCGTCACTTCCGGTGTGTGGTACATTCTCTTTCCATAAGGAATCTGTCTGTAAATGTGTTTCAGGACTGGTAAAAGTGTTTTGCGTCTTGTTAATTTTTTTTCTAAAATGTAAATTTGTTTCGTCGTTGGTCAAATCGTTTTTCCTATGTAATTGTGTCTAATGATAGGGAAAAATGTTTTCCAAAATGTAAATTTTCTCGAGCTTTGTAAAAGTGTTTCACACTTTGTAATGTTGTTTTGCACTTCCCAGCCACCGTACAATTGAGGTAAAGTTGGTTTTATATTCACACATTCGTTCATTTTAACGGTCCCCATATTGTTTAACACACTACTTTGAATATTCGGTGTGAAAGCGCATGTAATTATGACTTCAAAACAACATTAGCAGTATTTGATTGACTGTAAACAGTGTTGTAGGCTACTTTGATAGTCGTCGCCTGCTAATATGTTTCCCTACTCAGAACTTGCAAATAATACTTTTCTGAAATTATATTATTAATGAGAAAGTCAAAATGTGCAAATATAAAACCAACTTTACCTCAATTTTAGTACTTGCCGGCAGCATTTGAACATAAAGATACCTCAAACTGAAGATACCTCAAAATCGCCATGTAGATACCTCAAACTGAGGCTGAAGCACCACAACGGTATAACAGTATCACAAAACTGAATATTTAATTACACCAATGCTAAGAAAAAGCTAGAAAACGAATGAATGTGTGAATATAAATACAACTTTACCTCAATCGTCAGTTTTCACTAATGGAACACTCTCGTATATCAAAAGCATACATAAGCAGGCTTTGAATATTTAGCAGATCTATGAAACAGAAAGTAGATTACAGTTTGGTTGTGATTTGATGACATCCTACCTTTGAATCCATTAGAGAGCAACTGTTTTTATCTTTAGGACGCAGCCGCGAACTAGCTGTATGAATCCGAGACGTGAACCACTTCGCCTGCTTTGTCGCGCATGCGCATTGATTAATATAGAAACCCAAGTAAATGAATGACGCTGTGAGCAGGATTCGAACCTGCGCGGGGAAACCCCATTGGATTTCGAGTCCAACGCCTTAACCTCTCGGCCATCACAGCTGATAATTACAACACTGCACAGATGGCCTGAATCCCAGAAACCATCAATATTCAATGCAGTACAACACGAAACAGAGAATGAAGCTGAGGATTGCTGACTGCAGACACTACAATGGATATCAGTTATTAAAGTGCAAAGACACACAGAAAAACACGTAAAGGTTCAAACAAAACTATTTTACTGCACCTTAATTTACATTATTATTGTTAATATGGAAGCCCGTTCCCGCCACTGAATAAAAATAAATAAATAAATAAATACAATGTTAAAAAAAAAAAAAAGTATAAAGTCAGAATTGTGAGTTATAGGACCAGTTTCACAAACGGGGTTTAGCTCAAGCCAGGACTAGACCTTAGTTAAATTAGGCTATTTAAGCCACATTTATAAAAACAGCCTTAGAAAAATACATTACTGGTGTGCACCTGTAAACAAAAAATGACACTGACATATTTTAAGACATCTCACTGCAAGTTATTTTCAGTTGAGACAGCTCAAACATGCAATTTAATCCATGACTAGCCTTAAACCTTGTTTGTGAAACTGGGGGATAAAGTCAGAATTGTGAGTTATTAAGTCAGAATTGCGAGTTATTAACTCAGAATTGCGAGTTATTAAGTCAGAATTCCGAGTTATTCCCACCGAGCAAAGTTACGTCCAAAAAACGCCTTTTCTACGTCTCTGTCAGACGTTGAAATTACGTCCTCTGAAGAGCCAGAATGAACGTTTTTATGACGTCTTTTCGACGTCTTTTTTCAACGTCCTTCCTACGTCTTTTCGGCGTCTTTTTGACGTCCTTTCGCAATATATTTGACGTCTTTTTTACACTATATAAGTCAGAATGCCGAGTTTTTAGGTCAGAATTCAGAGTTATAAATTCGCAATTTCGAGTTATTAAGTCAGAATTGCGAGTTTTATAGAAGTTTCCTGTTATGGCGATTGGCCATAAATTAAGTGTTAAAGAATCTGGTAACACTTTACAATAACAGTACATGAATAACGATGTATTAATGTGCAAACTAAACATTACTTTATTATGAATTAATGATGAGTTAAGGTATGCACTAATCATGAACTAACTTGAACTACAACATGAGTCACATGAGTTCATGTGTGAATTACGGCTACCTTAATTACTTGTTAGTACATGTTGTTAATTAATGTGTCAAATAACATTTAAGTTTAAGCTAAATGTAACCAGCATGAACTCATGAGCTGTTAATGTATGATTATGTCATGACTTTACTTGGAGGGGCACATCATCATTAACTCATCCTTAACTACTCATGAACTCCTGTTCATGCTGATGTTGACAGAACACTTTTCTATTGTTATTCAGTGTAAACTGACTAGTTGGACGTGCATAAGGAGTTTATGAGTAGTTAAGAATGGGTTAATGATGATGTGCCCCTTCAAGTAAAATCACAATATAATTATATATTAACATATCATGAGTTCATGATGGTTAAATTAAGCATAAACTAATGTGGTAATTAATACATTAAATTAACAAACAATCATGTACTAACAAGTAATTAAGGTAGCCGTAATTCACACATGAACTCATGTGACTCATGTTGTAGTTTAAGTTAGTTCCTGATTAGTGCATACATTAACTCATCATTAATTCATAATAAAGTAATGTTTAGTTTACATATTAATACATCATTATTCATGTACTGTTATTATAAAGTGTTACCAAGAATCTTTCTTTAGGTTCTCTGCTTGTGATGTGGTATGGATTCGCAGCCCAGTTTTCCCAATAAAGGCCAGGAGGACACAGTATTTGGTTGACACTTGTACTGAACTAAAATATGAACTAATACAGCCCTTTTAGTTTTAGCCCTTCATAATGTCTATTTACGTTACATAGGCCTATGTCTGCAGCTCGAAGTACACCACATGAGGGCACCCTTGCTATATGAAACAAATAACAGCTGTGACAAAATGTAAATCATATAACTGTTACACATATAATAGATAAATAATATAGAAATCTTAATTTTAGATTTTTGGAGGAATCACACAATAGCTAGTGTCAGGCACTCTGTTTATTGCTTTACAGTATAATTGCTTTTTAGACCAAATGGTGCAAATGGCATAATTAAAAAAGAACAAATCCATACGAATAAATAGACAGCCTAGTCCAGGGGTGTCCAAATTCGGTCCTGGATGGCCGGAGTCCTGCATATTTTAGTTCCTACCCCAATTAAACACACCTGAACCAGCTAATCAAGCTCTTTCTAGATATGCTAAAACTTCCAGGCAGGTGTGTTGAAGGAAGTTGGAGCTAAACTATGCAGGACACTGGCCCTCCAGGACCGAGTTTGGACACCCCTGGCCTAGTCCAGGAAAGTGTGATAAACAATAAAAAGTCGGATATTGGCTTTATGTTGTGATTATGAGCTAATGCATGCATTTTTAAAACTACATTTATGGCCAGTCGGCATAACAGGAAACTCCTTTATAACTCGCAATTCTGACTCGGAATTGCTTATAACTCAGAATTCTGACTTAATAACTCGCAATTCTGACTTAATAACTCGCAATTCTGACTTAATAACTCACAATTCTGACTGAATAACTCGCAATTCTGACTTAATAACTCGCAATTCTGACTTAATAACTCACAATTCTGACTGAATAACTCGCAATTCTGACTTAATAACTCGCAATTCTGACTTAATAACTCGCAATTCTGACTTAATAACTCACAATTATGACTTTATAACTCACAATTCTGACTGAATAACTCACAATTCTGACTTAATAACTCGCAATTCTGACTTTATAACTCACAATTCTGACTGAATAACTCGCAATTCTGACTGAATAACTCGCAATTCTGACTGAATAACTCGCAATTCTGACTTTATAACTCACAATTCTGACTGAATAACTCGCAATTCTGACTTAATAACTCACAATTCTGACTGAATAACTCGCAATTCTGACTTAATAACTCGCAATTCTGACTGAATAACTCGCAATTCTGACTTTATAACTCACAATTCTGACTTTATAACTCGCAATTCTGACTTTATAACTCACAATTCTGACTGAATAACTCGCAATTCTGACTTTATAACTCGCAATTCTGACTTTATAACTCACAATTCTGACTGAATAACTCGCAATTCTGACTTTATAACTCGCAATTCTGACTTTATAACTCGCAATTCTGACTTTATAACTCGCAATTCTGACTTTATAACTCGCAATTCTGACTTAATAACTCACAATTCTGACTGAATAACTCGCAATTCTGACTTTATAACTCGCAATTCTGACTTTATAACTCACAATTCCGACTGAATAACTCGCAATTCCGACTTAATAACTCACAATTCTGACTTAATAACTCACAATTCTGACTTAATAACTCACAATTCTGACTTTATAACTCGCAATTCTGACTTTATAACTCACAATTCTGACTGAATAACTCGCAATTCCGACTTAATAACTCACAATTCTGACTTAATAACTCACAATTCTGACTTTATAACTCGCAATTCTGACTTTATAACTCGCAATTCTGACTTTATAACTCGCAATTCTGACTTTATAACTCGCAATTCTGACTTAATAACTCACAATTCTGACTGAATAACTCGCAATTCTGACTTTATAACTCGCAATTCTGACTTTATAACTCGCAATTCTGACTTTATAACTCACAATTCTGACTGAATAACTCGCAATTCCGACTTAATAACTCACAATTCTGACTTAATAACTCACAATTCTGACTGAATAACTCGCAATTCTGACTTTATAACTCGCAATTCTGACTGAATAACTCGCAATTCTGACTTTATAACTCGCAATTCTGACTTTATAACTCGCAATTCTGACTTAATAACTCACAATTCTGACTTAATAACTCACAATTCTGACTTTATAACTCGCAATTCTGACTGAATTACTCACAATTCTGACTTAATAACTCGCAATTCCGACTTAATAACTCACAATTCTGACTTAATAACTCACAATTCTGACTGAATAACTCGCAATTCTGACTTTATAACTCGCAATTCTGACTGAATAACTCGCAATTCTGACTTTATAACTCGCAATTCTGACTTAATAACTCACAATTCTGACTTAATAACTCACAATTCTGACTTTATAACTCGCAATTCTGACTGAATAACTCACAATTCTGACTTAATAACTCACAATTCTGACTTTATAACTCGCAATTCTGACTTAATAACTCGCAATTCTGACTTTATAACTCACAATTCTGACTTAATAACTCACAATTCTGACTTTATAACTCGCAATTCTGACTTTATAACTCGCAATTCTGACTTTATAACTCACAATTCTGACTCAATAACTCACAATTCTGACTTTATAACTCAGAATTCTGACTTCATAACTCGGAATTCTGACTTTATAACTCGCAATTGCGACTTTATATCTAAGAATTCTGACTTTATATATTTTTTTTACATTGTATTTTGAGGTAACATGAGGTAATAGTAGTTGAATGTTCATTTAATCAGCTTAGAAAGAAAGAAACAAAGAAAGAAATTATATATTACCCGGGGTTATCACTTAGCTTCCAAATTTGTGGTGCTCCCAGTGTACAGTATGGCAAGCAGTTCAAACATTTACATTACATCTATAAAATGCTGTAGGCTTGTCTGTTTTAATGCTACTACTTGTTTGTTAATTAGTTAGTATTTTCTATTAAGTACTGATAGTTATTCATTAGTGTTTTTTTCTTTAAAAAATTGTTAAAAGATAGGCTGTGCTTTTACTTTAGATAGTAGTACTCATTCATAAGATAGTAGGCTGCCTATTAAATAGACATTTGGGTGTAATTTCCATTTAGCTTTTTTTTTGCATTCTTTTTGTGACACTGTACAACATCAATTTCAGTTTTTACATCATTGTGAGGGGTAGGTTTAGGGCTGGGTTTTTAATTTTATTCACAATCAGAACATTAACTCTTTTTCCCATTGACAAGATTTCTTGTCAACTCAAGCACATATATATATATATATATATATATATATATATATATATATATATATATATATATATATATATATATATGGTTTCCGCTACATTCATTCTTCCATGGCGCTTCGCCACACCAAAATTCATTCCCGCCACGACTACATTACAGCTTCTCATTCAAACCTTCAGTTGTTTCTGTTTTTTTTTTTTTTTTCTTTATAGCAGGTTATATTTGCACCCAAATCTATTATAATATAAGTGAATTACAGAGCAAACTTTTCTGTAGTCGTCGTAGTGCTGTGCATTATTTGATTAACCCTTTAAGGTTACATGCTGACTGACTGACAGGGCTGAGCAATGCGTTAAGGCCAGCAAACACAACGTAGCTTTCAGTTTCAGTTTCCATAACTATACTTTATTTATAGAAAAAGGTTTATGGTTCTGCATACAATTACTTTATTTTGCTGAAGTTTATGGTCATTTTACTTCAGGACGCATCAATGCCGTTCTGTGAGTCTGTTGGAGACATTCATAAATATTCCTAGCAAAATTAAATGTTGGAGACGTACTTGTTACAAAAACACAATAAATCACACTTATCTGAGAGCGCACAAGAAAATACGTGCGTGAGCAGCGGATATTTGAGGGTGTGCAAGAAGTTTTGTGCACGAACAGAGGAAATCAATGTGCAAGCAAAGAGCTTCGCATGCTCGTATTACATGAATGCGATCTCGACTTGTAATACTGCGCTCACGACATTTGTCATAAAAATAACGCCATAGGTAGTTGGTAGATCTGTGTAAAAGGCCTGCCACCACACCTGGAAAAAATCCTAGAGGAAACACGTGTATGTGTGTGTGTGTGTGTGTGTGTATGTATATATATATATATATATATATATATATATATATATATATATATATATATATATATATATATATATATATATATATATATATATATATATATATACACACGAGTGATTGTAAGTAAGAGACTGGTGCAAATGTGCAAAGTGTAAGTGTCGATTAAAGTGTTAGAGAGATGAAAGAGTGTTTTCTCCAGGTGGTTGTCAAACCTGTGAGGCACACTCTGAAATGCACAAAGTTTTGAGGTTGTTTTGTAGTGTGATAGGGATTAGAGAAGAGGGGGTCTTGGTTTTGTCTATAGGGGTTCATCTGATTGATATTTTAAGTGATTTCTAGTAGTAATTCATTCATTCATTCATTTTCCTTCAGCTTAGTCTCTTTATTAATCTGGGGTCGCCACAGCAGAATGAACCGCCAACTTATCCAGCATATGTTTTACACAGCAGATGCCCTTCCAGGCGCAATCCCGTACTGGGAAACACCCATACACACTCATTCACACACTATAGCCAATTTAGTTAATCAATTTACCTATAGCGCAAGTGTTTGGACTGTGGGGGAAATCGGAGCACCCAAACGCCAACTGGCCCAGCCGGCACTCCAACCAGTGGACTTCTTGCCGTGAGGCGACAGTGCTAACCACTGATCCACCCTGTCACCCTCTAGTAGTAATGAATTAGCTAAAATTCATCTTTAATGTTCTACTGAACAAAAAAAAAAAAACATTAACTACATTTTTAATGGTCCGAGGGGGAGCAAATTAAATGCAGATTTTCATTTCTGATCTTTTTAAATGCTTTCCCATTAAATAAAGGAAAATGTTTTCCTCAAAAGCTCCAACTTCTCATTGCCTTACAAAAGCATACAGCGTGTTTGCCCTGGTGTACGTAAATATTCAAGTTGACTTTATTTTTTGGTCAATTCTACTTTAAAAAGTTTGTGGTCTTCATCAACAGATGGCTGAAAGTCACCCTATAAGCAAGGCAACTACTTCAACATCATTCAAGATCTTTATAGTTTCTTCCCGCCATCACTGTTAAATCATTATTCATTTCCAACGGCAGGAAATTAGAAAGCGTAACACATTTTTATCTCTAGCAGTGCATTTCCCTTCCTCAAGCTCAAATCCGAGGCTTTACGCTTTCATTAGGATGAAATAAATAACAGATCATAAAATATTTGTTACTCAAACTGACATTGGGTTTATTTCATTTGACCACAACGACGCCGTTGATCAAATTAGAGTGTTAATGGCAGTGTGTATGTGTGTGTGTCTGTCATATATCTTCATTTTGGTTTCCCTTTTGAGTGTGTAGCTGGAGACACATGAAAAAAGAGCTATTTATTTTTTTTACCTCAAGGCTCTTTTCCCCGGGCTGACGCTTTCATCTCAAAGAGACAAAAAATACTGTGTCATTGTGCTTGTAGGAAAACAGTATACGGTGACCTCCAACTGAAGACCCTCAGCCTGCAAAATAAAAAAAAGATTTTTCAGAGAGTAGACGCTATACTAAAGCATATCTGAATGAAAATATAATTGTAATATTGTTGTGTGGTTAACTTAACAGTATAAATATTCATTATCAGTGTTGGGTAAGTTACTTTAAAAAAGTAATAGATTACAAATTACTGATTACAATTGTAATCTGATTACATTACTAATTACTTCATGTAAAAAGTAATCGGATTACTAATTACTTTACTTTAAAGTTACCTTTTAAACATATAAAATATACATATAAAAATACAGGCTAAACTGCAGCTCTTTCAGTAATTTATTATTCATTGGAAAACATTACAATGGGTTGATCACAGCAGCTTGACATATTCAACAGAGCTAAAGAGATAGTTAGCCCAAAACTTACAATTCTCTCATCATTCGCTTTTTCCAATCCTGTTTGTCTTTTTTTCTTACACAAAAGAAGACATGAAGAAAACTGCACTGTAAAAATGATTCGTTCACTCAACTTGACTCTTGTTGCATTGACTCAGTTAAGTTGAATTGACTTAATTCTCTTAAGTTTTCTCAACTTAAAATGTTTAGTTGACAGAGTTAAATAATTGACCCAACTACTTATTTCAAGTTAACTGGACTTGTAACGTTTAGGGCGTACTCACACTATGCTTTCCGAACCGTGCCTAGGCCCGTTTCCCAGATCGTTTGAGAAGTGTGAGTGCTCTGAATCGGGCTCAGGCATGGTACACTTGGCCGGCCCTGGCCCGGTTGGAAGAGGTGGGCCTGAGGGCTGTTCACTTGGTACGCTTGGTACGGTACGCTTGTGTGTGAGTGCAAAACGCGCCCGAGGCCAAAACTGAAAGCGAGATGTGACTTTTAAGCGAATGTTTCATATGGATTAATTAATCATTCAGACTGTTTAATGAACACAAACTGTCATAGTTTATTAAAGGCGCAAATCCCTCACTGCACGACTTCAGCAAACCTCCTAATTCTTGCAGCACGAGGACTTTATGATTGTTTATGAGCGTCAAAAGTGGCTGATCTGTTCGGCGAAATGTTTGACTGCATGTCGCCGCATATCAAACGACGTAAACGACATAATTAAAGAAATCTCCATTGTGCTGAGCGAGAGCGCTTCTGAACAGCGCGTCATGGATGACGAAAGCGTGCCCAGGCCCGAATGTAATGTGAGTGCGGGCCGTCGGGGGAGACGGGAGGGGGGACAAGCGTGCTTTGGCCCGGTTCAAGGCAACTGTACATAGTGTGAGTACGGCCTTAGTGTTAATAGGTAAACTTACATTATCAAGTTAGCAGAACTTGCCAAGTTTAGTTTAAATACAGGGGGGTCTATTTTAACGGTCTACTGTAGGTGCGGCGCATGGTCTAGCAGTGTTGTGCTTATTCTCTTAATGAGTCCTGGGTGTGTTTTGAGAATAAACTAATCAGAGTCTCGTCTCCCATTCCCTTTAAGTGTCAGTTATGTCGCTCCATGGAGCATTTGCTATTTACATGGTGGACTTTGTAAGTGGAAAAACTGAACACTTTAAAACGGTTAAGAAAAGAGTTGAACCATCTGCAGAATGAGCCTCCACCATTCGGCCTTTACTTTCACTTTCCCTCTTTCGTGGATAAGGAAACGGTGTTGTACGCTCTCCACTGAAGACATCCATTATCCTACATAATTAATTTTGTTTGTTAAGTGCAAAGATTTGTTTCAAGACAAATTTCCAGCAAACGAATAAATGAACAATAATAATAAATAATAGTGTGGTCATAAAGACATTATATCCAAAGACACGTCCTATTCTGCCCCATATGGTTCAAAACCTGACAGGTGGACAAATCTAAGCTTGTTTTTAATAAAACAAATATAAATATGCTTATAATAAATAATACTAATGATAATAATAACATTATACAAAAGCAAGTTATCGTGAATAAACTGAAAAAAGCCCCCGAGGTGAAGGCATGGAGGCAGTGGTTTTTATATTCATGTAGAAAATAATAATATTTGTAACGTTTTAATCCTTTAATTCTTTTTCATTTGTAAAGATATTTCTGTGTTGCTGTACATCCTGTGTGTATTAAGCAATGTATAAGCGAGGCGCACAACTTAGGCCCAATCCCAATTCTATTTTTGTACCCCTACCCCTTCCCCTTCCCCTTGGCCCTTACAACCGAGGGTTAAGGGGAAGGGCTTCAAAACTTACCCCTAAGAATTGGGACAGCACTTCAACACCTGCACACGTCATCAGATGTCATCACGATCTCTTGCTTCATATGAGATCAGACGATGGCGACTGCTGTAGTTATTCCAGTGTTATTTTGTGGTGTTTATCTTCAGGAAATCACTGAAGGCATATATTATGTTATCATAACGATCTAATGTGGCAATAAGATCGTAACTGTACTGTGTATTTACACAGTGGCCATATTCATCTCTGTAAACACACGAAAACAACATTAACATTATAGCAGACACTGTAAAAAGCTCATTTTCAGCCACTAGACTGCTCTGACAGGGTATTCGAGTGTTATCGAGTGTCAGAATGTTGTAGGACTGCTGTACAGGAGTTATTATTAGGGATTATAGATCGCGAAATTTAGCGTTTTTTTTTTGCGTTTTTTTTTAAAAGCATGACCGTAAAACATGAACGCGGTTATGAATATAATAAAACATGTGTTTGTTTGTCGTAAAAAATTGTAATAATGACAAAAAATACTAATTTGTGGATCTCCTTACTTCCGGGTTCAGCTATACTGCCGTTGTGACTGGTGTATTCTGGGAAATATTCTTACCCCTCCGTTTCAAGTGTGCTCCTGAAAAATCTTCGTTCGAAGGGGTGTATAGCCCTTGCCCTTAGCCCTACGCCATTCAAGCTAAAGAGAATTGGGACAGCCCTACCCCTTGGCGGGCACGCGCAAAACGAGGGGTAGGGGTAAGGGGAAGGGCTTAGGGGTAGAATTGGGATTGGGCCTAAATGCGCTCTGCGCTAGACTATAGACCTGCTTTGAGCTGGTTTATTGTACAAGTCTATTTTAGTTCCTCAAAATAGCAACGCGCCAACAATGTGTCTTAACACACCTCTTTTCCAGACCAGCACACCCATGGGTCCACAAAGTGGTGCAAATGGATTTGCTATTTAAACAATGTGGCAGAAGAAGGAGAAATTAGGGTTGGTTGGTCTGAAACTAGCAACACGTCGTGAAAACACATCTTGCACCTTATTGCGCCGGGTGTATGATAGGGCCCATTAACTTACATTTTCAAGTTCAGTATAACTTGCAGCACAACTTAATTTACCAACACCAAATGCCCCATACTCAATATATATTGTACACAATCAAGACCAGAGTAAAATCTCACCTGTGGTCTTTCTCTGGGAATGTGCTGCAACCTTTAGAATGAGAAAATGGCATTTATGTGAATTTTTGTAAATATTTGTTCTTAAATATTTGTCTACTGTACATTTGTAAATAGAAATACCGGTAAAATTTCACCTTTGATAAGTCAGTCTGCTCTCTGGATACAAACCTAAAAATGAGCAAAGTACATTTAAACAAATTACTGATAATATTTTTCTAAAATATTTATAACATATTCAGATATCGCAAATTCAAACCTAAAACAAACTTTACTGAGCTTCATAAATGTGGCCAAACTCCACAGCACCTGTAGCCATTGACATCAATAGTATGAAAAAGCACTGCAGTGTTTGCGTTTGTCTGAGGTAATTAGTCTACCTAAATGTGTATATTCCATAGTATAAAGCTGATCGATCAGTTCTTCATGTGACTCGTGGTTTTCAACTGGGGCGCCTGGAAAATGCGAGCGCGAGCAATATGCGGTCCCAATATGTGCATGCGCAAAAGACGTGATATGTGAACAGCCCCATAAGCAGCTACGCTTCTCTTCACATTCAGAAGGTACCTTCCCTCCCAGTCCTACACAAAAATCTAATTTAGCCTGTTTAGGTTGAGTTGGGCAGTCGTGTTTTTGGGCGCCGGTGTCCTCCTTGGTGATGAGTGTTGTTGTAGATTGCTTTCGATTCAAGAGCTTGAACAAGTTGCTGGTCGAGTTAAAAGCAGTCAAAAGTTCTTTAGACTACATTTCACAGCAATATTTTTGTTTTTACGCTCAGTGAAATCAAAGTAATGCCTGTATTTCTACTTGAAGAAGCAACCACTCTCGTCAGCAACTATCATTTCAGCTTGCGTTCTCCAGTAATTTTAAAGCGCATGCTTAATAAGTGACGTTGAAGCAGGAAATGTCATTTAAAAGAAGCATTTTTTTCGTCTAAAACTATATTTGTAATGTAAGTAACGCAATTGCATTGACTTTACTGTATTCAAATTACACAAATTTAAAATGTAATTCATTACATGCGTTCCTCAACAATGTAATTAGATTACAGTAATGAGTTACTGTAGAATATTACACCCAACTCTGTTCATTACGATATTTAATTAACATTTCCCGTAATAAACAGAGTGTTTTCTGTTTATTTACGGTTGTGAATTGCATTATGGGATGTTGATCTCTGCTCTGTGGACTGCTGATGTTTGAAAATAAAACAGTATGACAAAGTGACTTTTATTGACATTTTAGTAGTTAAAAAGCTTATATAATGTATAAGACATAATATATAGAGAAATAAGTCTGTAAAGACGACAAAAAATGTAGTTGGTAACGTTTTTGTAGTGTAATATACAACACCAAACCAGACAATATATCACTTTAAACTATTAAAAATGCTAATAAGTCACTTTTACGAACTTTTCAAGGTTAAAAGTTGTTGGGTGAAAGATTAAGGTCCCATAATGCAGTTCAAACGCATAAAAACAATTCAAGATAAAAACATGAATCTCAAATTATTTGGAAAACTGTTCATTTACGGATATTTTTACAGTCTACATTCGTTTTAAACTACAGAGATATTCCAAGTCCAGCGAAGTCCAGGTGTGTTTGATTTGGTAGATTTGATTTACGAAACTCTACCGCCACCTGCAGGTTAAAGTGTGTCACTACAGCCTGTTCACAGCGTTTACTTGTAGAATTGTTTTTATTCAGATAACACGACATTGTGGCTCAGTATGAAGTGTAGCTACGGATTATACCATGTAATATGATTGCCAAAATATAACTGATTATGAAAAGTAAAAGGGGCAGAGATGAAAATGTTAATTCCAAAAAACACATTTAGCCTATCGTCGGACATGTTGTGTTGGAAGTCATACCATTTATTTTAGAAATACCGAAGCAGGCTCTATTTTAAGTTTTTTTTAAATATTTCTCAAATTATGTTTAACAGAGCAAGGACATTTTCACAGTATGTGATAATATTTTTTCTTCTGGAGAAAGTCTTATTTGTTTTATTTCGGCTAGAATAAAATCAGTTTTTAATTTGCCCCTTTAAACTTATATTTTTTTTTCGATAGTCTACAGAACAAACCATCGTTATACAATAATTTGCCTAATTACCCTAACCTGCCTAGTTAAATTAATTAGTAAAGCATTTAAATGTCACTTTAAGCTGTATAGAAGTGTCTTAAAATATTTAATAAAATATTATTTACTGTCATAATAGCAAAGATAAAATAAATCAGTGATTAGAAATGAGTTATTAAAACTATTATGTTTAGAAATGTGTTGAAAAAATCTTCTCTCCATTAAACAGAAACTGGGGAAAAAAATAAACAGGGGGCTAATAATTCTAACTTCAACTGTGTATGTATGTGTATGTGTATATGTGTGTGTGTGTGTGTGTACGTGTTTTTGTGACATATCAGGACACAAACCTGTATAATGACAAAGGTATGACACAGGTATTACAAAAAGCAGGTGAAATATGAGGACATTGGTGACGTCCTCACTTCTCAAAAAGCTTATAAATTACACAGGATAAGTTTTGTCAGGGAGTAAAGCTGTACACTGTCTCCTGTGATGGTTGGGTTTAGGGGTAGGGTGGGGTGAGGGCAATATAATATACGATTTGATCTGTATAAAATGAATGGAAGCCTATGTAATGTACCCACTTTTCACAAAAACAAACGTGTGTGTGTGTATATATATATATATATATATATATATATATATATATATATATATATATGTATGTATATATATATATATATATATATATATATATATATATATATATATGTGTATGTATGTATGTATGTATGTATGTATGTATATATATATATATATATATATATATATATATATATATATATATATATATATATATATATATATATATATATATATATATATATACACACACACATTTATACATATACGTGTGTGTGTTTCATGTAACTGTTAAAATAGATTCAGGAAAGAAATATGCATAAAAATAAAATATAAAGGGACTAAATGATTGTGGCTTCCTGATCTCATTTAAATGTTAATTCTGCATTTCATTGCTTATCATATTATTCATGACTTTGTATGTGACAGAAGATTTTATGTAAACATTTTTATATGAATATGAATATTAACACAGATTCAGTAAAAAGCTATAATACCAGGCTTATAACAATTTATCTTAACATAGCAAAGAAATGGGATTAATTAGAAAAACTCCACAAATAACTGAAAGAAACCAGTTTCTCAGAGGTGTTTTGTCAACACACCCACTATGTACAGCCTGAGAAGAAGCTAATGAAGAAATCCAAATATAACCAGAGTAAAAACAGCATCAGAAAAGGTGTAAGAATAAAATGAAATATAATTACCATTATAAACACAAATGCTGGATTCCACACAATCGATTTGTGTTGGGGCAACATGAAGGAATCAAGTTAAATTATTCGTTCTAACAAACGACAAAAAAAAAATAAAAATAATGAAGAATTGCGTTGTTTCAGCTCATTTTAAATAAGTACTTTGAACAAACAGCACAGGTCATTTTTTTGATAGTATATATAATCTCATACAGGGTCTGTTCCAAACCAGTAAGACCAAATGTATTCATTTACATAAAAAAACTCAAACCAACTGAATGTAATGTTATTTATTAGCAGTCAGATTTAACCCGAGGTCTTAAGTACTGTATACAGAAATTATGAAACCGATTACATTCAGATTATCTGACAATCACAAACACTCAACAAAAAAAAATTAAAATCAAAGAAGTTCTTCTAACGTGGGAAATGATCTGAAATAAATCTGTGCAACGTCTAAGCTCTGCCGAAGAGTTGGGAAGCGCTTTGGAAACTTCTTTCATGGAATGTTCAGCATTAGATTTTCTTTCTTAAATCAAGAACACCCGCATTTCATTCACACAATAATACACACACTTGGCATAATACAAAATAAGGCCAGGTATCAGTGTTGATACTCTCAAACTTTCATTTGAGAATCTGTTAAAGCTGCAAACCCTGTCTTGAATTTGACGATACCGACCGAAAACAAACAGACGGGGTTCATTTCCATTGCACACAAAGTTATTTACAACCCCACGGATGAGTTCAACTCTGACAAACATTCATATTTTTGCATATGTGCTCCCAAACTCTTCAAACAGGACGAGTGAAGTGATCGACAGACTCTTAAAAATCAACCCAAAACAAACATTTTACATTCAGGTGACAAGAATACGTGTCTTTTGAGGTGTGCTGGTAGAACTAAACAAAAACATGATTGTGCTGTACAGAAACTCTTGTGTTCATTATATCAACAATTCAGGGAAACGTTTAGAAGCATTAGGTTGAATTCAGACTCAAACTTGAGGCAAATATGAGACTCACGAGCTATGTTGCCATCCATCTATTTTTATGTGCAATTTGAAATACCACATAAAAAATGGATAAATGGAAATGGCGAGATGCACAAAAGTTTTGAAAATTAGCATAAAAAATGCACACAGCTGAGTCAACTTTGTATTCGATAAGATAAAATGTGTATAAATTACAATGGAATTTACTGAATAAATTCCAGGACACGCTTCAAAAAAACATTGTGGTTTTGTTTTAGCAGATCACGTGATGTCAAAAGTGTGATGGACAAACCAATGTTATCTCACGGCAATTCGTAACTTCTTGATTTAGTGGCTAATTCGTATGATCTCATTCGTACAATTTAACATGATTTGCTTATTTCCCCAATGAGGGTTGGGTTAGGGGCGGGGTTTGGTGCCACGCCTCCTTTTTAAAAATCGTACATTTTCGTATGACTGAACTTGTATAAATTCGTATGAACTCTTACGAATGTGCAAATTAGCCACTAAACTGACAAAACGTAAAATAGTTAAGTTTCCTCGTGATAAAACCCCTCAGCCAAGTTATGCAGCGAGTTGGCAGTAAAATCGTAATTGTACGTCGTATTTTCACCTAGTAGCATTTACTACACAGAGCCGTAGTTGACTGGAAAGAAACACAAAAAGCTGTCATTATCAGAATGATCATCTCCATGTCATTATCGACCGATTAAATCTATTTTTAACGTGACTTTGCGTAGCTTGTCAGTGAACTACGACTCTGTGTAGTAAACTCAGCTTGATTTGAACAGGCTTTACTGACAAAATGCGCATGAAAATAATGTCTTTGATTCATTGCCCAGCTGTACACTATGGATTTATAGTGAAAATGCGTGGAATTTTAATAACTCACAATTAGTGGATGTCCAGGTTTTATATTATACTCTAAAATTAAATAGGATTTTTTTTTGTTTGTTTATAACAACAAAAATAATATTCGCAAATAAAAGGTTGATTTTTTTTTTTTTGGTATCTGTGACATTTGTTTTTCACATTTCGGGATTAGAACAAGATTTATTGTGAAAGGCCATGGCTGCGTCCAAAATCACATACTTCCACGCTTAAAACAGTATAGTTGCATCCCAAATTGCATACCTATGCACTATTCTACGCCATTTTGTAGCATAAATAGTGTAAATAGTGCATAGTGTGCCATTTGGGACGCAGCTTATGTGAGCAAAGTTGTATGTCCGAATTCATAGGATTCGAAAAACAGTATGCGAGAAGTACCCAGATGACCTACTACTTCAGGCAAGACTCTGAAGCGTGCATCCGATGGACGCTACGCTATCCCACATTGCACCGCTAGAGAATTTATGAATGGGAGTAAAAGCGATGCAACTGACGCGGGTAGGTCATCCAATCCTGACCAAATGACAGATGTAGTACGTCCGAGTTCTATTCATACTCTTTACATTCATACTGTATAAAACATACCTCTCTAATGGTCAAGTAGTAAACTCAAATTCAAATGCAGTACCTACGGAGTAGTAGGTGATTTCAGACGCAGCCCATGTCCACACTAATATGCTTTCATTTAAAAACATATTTTTTTTCCTTTCTCTTTTGGTCGTCCGATCACACGGAGACATCGTTTTTAGGAAACGAAAATGTGTCTTTTTGAAAACGCTGCAACATGAAATCGGTGAAAACGATGACGCATTTTAGTCATGTGACCAATTCAACGACACTGAAAAGCAGATGTTTTAGATGCTGTTCGTTTTGACTGCTTTATTAAGGATTAATGTCAGTTTGTACATGCTCCATATTGCCTCACTTCAAAGGACACAGAATGTTTTGTGTTTAGTGAACGGAATTGTTCAGCAGCGGAAGCAGACGACAGTTGAGACGTTTTGCCATGACGTTTCAAAGACACGTAAAGTAAATAAACAGCAGGCCGGTAAAAGCATCTTATATCAGTTCAGTACATGAACAAAAGCATTTTGAGTCGTTTAGTGTGGATGACTTAATAAAAATTAAACAATAGTGCGGACATGGAGCGTTTTAAACGATTTTAAAATTGATCCAGATTAGTGTAGCCGTAGCCTCAACAAGAGAACAAAAGAAAAATAATTCCTCTTAGTAACACTTTATCTTAAGGTGTCATTGTTACATGTGCGTACTATAGTAATTACAATTATGCATAATTACATGCAATTAACACTATACCCAACCCACATTCTTAACCTAACCATATAGTAAGTACACATAATTAATATTACCCAGTAGTTAAATGAATAGTACCACTGTAACAAGGACTCCATAAAATAAAGTGTAAGCCAACTTCTTTGATAAAATTGACAGAATTGGCATGTTTCTGAAAGAATATTAGAAAGTTTGACCATTTCCAAACATAGCAAGACACCACTAATTAATTCAGTAAAGTCAAAATGATCAAAACCAGAGGTAGGGACTGAATATTTGTTTCAACATGGAATATTCGGTAACACTTTATTTTGATGGTCCACTTGAGTATTAGTAGACTGTCTGCTTAACATCTGTTGATACTGCTCCTTCAACAGGCATTTAACTGAGTATAAGAAACTTCGCAAGTACATGTCAACTTACACTAACCCTAACCCCAACCCTAATCTAATGAGAATTAGTTGGCATGTAGATGCAATGTAACTTAAGTTCAACAAATGGACCATCAAAATAAAGTGTGACCGAATATTCTGCCCATTTCTGATTGATTTTGTTTAAACATGCAGCAGAGTGTAAAGAATAACCTGCTTACTAGCTATATGGAGTGTGCGATATTAACAGAAACATGATTTGTTAATGACTAATTCATTTAGAAACAAAGCAAGAGACTCATAGAATCATTGACTTGAGTTATTTTAGATTTTAAAAATTCAGGAAGAAAACAAACAAACAAACAAACAAAAACTAAAAAACAATGTTGCTTTGAGATGTACAAATGTTCTGTTCTGGCATTTTAGTCTAATTTCACTAGCAAACCCTAAAGGTTATTGCACACTGAATCAGAAATTCTCGTCTGTAATTTTCCCACGTTAAAATATTAATTCGACCTCACGTTGTGTGACTCGTGTTGACATGCTTCCTCCGATAATTTCGTCCGTCATTAAAAAAATTCCAAACGGGTTAGATTTTTAAGTTTTTCGCATCTGAAAAAGCACTTTTTGACAGTGTTTTGACAGTTCAGAGCCACGGTACAAGGAAACAGGAAATACAAAATGCCGTCACTTGAGTCGCAGATAACTTTATGACAAACACAGTGCATAAAATAAAACAGAATGTGGCGGACAGTTTACCCCTATATGCTGAATTCTGTGACTGGCGCACCTCTGCCCTGCTGCTGTTTGGGGTGTGTGTGTTCATACATTTGACGTACTGACATAATCGCCTCATGGTCCACTTCGGTCCATTGCTCCAATAGGTCAACCTAACCGCCATCTATTATAATGTCTGTATCTACTGCCATTCCAACGCTATCTCTTACGGCAATTTGTAACTTTTTGATTTAGTGGCTGTTTGTATGAATTCATACGATCTCATTCATGCAATTTAGCATTATTTGCCCCAATAAGAATTGGGTTTAGGGGTGTGGTTTGGTGCCACGCCTCCTTTTTAAAAACTTTACATTTTTGTATGACTGAACTCATATGAATTCGTACGAATTAGCCAGTAAACTGACAATGTAAAATAGTTGTTTCCTCGTGAGATTAGGCTGGCCAGTCTCTGTTGCGGATTTGTTATCACAAGCAATGTATCAAAATTCCACTGATTTCCTGAAATAAACTTCGCATTTGGAGATAATCCAGCGCTGCTCTTTGATAAGGAGAAGTACTCTCCTTCCTCTCTATGTAGGCTAGTATTATTATGTAGTCTATTCCTCAATGTATAATGTATCACTGCTTGAATTGACTTAAAAATATTTTGTTTCATAATTGTTTTTTTTTTTGTAATGGATTAATACGCATTGGACTCAGTGTGCAAGGTTTGTGTACGTGACAAATTTTTACATATGAATACAAAGAAAAAACGCATATGAAAATTTGGGATATTATTGTGTCAAAAACTCAATATTAAATCGATACATTATTGTATAAAATCAGTATCCCATTGCAATTTCGCTGATATTCAACAAAGCCACATTTGTATCTTACAAGACAACTCCATACTATGATATTTTTCGCCATTATAACGGATTATAGGCTCATTAATTCTAACCAAATTCAAGACTTCATCTCACAGTCAATGCTTTTTGACTCTCTAAACATGTTTTTGTTAGGTTTATTAAATTTTTTTTGCAAAGTTTGTGACAAAGAAAGATAATATAAGCTTTGTATATATTTGTATAAAACGACAAAGCTGTAAATATCGCACACCCCTATTAGCAATTTGTCAACAAAATCTCTGACAAGCAAACATACACAGTCAGATTAAAATGAACTCTATTAAAAGCACTTTTGAACTACTGTAAAGTGTGTCCCGATGCATTTATTTCCATCTTTTGTTGAGGAAATATATTTCAGCCCAAAATCTCGTCCTTCAAGTCAGTGTTTCTGAAGCCACACTCAGATGATATGACTGTTATTATATGCAAATGAATGGCAATTATGATAGTTCTGTAGCTATCAAGAAACGTCCCTCATCTTCTAAAATTGCACTTGATTCAGTTCTGTAATGGAAACTTGTGAAATAAGGCTGAAGTGAAAGATTAAGACATGAAGTATTGATGCAAGACATTTCAAAACTCAACCCAGTTACCAAATGGAAACAGACATAAATAAATTACAGCTGCATCACATTCAAAAAGGGGGCAAATTAACCCATGAAAAGCAAATCCTAATGAATATACGACCCAATGGAGTGAATCTCACGAAATCTGTCAAGAACAGGGGGTCTCATTTATAAATGTGGCGTATGCACAAAACAGGCAGAAATCTGTGTACGCCACTTCCCATGCAAAAGTTGCCAGTTATAAAAACAAACATGATGGGAGAATGTGCGCAGATGTGAGTAAGCCGAATAAACATTTAACTTTTAGGGTGCTTTCACACATAGATGTTTGTTTCGGAACGTGTCGCATTTGTCCTGTTAGCTCGGTTCGTTTGGTCAAAAGTAAATCTCGCAATTGCGCTCAGATCTGCGCTAAAACAATCGGTCTGGACTCGGTTAAAACAAACTCTAGAGCAGTTCGTTGTAGTAAAAAAGGCAGGCTATATCACAGTGTATTATGGATATGTAATAGGCATATATGTATCTTTACTCTCAAGTCTCACTTCTCATCATCATAAATATAACGACATGTGTATGACAGCTGAGAGAAATCCCATAAAATATACCAAACTCTGAGCAATGTGAGGAGAGTTTATTTGCACATGACAACTATTTTGTTTCGTTTAGAAACTTTTCCGTGTGAAAGCGAACTGCACCAAGAACAAACTGCAACATTGCAACTATTTTAATCCCTGTTTGGGAACAAAACAAGCGATCTATAAGTGTGAAAGCACCCTAAATTGAGACACTTTAATCATCCTATGAGCCATAATCTTTGATAAATAAATACATTAAATTCATAAATTGATTTTGGTGTACGTTTACTTTTAGGACAGTTTCTACAAAAAAAAAATTTAATCCGATCCCAGATCATATTTCAGAAAAAAAAAAATACATTTTGCATAAATAAAAAAGCCTTTTGATAGATTGAGTTACCTATTTGTTTGGGTAAGTTGACCACATTACCCACACAATATATGTGACAAAGATCACAAAGTGTCACTCCACTGTTTCTGCTGAAAAATTACACTTCAAAACATTTTTTTTTTTGTTTGCCTAAAGAGGCACAAAGAACCTTTTTATTGTTACAAGGTAAAAAAAAAATATGAAGAGTTCAGATGCAAAACCCTCTAAATCAGTGGTGGGCAAACTTTTTAGACCCGAGGGCCACATCAAGTTTTGCAAACCAAGTGAAGGGCCACATGTCAAATCATTAAAAAAATAACTTTTATTTATAGTGGCAGTATGCATGGAACATGTAATATCGGACAGAAACAGGTCACATTAACACACATTTTTTTAATAGTTATTATTGAGTCATATTTACAAGTCAAATTAATTTGCACTGCTAGTTATATTTACTTATCAATCATCATAAAACAGTAAAATAATCCCTTATAAAATATAATAATAATAATGTAATAATTTTTACAGTTGAGAATAGAAAAGATATTGTCTGATCTGAATATTATATGAAAATCTCATATTAACACATTAAAAATAATTTGAATGTTTGCGTTAAAAATGCCGACTTAGGTTGTAGTCTTTAAAAACAGCAATACTTTCTTGGCATATTAGACATACTGCTTTCTGTCCGATATTGATAAAGAAGTATTTTGTTGTCCATTCTTCCTTAAACACACGACATTCAGAGTCTTTTTTTTTGCCTGACTCATTTTCAGTCATTAACGGTCGAGTGCATTTTAATATCTGAGAGTGTGTTCTAATTTTACTGGTTGCGCTAACTGTACCGCGTGCAATACTGCCATCAGACGACGTTCACTTGTATTGCATCATTAATTTACTAATTCTGAAACCAAACCGTTACTCAGAAGCAGCATTTTAAAAACTCCCTCGCGGGCCGGATGAAAGAGTTTAGCGGGCCGCATATGGCCCACGGGACGTAGTTTGCCCACCTCTTCTCTAAATCCATCAGACCTTTTTTTCTTGTAAATGAGCATTTTAATTCAGGCTCCTCTGATTAGGCTCAGAAGTTTCATTGTATATGTAATGAGAAGATTATTATCTAGTAAATAAAATACCTTTTTTTCAGAAATGTCACTTTAGACAATACTTTGGTTTTTAACAAATTAGATTTTCTTTTGCATCCAAACCAGCTAAATCCACTTCTGCTTTTTTTGCAAAAACCTCTAAATCCACCAATTGGGACAAGACAGTGTAATCAGCTGAAAAATCACTAAAGATGCAATTAGAAATTATTTTACCAAACCTAAAACACATTACACAAACCACCTAAAATTAAAAACACATCTGTCCAGTTAGTGGCGGTTCATTCCACTGTGGTAAACCAGGGAAAAAGCAGAAGGAAAATGAATGAATGAAATCTGTCAAGTAAATGCATTAATCAATAACATTAAAACTGACATTAGTTAAATCTTGCATTTATTTATTTATAAAAAATGCATTATATTTATCTTTTAAAAAATAGCTTAAATTAGCAAATAAAACACAAGGTAGGCCTACTGGGCAAAAAGGGGATGTCCCTCAGACAATTTTAGAAGCTGTCAGTCATTCATTCTCACCATACTGAAGGTCTTGGTCTCTTTTTCGTCTCTTGTTTATCATCATACCATCCATGTGGGATAAAAGAACAGGATCTTAACTCTGTCTTTCATGAAACGGTGTTGCTGTTTAATGTATAGTAAATCAGACTCATTCAAAGTAGCACTGCTGCACAAACAAACGTTATGAATGCATGTTACACTTCTGACTGTACAGTGTGTTTCTTTTTCCTATAATGCAGAGTTTTAAGGTAAGGGACGTTTTCATTTGCCATTCACTGACAGTTGGACAGGCTCATATAGTTCATCAAACTCTGTTTTATTCCACTTCCGATTTTAAAAGACAGTCTCCTCATAAAAGCCGGAGTATCAGCGTGCTGCTACATTGAAAACGTATGATTCAATTCGTGCCTTCTGATTGGTTCTTGGGATATAGCGGCTTTTACTGTCAAAGGCAAGTGGCGTTTAGCGGCTTTTGCATACAAACTGTTATTTCTGAATGCGCTGATGCTGCGATTTGGATGATTAGAAGCAAATCTATTTGTTGAACATGTACTACATGCCTAAAGCACTCACTCAATGTCATTAGCTCATTTTTGGCGGAAGTGGCTTTTAGCGGCTTTTGCATCTAAACTCTTCATATATTAATGTAATTTGTGTAATTAATATATAACCCAAAATATCCTGATGTAGTGAGAAGTGTGGGTGGAAAAAGGTCAAGCGAAAACAAAAAAACTTTCGTGAAATTCACTCACCAACAAGTTCTGAGTCATATAAAGCATTTCTTTCCATTGTATTACCTCTCTCATTGAGATATTTTAATTTAGTTTTATATACTACTTTAAACGGATCATCACACTGTATTTAAATGAGGCGTTTGATACCGCAGTCATCTCACTGTCTCTGGCTGTAGACTATCTCTCCTGTTGCTCAGCTGTCTGATTTTCTGCCTCCTCAGTGGGTGTGTCCAGCGCTGGATTAACCAATCCAGCAGAGTCTTCGTGTTCTCCGCTGTCCTCTGGATGAGCGCTGACAAAGTCATTTTCCCACTCCAGAGCAGTGGAGTCCTCCGAGGTGGAGGTGGGTCCACTGTCCTGCTGCCTCCCGCCGGGACGGAGAGCTGCGCGTAAAATATCCTCCTCGGTTTTCGATCGCTCCCATGCAGCACCCATCCGGTTCATTCCTGGGGAAGGAGACATGTTAATTAATTAAATTAAACGCACAATAATTATGGGATTTAGCTAAAAAAAAAATTGAATACAATTTAATAGCTATTAAAATCATTTAAATTTGCCCTTTCACACTTTTCTTCTTTCGAGCCAAGCTGATAAATGATCAGTATGGTTCAAAGTAGCAGCACGGTTTCACTTACCACTTTTGCTGTTTTGGCACTTTAAATGGTTTCCATAATGCATAACCATTATAATCGCAACTCTTAAAAGTTTGCGCTTTGCTTAAAACATTGAGGAAAAGCTCTTCAATAACAGCACTTCCTCAGTGTTAGTGTTCGGTAAAGTCGCTCACCCTCCTCATCCTCCCACTCCAGCTCCAGTGAGGTGGCGTCAGTCTTACTGGTGAAGTCCCAGCTGCTCTCCGTGTTCGGGGTCACCACATTCGTCTCAGAGCTCAGTCCTTCAGGTCATTGTCAAATCAAAACAGACAAATATTACTATTTTATGGAATATTGTTATATTAGACTAATGCTAAATTAGTGTATTGTAATAATATTCTGTAGTATTCTAATTGCAATGTGTTGATAAGAACTTACTGTTACTGCGGAATGCTTCAGATTGAGCCTTCACACTCTGCAGATACACCTCAAACTCCTCATCTGATGCTTTTCTGAAGAAACACACACACACACACACAGTAACATTTTCCATCTGCATCTCATTTTCCATCTCTGCTGTTATCACCTTAGATGTGTAGATAAATTATAATAATAGATTCAGCTATAAATCTTTATTACATTTAAACTTTAAACACGGTTGACCACTATGATTGTCAGTTTTACTCACATTTAAATATATATATATATATATACAAAGTTGGGTTGGGAGCTGACTCTATTCTACGCAAGCTATGATGACTTTTACCTTGATATTTTAGCGCAGATGTATACATGACCAGTGAGCCGTCTGACAAAAAAAGTTCCCTTCTGAATCAAATCAGCAGGATGCCCTTCTGGATCTTTCACTTACTTCGAAGACACTACTGACTACGCTTACATGGACATCTGTAATCTAGTTATTTACTTTAATAGACTTTAATATAATTAAGGTGTTTACGTGCAGTGCTTTCATGTAAGAGTTTCCTGTAATTTTGGGTGACTTTAACTGCAGTTCGGCAGTTTCACTTTAACTCATCAACATTTCATTCATCCCCCCGTGACAAACTGGGGTATTAGACGCAAATAAGGAGTAAGGACTGGTGAGAGTGTTATGGAATTTAATAACGCACGCCAAATGGAAAGAAA
Source organism: Danio kyathit (assembly GCA_903798195.1). Lineage (NCBI taxonomy): Eukaryota > Metazoa > Chordata > Actinopteri > Cypriniformes > Danionidae > Danio > Danio kyathit. Next base: position 7,129,533 of record LR812532.1, on the reverse strand, counting down.
AAACTTCCACATTTCGCAATGTGTGTGTGTGCGGTCCTTTACTGACAGCCGCGTGTGTGGATCTTGTCAGAAAATATGGTAAAAGTCCTACATGACGGTAATAGTTTGATCGCGGTGTTTACTTTAATAATGCCACTAATATCTGCATACTCCATGTCTTAATTCCATTTCTGTTTAGTTCAGTTATGACTTTAGTCGGATTAAGGTCATCAGAATTCGCTGTTTGAAGCTTATGTAGGTCTACAGTTCAAAATTAATGTTTAACTGAATAAACAGTTAGTAAACACAACTACATCTTATTGAACATCATTTATTTTCATCACCAATTATCATAGTAGAACAGTTTCTCAAGCCCTTCAATCTAAAAAGTAATAATTTAATAACATTCCCATTTAAGTTAATGGTCACATAGCATGCCGATAAACAAATACATTAATAATAAAACATGCTAGTTTTTACATTTTTCTTACTTAATTATAAGCTTTGCAAGAATTATTAAACCAGACTGGCCGAGTTTTGTTTTTACACAAATCTATAATTTTACAATGAATGAAGATGAAACTGGATTTTACTCAGAATTCCACCTTTTATTTTGACAAATGTTGTCAAACGTAAAAAATAAATTGAATGTGCAAACCAAAAATGGAATCTCATATTTGACTATTATTTTAGTGTGTTAAATTTCATTTTTTTTACAAATGAAATTATTTGTACAATAAATTATTTGCAGCCATATAAATTTGGATTCTTATTTTTTAATAGATGTAATCTAAAAAACATAAATAAATAATAATAATAAAATAATAATAACAACAACAACAACAATAAAAAAAATTGCAAGTAGATTTTTCCCCAAGCTGTGCAGCCCTAATAATATAAATTTTATTTTCAAAGGTTACAATAGCAATGTTTCCATCTAAAGATACCAATTAAATTCATGCACAAAACAGGAATATCGCATAAAAGTGCGAATAAAAGCAGCTTTCCATCCAAGAGAACAAAATAGTCACTTCCTGATTAACTGCCACCAAATATCAAAAGTAAAAACCGAATTTGCTGGGGTAGGAAAAGCTGCATCAATCCTTTCTTCATTTAATAAATGACTTGCACCTCAGAAGACAATGTCGACACACAATGAACGCGTCGTGACATATGAAGGTGTGAGATTTAGACGCTCTTGACAATTCTGGAGGTCATTAATAATATAATAACAGTAATACTGAAACGGAAATGACATTTTTGAATTACCAAAACAACATTTCAGATGTTTTACAATGTGCTCAGCCTGCTGGTTTTTCCATTCACGCACACTTTATCATCACACGATCTCTTATAACAAAATCACATGACTTTTTTAATGTGCATACTGGAATTTATTCAGTAAAAGTGTTTCCATCATAGTTTAAGCATATATTTTCTTATCAAATAAAAAGTTTCTTACTCAGTTATGTGCATACATTTTCCACACGCATTTTCAAAATTGTTGAGCATTTTGGCGTTTCCATCAACCTTTTTTTTATACGCACATCAAAAATGCGCTTAAAAGTAGGTGGATGGAAACATAGCTAATGTCTCCAAGTTCATGTACTAAACATTACTTTATGACCAACTTAAAATGGGAAAATTACAAAAATGGGAGGTCATTTTGAAGAATAGTCAAGCTATTTTGTTTTCATACACCACTTGGATGTGGCATTTTGAGTCAAATGTAACGACATTATGCTTTAAGCATGATTTATTCACTAATATTTTGGGGTCATGGAATATTGTTTGCATTAACTGAACAAACTCACGGTTTGTGCCGAGGGTCTTTGCTCTCTGGTTCTGATCTGGGTTTGGTCTTCTGGGGCTTCCCCTGAAAACACAACATTTAAAAATGACTAACATTTCAAGTTTAGTGTCCTACTAAGCAGACGGCAAAATCATCAGATGGTAAAACACACAGCTCATGGCAGAAAGCAGCCAAATAAGAGAAAACAAGTCAGAACAGAAGACATGAAGGCAAATTAAGAAGAAAAATGCTAATAAAAAGAGGAGATGAGAGAGGTGGTTTAAGATAGCTAGTTTCAGACGGAGAAGGTTTTCTTGGAAGCAGATTGATTTTACTATTAAGAACATTAAGTGCTAGATCATTCGTCAGAGGTTTGTTAATATTTAATGCAAGAAGAGCAACAATAAGCCTTCAGTCCGGTTTATTAGTCCCTGACATGAACTATTCATTGCCTGCTGCAATCTATAAATGGTTTATGTCAAAGATGAGAAATAAAAAATAAATAAATAAAAAATAATTGAAAACAAAATGTACAAATGAGACATCCCATTTTGAACATTTTCAAAATGTTTTAATAAGCATATTTAATTTACTTTATTTAAATAAAAAAGCAATTGAAACATAATTATATGGTGTGAAATAATGACTCGTCATCATTCAGTGTAACAGATGTATGCAAAAACAGAACAGCATAAATTATTCTGACCAGGATCAAAATATAATAAATACTAAATGTTCATTTGTTTTAGCAGCTGCATTTCGATCCACAAATAACATTTTTAAATATGTCATCAAACGATTCTTTTTTTTTAAATGGCTAAAAAAATACTAAGGATTATTCTTAATCTTAGAATTATTAGCCCCCTTGTACATTTTTTATTCTTTTAAAAAAATATTTCCCAAGTCTTGTTTAATAGAGAAAATATTTTCTTTCACACATTATTAAACATAATAGTTTTAATAACTCATTTATTTTGTCTTTGCCATGATGACAGTGAATAATATTTGACTAGATATTTTTCAAGATGCTTCTATACAGCTTAAAGTGACATTTAAAGGCTTAACTAGGTTAATTAGGTTAACTAGGCAGGTTAGGGTAATTAGGCAAGTTATTGATTAACAGTGGTTTGTTCTGTAGACTATCGGAAAAAAATATAGCTTAAAGAGGCTAATAATTTTGACCCTAAAATAGGTTTTAAAAAAATTCAAAACTGCTTTTATTCTAGATTAAATAAAACAAATAGGACTTTCTCTAGAAGAAAAAAATATTATCAGACATACTGTTAAAATTTCCTTGCTCTGTTAAACATCATTTGGGAAATATTTAAAAAAGAAAAACAAAATCAAAGGGGGCTAATAATTCTGACTTCAACTGTATGAAATACTGTGATTCTGTTAAACTCTCCACAAGAGGGCGAACAACTTTGACTTCAATTGTATGGATGATGGATGTGTGTTTGTGTGTGTACATAAATATATAAATGTGTGTGTATATAATATATACTTAGTTTTTTTCATTTATCTTGGTCTTTAAACTACTGTTACACTGAATGACAAGTTAGTAGATGCCTATAATGCATGGTAAAAAAAAGCATGATATAATTCTTTTAATTCAGCTTTGACCAACATACAATACATAACTAAAAAACCCAAGCAACTATTCCTGTTAAAATCAGAGTTAAGAATTTCACAGAACTGAAGGCGTGTCATAAGTGAAAGGGGTGTGGCTGAAGGCAAGTGGGCGGGGTTTTGAGAAGGGCTGGGCGTGCTCAGTGCGAACGCCTCACCTCCTTTAGCTTTCGTTCCTTAGCGAGCCGCGCTGCCTCGCGCTGGGCTGCAAAAACAGCCTCCTCTTCTAGCCTTAACTTCTCCTCTTCTGCCACTAACTGGGCAGAAATCACAACAGAAAGGGAAGGTTAACTAAACAAAATAATAGCAGGGGCGAAAAAAAAAAGAAACAAAGCAATGGAAAACAACAAATGAAACCATAAACTTAAGGATTTTGAATGAAACCCGCTATACCTGTGCTTTCAGCTTTTCATCGATCTGCACCTGTTTGTCTGAGAGCGCAGCATAGCGATGCTCCTTTAAGTGGCTGATCTCCTCCTCGCTGATGGGTCTGGACCAATCACAGGAGACAGCGTTGAGTTCAGAGTCGCCATCAGCAAATTAAATCTATGGTACTTTATGTCATGTGATGCACTGATCTGATGTAAATAGTTAGTCCTAAATTGATTATAAAATTGATCATCTTGACTATCAAGTCCATTTTAGAGCTTATCCGGGCCAAGAGTAGACCACCAATAGGAAAAGACAGTTTCAATATTAGCCACCGCAGATGGAAATGTTCAATTCCAAACATAAAACAACACAATTGGCATAAAAACCTTAGATAGACTCAATCAAAAATTGCATAAAAGCTAAAATAAACATATAAATCAAAGAGTCACAGAATTTAACAATTTATTTCTGAATAAATAAAAAGTAGGGCTGAACTAGTGCCTGTGAATAGTAAACATACTAAACTGACTATTAAAATTAAGTTTAGGCCTATACTTTGTGTACAATAGTATCTTCCGTAAAAATGATAATTATGATAATATTAAAAATAACATTAATATTATATGACAGTTATTCAATATGCAACATAATGTCATTCACGTAGCTGAGATTTACTGCCTTAAAGGTCCTGTGAATTGTGCATTTTTTATTTGATGTTTGACGTAATCTCAACTGAAACATGGAGGGCGGGGCATAGAGTAGCCCCTCCCCTTTAAAAAAAACAGCCAATAATATTTTGTTTTGATCACAGCTCTGCCACAGAGAGTGGTTGAGCTCAAGCACATCAAATGAAAAGCAAAGGAGAAGAGTCTTGAAGGAGGCGGGGCATGTCAGATACTAGAAAGCATTTGAATGGTCAGAAGATTTGATGAGAAGCATGAGGTGATTTCAAAAATAATTGTTAATCCGTTCAGGTGGAAGTGACAAACTCAAAGGTTTGAATGTTTATATCAGATTTAAACGTGAATTTTGTCACTATTTTGGAGTATGCTAGCTTACAGATATCCGTAAAATGAACATAATGATACTAACATCTAAAGAAACTTCAGTTTAATTTCAAGGAACCTTTAAACAGACAGAATTTTCCATTTTAGGTGAGCCATCCACTCATGTATACTGTATGTACTGTATTAGGGGTGTGAACCTACACTGGTCTCACGGTTCGATTACGATTATCACGCCATCGATTCGGTTCAATTCGATATCTCGGTGCATTGACGATGCTTTCCATACACAATTTGATATTTTACTTAGCAACACAATAATTCTTGTATTAAAATGTATAATTTATAAATATATTAAGATATTATTTGAAATACAATTTTGTCCTTTAATACAGGGGTTCTCAACCTCTTTCACTTTTATTTATATAAAACTAAAAATAAATAAATGTGTATATATATATATATATATATATATATATATATATATATATACAAGGTTTCCGCTACATTCATTCATCCGTGGCGGGCCGCCACGCCAAAATCCATCCCGCCACGGCTACATTACAGCTTCTTATTTAAAACATTTAGTCGTGTTTTTTATAGCGGATTATAATCGCACCAAAACATATTAGAGGTAAACAGCGCAAACTTTTCTGTAACCGTAGTAGTGCTGTGCGCTATTTGTTCAAGGTGACATGCTGACTGACTCTCTGACAGACTGACTGACAGGTGCGTGAGTCTAGCAAACACCGCGTAGCTTTCAGTTAAGATGAACACAGTTTCCATAAGTATACTTTATTGATAAAGGTCAATGGCTTTGCATACAATGACTTTATCTTGCTGGAGTTTAATGCCGTTTCACTTTACTTCAGGACGCGTTGATGTCGGAAAACGCACAAAAACACACTAAATCGCGCTTCAGCAGCGCTTACTGGAGAGCGCACGAGAAGATCTGCACTTGAACGTGTAAATTTGAGTGCGTGCAAGAAGTTCTGTGCTCGAACAGAGGAAATCGGCGCGCAAGTAAAGAGATTCGCATGCTCGTATTACATGAATGCTATCTCGACTTGTTATACTGCGTGTAATATTTGTCTTTGAAATAGTTGGCAGATCTGTGTAAAAAAAAAAAAAAAAGTCTTGCCGCCACTGCTGGAAAAAATCCTAGAGGAAACACTGATATATATATAAATAAAAAACATACACAGATTCAAAGAGAACCACAGGTCAACAGGGAGATTGCAAAATACCAGCGAAAGATCTGCTTTAAACTGGACTGACTGAATATCTATTATTAAATATATCAAAAATTTACAGACAAATGTAAAATTGTTGAGTTTGCATCTGGATATTATTGGGAGATTGCTGACAGGAACAGTGAACAGCTCCGCTAGAGTGTGTCTGAAGCTCATATGCAAGTTTATTTTACATTCTACGGCAGAAACACCATTGAGCATCGCTATATTCTCGTGTATGGGCGAGCGTCTGTTATAAAACACTCACAGGACATTAATTTGGACAATTATGCAGATAAATTAAATAGTTCACACAATAATACACAAAGAGAGACTTTCACTTTCACTTCACGCATAGTTTGTGAATGAACAGACTTGCGTGTACTAGTTGCAGACGCGATCGTGGGGCTGTTTTTGCACCGAGTTTGAAGTAATCAATTAGAGAACAGGAGAAAGTGCATTACTTCGATTATTTTAATGTAACATATTAATAAAATAAGAAAATTATAGTAAAATATTAAGAGTTAATTTTAAGCTATCTCGCGGCCAACCTGCAGAATCACTGAGGCACACTAGTGGGCCATGACCCACCGGTTGAGAATCCCTGCTTTAATACAAGCAGTCAGATAAATGTACTGTACCTTTAATTTTACCTGCTCAAAGAAAACACTTTTTGAATGTATCAAACAAAGCTCAAGTACATGCACAGAACAACATTTATAGTAAATAAACAAATGTAAATATTATCCTGCTTGCTTTTTGATCAGCGAGTTGTTAAACGCCTATAATTGATCATGCGCTTAACAGAAAGGGCTATGTTTGGCTCTAACAGTGAGCACGGCTCTGGCGCTGTTAAGCAGTGACACGGACACTGATGTTAAACGGCCATGGCAATCAGCTGATCCATTATAGACAGCGACGCGGTGGAGAAAACTCGCTCTGCAGACACGCTTGTGTCTGGATCCACAAGTAACATTATTGTTGTAACAGTCAAGAGAGGAGATAAAACGTTACCTCACAAACTCGCCAGCAGGTCAAAGGAGCCACAGACAGTGAGAGAGTGAGAAAGGCTTCGTCCGTAACCGCATACTTCTATACTATATAGTATGCTAAAATCAGTATGCGAGCAGAGTAGTATGTCTGAATTTATAGAATTCGAAAATCAGCATGCGAGAAGTACCCAGATGACTTACTACTTCTAGCAAGATTCTTAAGTGAGCATACCATGCACGCTGCGCTATCCCATGATGCCCCATGAGAGATTTCATAAATGGGAGTAAAGCGACGCAACTGATGCAGGTAGGTCACGTGACCATGATAAAATGGCAGATGTAGTACATCCGAATTCCATTCATACTGCTCACATTTATACTGTATAGAAGGTACTTTTCTAACAGCAGAGTAGTACATTTAAGTTCAAATGCAGTACTTACTGAGTAGTAGGAGGTTTCGGACGCAGCCAGAGAGTTTGCAGCTTTCTTTTTTTCCTAGCTGGGCTCTGATGTACTTCCCTGTCAGTGAAAGACTGTCCAGCAAACTCACAAACAGTGAATTGTGCACAGTTATCTGCTTTTAAGTAGTTAGAGTGTTTTAATTACTCGCGGTCTCCTCCCTTGCCATAGTAAGCTACCGCCATATGACGCATATGTGATAAATGATGTCAGTACATATTAACCGGTTATGATTATTGCTGAACCGATACCGAACTGTTCTCATCTGCATCGCGGTGCATCGAAGAAACAATTAATTTTGACACCCCTAGTATGTACGCAGATAAACAATCAAAACCGTAAAAAAACTAAATTAATATCATACCTGGGGCAGCTTTGTGAGCTCTCACCCTGGAAAAAAAAGACAAAAGTTAACGTCTAAGCAAAAGAAGAATGTTATAAGAGATTGAATGTGGTTTTGTAAGCGAGTCCTCACCTCATCGCTCTCCACAAGGTTCTCAAACTGAAACAGAACGCATAATCACTCACATACACCAATGAAACTATATTCAAATACATTTAGATTTTTAGTTATAAACTATATTTTCATTATATATTATATATTATTTTGTAAATAAACGATGACGGGTGTACCTCAATGGTAAAGTGTTCCCCAGCTGTGTTACTTCTAAAGTACTTCGACCTATTGACAGAAAAATATATAAATCAATCCTCAGGTCTGACTGCTAACATGACAGATGAGCAATTCCAGCGTTATGGATGTAAATAAACATAAATTTACAGAAAAAGTATATGTTAACATTTTATTGAAAGATCTGTTTATATCTTCCAAAACAACTAACCACAGAGTTATGGGAGCAGAAAAATATCAATCTGTAAATATTTTTTTTTATATTTTAAATGAGGAAAATAAACATGCGTTATGGTTGTTACCAAAAACATACACGAGTTTAAAGTATATAACAAACTTTGTAGAAATTCTGTGAATTAAACTGCACAACCCAAAAGAAACTATGCTAATCAAAAGGAGAAGAGTTGGCTCACTATAGAACAAAAACCATTGATTTTATTTGATTTGACATTTTTTGCATTTTTGAGGAAAAAGTTTCGTTATGGATGTGACAGATGTGAAATTGGCATTTGTGTGATTTTGGTGAATCAAATATAATAGCTTGAAAACATTAACAGAGACATTTTGAGTATTTTTAAAGCACTGTAAATTTTACTTGTACAAAAAAATGCAGAAACGGTTTTGATAGTTTGGTGAAAACTTTTTTTTCATGGCAAGGTTGACATTTGCATGGAATTGCTCAGATGTATTATGATTAAAACATGATTTAAGCAATAGTAATATCCAATATCATCATCTCTTGCAATTAAAAAGGTTATATTCTGAGAAGCATCAAATAGGGACTTTGTTTCTCAAAATTGAAGTAAAATTGGTTTTATATTTGCACATTTGTTCATTTTTTTGAACAGTGACAAAGTCCCTATATTGTTTAACACGCTATTTTGAATATTCAATCTGAAATAGCATACAAGTGTGACTTCAAAACAACATTAGCACTATTTATTGACTGTGAACAATGTATTTTGATAGCCAATGGGTGCTAATATGAGTTCCCAATATGGAATGTGCAAAGAAAATTTTTCTGAAATTATATTATTAAGGACAATGTACGAATATAAAACCAACTTCACCCCAATTTTCTCATAATAGTAATTATCTACTTCACAGACACCATAAATACTTGTGTATATATAACACAGTATATTATTTTTAATATATGGATTTAGATAAGATATAGATAAACAATCCATGATTGCCTGAAGGATGATGTCTCAGGGCGGATTCACATAATGACTCTGGGCGGGGTCCTGAGATTACACATCAACTAATGCGGAAACAAGAGTAAGCACGAATCGTTCAAGCGAATCGGCTCGTTCGAACAATTCTTTCGAATGACTGCTTCTAAGTGTGAAATGAAGTCGTTATGTTTACATTATGTTTTATACATTGTCATACATCAATATTTAACTGCACATTTGACCACAACACGAGTCACATTAAAAAGTTATCTGCAAAAGCAAACGTGTTGCGAATCGACTAAATTGAATCATTTATTTAAAAAAATGATTCATTCGCAAAACCATAGCTATTCAAACATTTATCAGCTACCTAAACTCACTAATGTAACTTCAGTGTTACATGAACATATATTTAAGCAAGTTCCTGTTTAAATAATATCTACAGATTGTCCAACTGATGAAATCCACCTCACAACCGGCGAATCATTGAGGTAACGTAAAGTTGACTGTGAGAACACTGTATTTTGATATTCATTAGCTGCTAATATGATTTCCCTATTTAGAATTTGCAAAGAGCACTTGTCTGATGTTATATTAAGGAGAGTGTCCAAATCTGCGAATATAAAACCAGATTTACTCCAACCGGCGAATGCTGTTTCCGTCACAGATAACGTTAGTGTTTTTAATAAAATCATAACACAAGCCCCATGAATGGCTCACCCTCCTCCTCTCTGTATCCTGTTGGCTTCTCTCCTAAAGAGCCCGAAACAGTGAGCCCAGCAGTTTCCCATGGCACACACGGATCAGGTGTTTGTTTCAGCTACTCCTCCATTGCTGATCTCCGACTTCTTCAGGCACTTTAACCACCGGGCACGAGGATTTTACCGCACGTTGCATGACTGCATGAGCGCGGGTACGCGGCCGGTTCGCACAGGTAAATCACCTGCGGATACTGCACTCATCGCCCGACAGTCGCATCCTCAGCTCCGGCCTAAAAAAAAACACCTCTATTGTTTCTTCTTCCTGACAACTCAGACATGTGATTAATGTTTAAACTACGGCGAGTCGCGAGGCTCAAATACTGCAATGATGTTTTAAAGACACTGAGGGGCGCCAGAGATCATTCGTACTTGAAATCACCATGGTAACCACAGTTTGCCCTAATAAATCATAGTTAGGCTACTGCAGCAATAATGCAAGACTATAATAGTTATCGCAGGGTTTTTTCTTCCTAAGCAAAAAAATAATAATGACTATCATACAGTTTTATTTTGAAACCCACTAAAATGGCATTCAATGTAACAGTAATATGTGGCAAAAAATATGTCAGGCATATTTAGACTAGGAATTGTTTGTTGACATATTAAATCACAGCACCAACATACTGGGCATTTTAAATCAAATATATATGCAACTATCATTCAAACCACCAGGTTTTACAAATAATCATTAAAAATTCCCTGTTGAAAAAAAACCAGCGTATGCTGGTAAGGTATGTTTTGATGCTGGTATGCAGGTCTTGCTGGTTTCAGTGCTGGTTTTGCTGGTCTCGATGGTCTTGCTGGTTTCAGTGCTGGTTTTGCTGGTCTCGAAGGTCTTGCTGGTTTCAGTGCTGGTTTTGCTGGTCTCGATGGTCTTGCTGGTTTCAGTGCTGGTCTCAATGCTGGTCTTGCTGGCCTGAGTGCTGGTCCTGACCAGCATTAAGACCCTCAGCACCAGCATCCCTGCTGAAAAATCCAGCTTAAACCAGTCTAAGATGGTTGGCTGGTTTTAGCTGGTCGACCAGCCTGGTTTTAGAGGGGGTTTGGCCATTTCCAGGCTGGTTTCCAGCCATTTCCAGCCTGGCCTTAGCTGGTCAGGCTGGGAGCTGACCAGCTAAAACCAGCTTGACCAGCCAAAACCAGATATGTCCAGCTTAAACCAGGCTGGTCAAGCTGGTTTTAGCTGGTTTAAGCTTGTCATTTCCCAGCCTGAGCAGCTAAGACCAGGCTGGAAATGGCTGGAAACCAGCCTGGAAATGGCCAAAACCCCTCTAAAACCAGGCTGGTTGACCAGCTAAAACCAGCCAACCAGCTTAGGCTGGTTTAAGCTGGATTTTTCAGCAGGGATTGAGACCAGTAAGACCAGCATCAAGACCAGCAAAACCAGCATTGAAACCAGCGTTGAAACCAGCAAGACCAGCATACCAGCATCAAAACATACCTTACCAGCATATGCTGGTTTTTTTCAGCAGGGATAATAAAAGTTTAAAAAGTTGCTGCTTATTAGTTTACAGTACAGGTCAGATTGTGCTTTGATCATAAACAAATTTACACTCACCGGCCACTTTATTAGGTACACCTTACTAGTACCAGGTTGGACCCCTTTTGCCATCAGAACTGCCTTAATCCTTCATGACATAGGAATTTTTCACAGTATTTCCTCTAATATTTTTTCTTCTGGAGAAAGTCTTATTTGTTTTATTTCAGCTAGAATAAAAGCAGTTTTTAATTGTTTTAAAGCCATTTTAAGGTCAATATTATTAGCCCCCTTAAGCAATATTAGTTTTGGATTGTCTCCAGAACAAATCACTGTTATACAATGACTTGCCTAATTACCCTAACTTTACCCTAATTAACCTAGTTAAGCCTTTAAATGTCACTTTAAGCTGAATACTAGTGTCTTGAAGAAAATCTAGTCTAATATTATGTGCTGTCATCATGACAAAAATAATTTCAACAAGGTTCAACAAGGTACTGGAAATATTCCTCAGAGATTTTTGGCCAAACACGAAATCGAGGCTGCGGTGGGAAGAAACCCGGAAGTAAAGGATCAGCACTGAACATTGCAACAACATGCTGTGGACTACAAACCTCCAGCTGTTGCCACGATTTCAAAATGCAGATATGGTGTAAACATCACTTTAATATCATTCAGTTGAGTTTCATTTAAACAATTAAAATTATATTAGGCATTAAACAACAGCATAATCTCTGTAAGGGTCCTCACAATCACGCTTAAGTGTCCTGGGCTTCAGTTCATGGCAGCAGGTAAACACCGGGACGCTTCCCTGCTTCAGCCTAATGTAACCCGGTGAGCAATAAAACAATGCAGTCCTCTGTAGCACACCCTCGTGTTGTCAGTGTTGTCCCGGTACTGAAGTTTTAAAAACGTCCATTCCCGCTAACATTTAAGCACAGCTGAGCGCGTTCATAACACAGATGATTTGCCATAGTATTCACCAATGCTCAACAGAAATGAGTGTGATTGGCTGTGAAGGTCATCAGTTCACAGCTTTTCACAGATTGATAACACAGATAGACGGACATTGGAGCATTTTAAAGCCGTGAAGATCAGTCGGTTCATCAGCGGATCGCTCGTCTGTGCACTTGATAAACATCAGTGAAGTGTAGTGAACTGATGACAATCACGGCCAGTCATTTCTGTTGAGCACGTGAACACCATAGCAAATCAGCGCTGTTTAAGAATGCCATCAACAGTGCTTACATTTTAACGGGAAAAGGACGTGTTTTTTACATTGCAGTACCGAAATTTTGTATTGTGACAAGTCTAATATAGTGAAAGAATCAGTTCATTAACTTAAGTTTAATAAACGGCAGCTAAAACGTGTGTTTGGGAAAGAAAACGTTAGCTAACTAGTGCCATTTCCCTTAACTTAGCTGAGGTCTGATATCCCTTTTTATTTTCACTATTCATTCAGAACAGACCTTCGGGTCACTTGGAAGGCGGTGAAATGATAAATTTGTGTCGCTTTCTCTTCGCTGATAAGATTTACAGCCAGGTACACAACATTCCTGTGTGACTCAGGCAATACTTCCTGGTTGCTTCCCACCGCATCCTCGATTTTGCTGTTTAAAATGGCGGCCGCGTGAAATCATTCAGCATCACGCAGTTGCTGCAGATTTGTCGGCTGCACATCCATGATGCGAATCTCCCGTTCCACCACAAACCAAAGGTGCTCTATTGGATTGAGATCTGGTCACTGAAGGCCATTTGAGTACAGTGAACTCATTGTCATGTTCAAGAAACCAGTCTGAGATGATTCGTGCTTTATGACATGGCGCGTTATCCTGCTGGAAGTAGCCATCAGAAGATGGGTACACTGTGGTTATGAAGGGATGGACATGATCAGCAACAATACTTAGGTAGTCTATGTCGTTGACATGATGCCCCACACCATTACACCACCACCACCAGCCTGAACCATCGATACAAGGCAGAATGGATCCATGCTTTCATGTTAGTGACACCAAATTCAGACCCTACCATCCGAATGTCGCAGCAGAAATCGAGACTCATCAGACCAGGCAACGTTTTTCCAATCTTCTATTGTCTAATTTTGGTGAGCCTGTGTGAATTGTAGCCTCAGTTTCCTGTTCTTAGCTGACAGGAGTGGCACCCGGTGTAGTCTTCTGCTGCTGTAGCCCATCCGCCTGAAGGTTGAACGTGTTGTGTGTTCAGAGATGCCTTCTGCATACCTTTGATGAAATGAGTGGTTATTTGAGTTACTGTTGCCGTTTTATTAGCATCAACAAGGCATTGCGCGGTTTCTGAAATACTTAGACCAGCCCGTCTGGCACCAACAACCATGTCACATTCAAAGTCACTTAAATCACCTTTCTTCCCCATTCTGATGCTCGGTTTGAACTGCAGCAGATCGTCTTGACCATGTCTACATGCCTAAATGCATTGAATTGCTGCTGTGTGATTGGCTGATTAGAAACAAAGAGACTTGTTAAGAACGAAGTGACTTCTCTTGACATGTTAGTAGTTTGAAATAATATAATGGATAAGAAATAATATATGTAGAAATAAGTCTGTAAAAAAAAAACAGAAAATGTACTGGCAGTTTATTATAAGGTTTTTGTAGTGCAGTATACAACACCAACCCAAACAATATATCACTTTAAACTATTAAAATGTTAATAAAAGTCACTTATTCAAACTTTTCAAGGTTAAAAGTTGTTGGAAGAAAGACTAAGATCCCATAACACAATTCAAAAGCATAAATAAACATGGAAAAATAAAAAACATGAATCACAAAATATGAAAAACTGCTAATTTACAGATATCTTTTACAATGCATAGGTGTCCAACATCTAATGGTTCCTTGGCTATCAGACTCCTACATATGGAGGATCATCTGCGTCTCCTCTGACTCAGAAACAATGGGGTCTCAGGTATTACTTCATCAAACCCGAGGCCCTGCTGCGTTTTTAAGGTCAAGGAGGATTAAAATCGTATTAGCCAACGTACTTCGACGCTTGGTTTCAGGGAGCGCAAATTGCTCCTAACAGCAGGTAAAGCCGCGCGCCCAGATTGCGCTCCAGGTAAGGCAACCCCACCTTTACGGGCCATCGGTCTGAAACCGTCACGTATGATTTGTGCTCCTGCACGTCCAGATAAAGCCACACATACACCTGCTCTATCAGCGGGCCAGAGCGGCTCTTAATGAAAACTAGATTATACCTGGAGACTGAAGACCGCTGTATGCTTGTCACACATGGTGGGATCCGAATGCTTGGCGGAGGTGCTGGAAAAAACGTGTCACTCTCAGGGGTGTCAAATACTTGGGTAATTTTACTTCATTACTATACTAATGAGGGGTAGTTTACTCAAAAAGGACAATTGAACCAGGACAATCAAGTACAAATGTGTACCTTTTCAAAAGGTACCACCCCAGTGACATCTTGCGTACCTTTATTTCTGAGAGTGTAGGTTAATTAGGCAAGTTCGGGTAACTAAGCAATAGGGTTGGGCGATGTCGACCAATTTGGCATTGTACGATGTCTAATGTGAAAAATCGCGATGGATGTCGTCGTAGGCGGCGGTGAAATAATTATTTATGAATAATTAATTAATTATTTGTAGCCTACCGTTTCAACTACCTGACCCGCATGGTCTTTGTTTTACCCATAACCAAACCATTCATTCATTCATTTTCTTTTCGGTTTAGTCCCTTTATTAATCAGGGGTCGCCACAGCAGAATGAACCGCCAACTTATCCAGCATACGTTTTACGCATGGGATGCCCTTCCAGCTGCAACCCATCACTGGGAAACACCCATACACTTCCATTCACACACATACACTACGGACAATTTAGCTCACCCAATTCAACTATAGCACATGTCTTTGGACTTGTGGGGGAAACCGGAGCACCTGGAGGAAACCCACGCCAACATGGGGAGAACATGCAAAGTCCACACAGAAATGCCAACTGACCCAGCCGAGGCTCGAACCAGCGACCCTCTTGCTGTAAGGCGAGATCGCTACTAACTGTGCCACCGTGCTGCCCCATAATTAAATCGTAAATAAATAAAGATAAGTTACACACAAATTACCACTTGTCAATCACTTTTCTGCGGGACTCTGGCATGAATAGGCAGAGCGATCTGTGTCGTTATAATGGTGTCGACAAACTCGGTTGGTAAAAAAGGTGCACAAACAACAGTACACTGTAAAAAAAATCCCTAATTTTACAGTTTATTTCCGGCAGCTGGGGTGTATTTAACGGCCTTTAAATTAGAGAACTTTACAGTAAAATAACAGATGTTGATTTACAGAAATTTACCAGAAATTTAAATATAAGGAAATTTCTGTAATTTAATGTCCGTTATTTTACAGTAAATTTCTGTAATTTAATGTCCGTTATTTTTCCGTAAATTTCTGTAATTTAATGTCCGTTATTTTACCGTAAATTTCTGTAATTTAATGTCCGTTATTTTACCGTAAATTTCTGTAATTTAATGTCCGTTATTTTACCGTAAATTTCTGTAATTTAATGTCCGTTATTTTACTGTAAATTTCTGTAATTTAATGTCCGTTATTTTACCGTAAATTTCTGTAATTTAATGTTCGTTATTTTAACGTACATTTCTGTAATTTAATGTTCGTTATTTTATCGTACATTTCTGTAATTTAATGTCCGTTATTTTACCGTAAATTTCTGTAATTTAATGTCCGTTATTTTACCGTAAATTTCTGTAATTTAATGTTCGTTATTTTAACGTACATTTCTGTAATTTAATGTTCGTTATTTTATCGTACATTTCTGTAATTTAATGTCCGTTATTTTACCGTAAATTTCTGTAATTTAATGTCCGTTATTTTACCGTAAATTTCTGTAATTTAATGTCCGTTATTTTACCGTAAATTTCTGTAATTTAATGTTCGTTATTTTACCGTAAATTTCTGTAATTTAATGTCCGTTATTTTACCATAAATTTCTGTAATTCTGTAATTCCATTATTTTACGTTTTTTTTTTTTGGCACTCCAGCTTCCGGAAATAAACCATAAAATTACATACAGTGTGTCTGAGGTTTTCACTAAAATTACTAAGTACAAACGTGAAAGTGAAAGATCGAAGCAGTGTACTGACGCTGTGACACATTACCCGATAGATTCAAAAGACCGAAGAGTCGTTAGAAAGAGACCAGACTAATTAAATATCACATTTAACAACTATAGTGAGACGCGATCCAGTGGTACATCCTTGATAAACTGTCCGACGTGCACTGCGCTCTTTGTGCTCAAAGCACCTGCTGACTGCTGGAGCTCAGACGTGCACATACGCTGCAGCGCATGACCGTGTTTGTGTGTGTGGTCACGTGATATTCGTTTTCATCAGTATAGCGTGGAAGGAGGGCTTTTCAGAAATGCTAGGTGAAACGCCCGTGTGGATGTGGATCGTTTTCGTTCCAAAATGCCGTTTTAAAACTAAGACGTATTAGTGTAAATGGGGCCGTGTGTATTTTTCGCGAGCGGGTTGCTGCTGCGAGGGGGAGGATCGTGATGCCGGCTCAGCATCGTGATGATGGCATCATCTATCGACCCAACCCTACTTGGCGAATCACAGTACAGCGATGGTTTGTTCTGTAGACAATCGAAAACAATTATTGCTTAAGGGGGCTAATAATATTGACCTTAAAATGTTTTAAAGAAAAAAAGCTGTTTTTATTCTAGCCGAAATACAGGGAGTGCAGAATTATTAGGCAAATGAGTATTTTGACCACATCCTCCTCTTTATGCATGTTGTCTTACTGCAAGCTGTATAGGCTCAAAAGCCTACTACCAATTAAGCATATTAGGTGATGTGCATCTCTGTAATGAGAAGGGGTGTGGTCTAATGACATCAACACCCTATATCAGGTGTGCATAATTATTAGGCAACTTCCTTTCCTTTGGCAAAATGGGTCAAAAGAAGGACTTGACAGGCTCCGGAAAGTCAAAAATAGTGAGAAATCTTGCAGAGGGATGCAGCACTCTTAAAATTGCCAAGCTTCTGAAGCGTGATCATCGAACAATCAAGCGTTTCATTCAAAATAGTCAACAGGGTCGCAAGAAGCGTGTGGAAAAACCAAGGAGCAAAATAACTGAACCATAAACTGAGAAAAGTCAAGCATGCAGCTGCAAAGATGCCACTTGCCACCAGTTTTGCCATATTTCAGAGCTGCAACATCACTGGAGTGCCCAAAAGCACAAGGTGTGCAATACTCAGACATGGCCAAGGTAAGAAAGGCTGAAAAACGACCACCAATGAACAAGACACACAAGCTGAAATGTCAAGACTGGGCCAAGAAATATCCAGACTGATTTTTCTAAAGTTTTATGGACTGATGAAATGAGAGTGAGTCTTGATGGGCCCGTGGCTGGATCGGTAAAGGGCAGAGAGCTCCAGTTGAGGTGGAGTACTGGTTTGGGCTGGTATCATCAAAGATGAGCTTGTGGGGCCTTTTCGGGTTGAGGATGGAGTAAAGCTCAACTCCCAGTCCTACTGCCAGTTTCTGGAAGACACCTTCAAGTAGACAAACATGATTTTCATGCAGGACAATGCTCCATCACACACGTCCAAGTACTCCACAGTGTGGCTGGCAAGAAAGGGTCTAAAAGAAGAAAAACAATTGACATGGCCTCCTTGTTCACCTGATCTGAACCCCATAGAGAACCTGTGGTCCATTATCAAATGTGAGATTTACAAGGAGGAAAAACAGAACACCTCTCTGAACAGTGTCTGGGAGGCTGTGGTTGCTGCTGCACGCAATGTTGATGGTGAACAGATCAAAACACTGACAGAATCCATGGATGGCAGGCTTTTGAGTGTTCTTGCAAAGAAAGGTGGCTATACTGGTCACTGATTTGTTTTTGTTTTGTTTTTGAATGTCAGAAATGTATATTTGTGAATGTTGAGATGTTCTATTGGTTTCACTGGTGAAAATAAATCATTGAAATGGGTATATATTTGTTAAGTTGCCTAATAATTATGCACAGTAATAGTCACCTGCACACACAGATATCCTCCTAAAATAGCTCAAACTAAAAACAAACTAAAAACTACTTCCAAAAATATTCAGCTTTGATATTAATGAGTTTTTTGGGTTCATTGAGAACATGGTTGTTGTTCAATAATAAAATGAATCCTCAAAAATACAACTTGCATAATAATTCTGCACTCCCTGTAAAACAAATAAGACTTTCTCCAGAAGAAAAAATATTATAGGAAATACTGTGAAAAATTTCTTGCTCTAATAAACATCATTTGGGAAATATTTAAAAATAAATAAATCACAGGAGGGCTAATAATTTTGACTTCAACTGTATTTATTTATTTATTTATTTGAAGATTGCTGTGGTAATTTAGCATGAAGGTTAACCTCCGAACGCATAAAATGACTCATTGCTTTCTGCCCTATAGAGCTAATGCTCTCCATATGGCTGCATGCGGAAGCATTATGAAGCGCTTTGTTCAACAGGATTTGCTAAATGTCTGTAATTCTTCACAGACACAAACTAAATGTGTGTGCGGGCACCGGAGCATGCGCGATACATTCTGCAAGCAGTGAAACGTCCCGTGTCATTTAACCTGCAAAGACTAATGAGACCTTCCTCTGTTTCTTTTGTTTCTATTTCCAAGCCTGCGGCCGCAGCGTTCACTTTTTCATCTTTAATTCTGTGCAGCTCAAACCAGATTTAAGACACTGAAAATAACACAAAAAAACACTCTTTTTAGGGTGTCAAGATGTTTTTTTAGGGGAGAAACTTATTAGG
The DNA here is from genome assembly GCA_903798195.1 of Danio kyathit. Lineage (NCBI taxonomy): Eukaryota > Metazoa > Chordata > Actinopteri > Cypriniformes > Danionidae > Danio > Danio kyathit. The sequence goes on along the minus strand of LR812532.1, from coordinate 7,110,217 downwards.
GTCACAGCATATCATGCCGGCGCTGCATAAAACAAGAATCGCTGTTTCTCTGGAAACCGCAGAGAGACTTTAGTGTTTCCTGCTGTGGGCGAAAGGGCAAACTGACATTCATCCTCTGATTCCCTTTGACCTCTGACCCCGGCCGAGTCTCAGCACAGATGCTCAAGCTCCACAACACCGACTACAGTACAGACAGTAGGAATAATCGGCTTTCATTATACGCTGGTCAATTTGCCATTCAAATGTCTCGGTATAATGAGTGCTAACCTTGCACTTTTTTTGGAATATTTTAAAAGAGGGAATTTGAAAGAGGTGTACAACGAGTACAGATGCAAAAACAACACCGTTTTACATTTATGCCAATGAATAGGTTATTTACATTGAATTTAACACTAACATAAAATAAGTAGCTAAGGAAAATGCTGGCGGTGTGGTGGTGCAGTGGGTAGCGATGCCCCCTCACAGCAAAAAGGTGGCTGGTTCGAGTCCTGGTTGGGTTAGTTGGCGTTTCTATGTGAAGTTTGCATGTTCTCCTTGTGTTCGCGTGGGTTCACGTGCTCTAGTTTCCCCCAGTCCAAAGACATGTGCTATAGGTGAATTAAGCTAAATTGTCTGTAGTGTATGTGTGTGAATGAGAGTGTATGGGTGTTTCCAAGTGATGGGTTGCAGCTGGAAGGGCATTCGCTGGGTAAAACATATGCTGGATAAGTTGGCGGTTCATTCCGCTGTGGTGACCCCGGATTAATAAAGGGACTAAACCGAAAAGAAAATGAATGAATGAATGTTAATATGTTTAATATCACACACTACTACTGTGGTTCTATTTAGTTTTTTAAGGCTACTTAGACCAAAAAAATATGACTTTTACTGCTTAATAATTAAGACAATAATTAACACAATAATTAAGTTTTTTTGGGGGACAACTTATTTGTTTTATGTTCAGTCCACTTACATTTAAAAAAATGATTAAGTTAACTTAATCGATTTGTGTCGAGACAACATGAAGGAATTGTGTGGAGCCCAGCATTTTTTACAGTGAATGTACGTCATCGGAGGAGGAAAGCCTCACCCATTAGTGACAATCTCTCCCTCATTAGCATAGTCAGCCCTGAGTGAGAAGCAGCCGTCTGCCATTAGAGTTTTTGCACTATACTTGCTAAAGATAATGTCAACAAATGTCTTTTGAAAAGAGGGCTGGTAGCACAATCTTATTCAATCTAATCTCATCAAAACGGCACAATTTGGATCATGGGGAGAACATGCAAACTCCACACTAGGGCTGGGCGATTTTTTTATTTTTATTTTTTTCGATTAATTTGAATTTACGTTTTAAGACGATTTAATTTTTTTATAAAATCGAGGTATCGCAATTTTTTTAATAAAAAATATTAAAGCAGCTTTTCCACTATCGTGCCAAACCGTTCTAAACTGTTAGACAACCGTGCTGAATTGTGCTGATAGATTCTGTGTGTTGACGTCGCGGCTCTGTTGATGAGCTACCACAGCTGGCTCATCGCAAGCGCGCTAGCCCATTGTCGCGAGGTGCGCGCGCAGTCAGCGGAGGCGCACGATGCAGCGCCAGGCGAAAGTATAAATCCAGCTTTACACTCAGGGTCGTCGCGTCCATAGAGACAACCTAGGCGGCCGCCTTGGGCGGCAGAATAGTGAGCGAGAACCCCCCGGTCCTCACTTTCATCCGCGACACCCACCTCCTCCCGGTCCTCATTTTCATCCGCAAACCGGTAAGTTTCTATTTCACTTTCGAGTTGAGAGCGACGTGATTGCTGTTCGCCTAGAGCGCCAGTTCAGCTTGCTCCGGCCCTGATGACACTATATACATTACACAAAATAATAAAATAGGCTAAAAGTTTTATTCGTGGCTAGAGCTTAATTCATTTGATTGACATATAGGCAATGAGACCTTTACTTCACCTGACTGAGCGTGAGTTTATTGCATGCTGTGCTGTATTTGGTAGCACAGATCGCTCTGATCTGGGTGAGAATTTTACCAGCGACTACAGGCACCGCTGAAAGCCTTTTTTTCCTGCTGCGCATCGAATCAACAACAACATATATCCGTGGAACACAAACTTGCAGACTCTTTGAACAACGAGGAAATAATTGCACCTAATTCAAAGCCAAGACGTCTGGTTTTGTATTTTATACCTGCGCACCACCTGAAGGACGGTTACGGCGTGTTGTGAATGTCGGCTGTCACCGCAGAAAGTCAAATCTTTCTTTAATTTGGACTTTTGCTTGAAAGCTTTATGGAAAGGCACAGTAGCTGTCCAAGATACTGTAGCTATGAATTAAATCATAACCCATATATGTACCAATAAACAAGAAAAATGAATGAATAAATAAAATAAATATGGATTCTTAAATGTCGGTATTGTTTTTACTCCAAAAAAATATCAATACGTTTTGACAAATGTTTTATAAAAATAAATTGAGCAATTTTCAACATTTCAGCTATAGGCTGTTATACAATTCAGTTAAATATAAGATAGACATTTAAATATAGATAGATATGTAACAGGTTTCTGTGGGTTTTTTTGTTGTTCACGGTGATCTTTAATATATACTGGGTGGTGTAGCTACGCACAAATATTTTCTAAAACGTCAAGCAGGAATTAGTCTATGGGAATGTAATAGGCTACACCTTGTTGACCAATTTTTGTGTGTATGGCCATTAAAAATACATGTTCCTTAACCAGATGGTTTTTCAAGTTACTTATAAAGAGATTGTTACTTCAGTCATGTTGTTTTAATGTTTTAAGTTGACTATAGTTACACAGTAAAAAAAAAAAAATAATCGAAATCATGAATCGGTCAAACTTAAATCTAGATTTATTTTTTTTTTTGCCATATCGCCCAGCCCTACTCCACACAGAAATGCCAACTGGCCGAAGCAGCGACCTTCTTGCTGTGAGTCGACAGTGCTAACCATTGAGCCACCTTGGACTATGATCATATGAATTTAATTTTGGCATAAAAAAATATAAATAAATCATTTTGACCCATACAATGGATTTTGGGCTAAAGTTTTGTGGTCCAGGGTCACATGTAATGCTGTGAACTGACTTCTCATTCTCTTTTTCACTTTTCACTTCAATTCGACAGCTGTGAGAGTTTAGCTTAATCATACAAGAGCATTATCTTGAATTTGTGAGGTATTTTTGTCAGCTTTTGGCACATGTCCCCAGTAATTTCAGGCACTGACTGTCATAGCTGTGGCTCATAGCTCAAACAGTGCAGGATGATGTGTGTACTGAAGGTCAATACTTGTGTCAGGGGTCTGAACTTAAGCATTAATGCGCTTTTGTAGTATTTCCTCATTGTAAGTGAGGTTTTGACCAGAGGGAGATGACAGATGTGGTTGGACACAGCGATGTGAACATGTCTTTAACCCCGCTGAGAGCTGATGCCTAATCCCGATGCACCAGCAGAGACACTTCTGAACTGCTGATTACAGTAAATCTCACAAAAGCTCAGAGAACACAGTGACGTGAGGCTGAAGTTTGCCTGTAATTTTCCTGCAGCGTGTTGCCATAGTGACTTAAATCGGTCCTCAATCAGCACAAATCCTGATGTAATCAGTAACGCTGACATCACAGCTGACATCCAACCAGAGGATGAGCGGGTCGGGAAACTTAAAGTTCTGCTTTAACAGAAGTTCACCAACTTGCATAGCAATAAAATAAATATGGATTTAGAATTTGTTGGTTCCCCACAGTCCAAAGACATGCGGTACAGGCGAATTGGGTAGGCTAAATTGTCCGTAGCGTATGAGTGTGAATGAGTGTGTGTGAATGTTTCCCAAAGATGGGTTGCGGCTGGAAGGGCATCATTCCGCTGTGGTGACTCCGGATTATTAAAGGCACTAAGCCGAAAAGAAAATGAATGAATGAATGAATGAATTTGGTGGTGCATGAAATGTTCTTATTTAGATCTCAGGCCACCTTTAATGCCATTTTAAGTTAGATATTAAGAGTTCAGATGCAAAAACCTCTAAGTGCCATCTGGAATTTTCATCTATAATGAGCATTTTTTTCAGCCTATTATATTTATGTTCAGTTATTTCATGTCAAAGGCAATGAAAGCAACATTTTCTTTGCCATAGAAGTAAAATTACTGAATATACACATAAGAGCTTGAAAAAAAAATGCACTTAAAGGTTTTTGCATCTGATTTCTTCATATATATATATATATATATATATATATATATATATATATATATATATATATATATATATATACAGTTGAGGTCAGAATTATTAGCCCCCCTTTGAATTTTTAATATTTACCAAATGATGTTTAACAGAGCAAGAAAATTTTCACAGTATGTCTGATAATATTTTTTCTTCTGGAGAAAGTCTTATTTGTTTTATTTCGGCTAGAATAAAAGCATTTTTTAATTTTTTAAACACCATTTAAAGGACAAAATTATTAGCCTCTTTAAGCTATATATTTTTCCAATAGTCTACAGAACAAACCATCGTTATACGATAACTTGCCTAATTCCCCTAACCTGCCTAGTTAACCTAATTAACCTAGTTAAGCCTTTAAATGTCACTTTAAGCTGTATAGAAGTGTCTTGAAAAATATCTAGTAAAATATTATTTACTGTCATCATGGCAAAGATAAAATAAATCAGTTATTAGAAATGAGTTATTAAAACTATTATGTTTAGAAACAGAAATTGGCGAAAAAAATAAACAGGGGGGCTAATAATTCAGGGGGGCTAATAATTCTGACTTCAACTGTATATGTGTGTGTATATATTTTCCTCCAATTTCTGTTTAATTTGTTTTTTCAACACATTTCTAAACATAATAGTTTTAATAACTAATTTTTAATTGATTTTTTTATCTTTGCCATGATGACAGCACATAATACTTTATTAGATATTTTAAGCAACTAGTATTCATCTTAAAGAGACTTAACTAGGTTAATTAGGTCAATTACGCAAGATAGAGTAATTAGGCAAGTCATTGAATAACGATGGTCTGTTCTGTAGGCAATTGGGGAAAAAATATAGCTTAAAGGGCTATGAAACCTCCCCTGTCTCAGCACAGTGTTTTCACACCACTAGTTTGAAAAAAAAGTCAAGAAAGTGGGGCACTCCATCTTTGTTTAGGTGGGAGTGTCCAGTGGCAAAAGAGGGAAGGGTTTGCATGAAAAGGGGAGTTTCATTACGTGCACGCGCTGACTTCCACAGAGGCAACACAAACACAGATGCAGGGGGGATAGACAGTGACTACGTTTACATGGACATCAGTAATCAAAATCGTTGTCTAAATCTGAATAAGACACTAATATGATTAAGGTGTTTACATGAGTTGCTTTTTGAATGTTCCTTTAATGATCACGTTTTACACGTTATAGCACATAATTTGATTAACGTCATTGCGTCAACATGCTATGCACATTTCCTCTGGTGTTTCATGTAATTTCAGGTGTTTCATTCTTAATTTGTCGATTTTAAGTTTGGCACTTTCACTTTCATTTAGGAACATTTCATGCATGTCCCCCATGTCAAACAAGATATTGGATGCAAGGAACTGCTGGAGGAGTGTTGTTTTAATGGAGTTTTTGATACCGCATGGCGTATGGGAGAAATAAAACAATAGATTATCTTGATAGATGCAAAGAATAGCATCAAACAGCCGTGTGTGTATAGACTATCCTGTCACAAAATGTGGCGAAAATTCTACACAACAGTAAAAGTTTCATTAAGGTGTTTACATGTTTACATTCAGAGAGCAGCATTTACAGCGGATCTTTCAGTCCATTATATTGTAGCGATGTTAACGTACTGTAAAATTGGTAATTCAATCATTTTGACTAAGGTACAGTTGAAACCAGAAGTTTACATACACTGTATAAAAAGACACATAACCATTTAAAAAGAAGTCAGATGTTAATGTGACTAAACTCTTTCTCTTTTAGGTAAGTTAGGAGTTTACATACAATAAGATTATTATGCCTCTGAAAAAGCTCAGATGATGGTGTCAAGGTTTTGGAAGTTTCTGATTGGCTAATTGACAACATTTGAGTTAATTGGAGGCACAACTGTAGAATAGTATTTAAGGAAAACCTCAAACACACTGCTTACTCGTGTGACAACATGGGAAATCAACAAGCCAGAATTACAATTTGCTAAATTACACTGGGAAAAAGGCAAATTTTGGAGACATGTCCTGTGGTCTGATGGAACTAAGATTGAACTGTTTGGCCAAAATGACCAGTATTACATTTGGAGGACAAAGAGGAAAGCTTACAAGCCTAGGAACACCCTCCCAACTGTGAAGTATGGGGGTGGCAGCATCATGTTGTGGGGCTGTTTTGTTGCAGGAGGGACTGGTCCACTTCACAGCATAGATGGCATCATGAAGAAAGAACATGATGTAGAAATACTGAAGCAACATCTCAAGACATCAGCCAGGAAATTAAAACTTGGCCACAAATGGGTCTTCCAAACAGACCATGACCCTAAGCATACTACCAAAGTTAAGATGTGCTTTAAGGACAACAGAGTGAATGTTTTGGAGTGGCCATCACAAAGCCCTGAACTCAATCCTCAAAAAAAATTGTGGGCAGAGTTGAAAAAGCTTGTGCAAGCAAGTCTGACACAGTTACACCAATTCTGTCTGGAGGAATGGGCCAAAATTCCTTCAAACTATTGCGAGAAGCTTGTGGAAGGATACCCAAAACATTTGACCAAAGTTATACAGTTTAAATACAGTTTTTGGTGTTTTGTGATCCTTTAAGGGGGCTAGTAATATTGACCTTAAAATGATTTAAACTGCTCTTATTCTAACTGAAATTAAACAAATAAGACTTACTCAAGAAGAAAATATATTATATAAAAATTCCTTGCTCTGTTAAACATCATTTGGCAAGTATTTGAAAAAGAAAAAAATTCACAGGAGGCCTAATAATTCTGGCTTCAACTATATATATATATATATATATATATATATATATATATATATATATATATATATATATATATATATATATATATATATATATATATATATTTATTATAATATATAAACAGGTTATATATTGATAAAATGTATGAGGTATGGATTTCAAATAATGAAATTAATGTTGTTATTCACCAAGGAAAAATCTTATAAAATGACAGTAAAGTCATAATGCATAGCATCACAGATCATTTCTATTTCAAATAAATGCTGTTGTTTTGAATTTTCTATTCATTAAAACACATTTGAACATTGAACATTTTCGAACAAGTGCAAGGTTCACATTTAAGAACAAAACTTTTTTAAGAATTTAACTTTTGCTTTCAGAGAATTATAGAGGCTTAACATTTTAATTAGTCAGTGGGTTATGAAGATCACAATAGAGCAATAGATTCTATTACTCCTATTAATAATAAAAAGTAATACTTTTTTGGGGGCTGGCATGTTTTAATTTCCAAATTAAAAAGCAAAAATGCACAAGTGTAAACTAATGACAAAATAGGTGTTGTTTGCTATACACACACACACACACACACATTGTACAGCTATCATTATGGGGACTTCTCCTAGATGTATGTAGATGTATGTAGCAATAATAATTCCTTACATGTATATAGCGTTTTTCTGTGCTATAAATCTTCTCATCCACCACCATTGAGCAGCATCCACCTGGATGACGCAATGGCAGTCATATTGCGCTAGACCGGACACCAGGGGCGTCGCTAGACCCAATTTACTGGGGCACGTGCCCCAGTAAAAATCGCCAGTGCCCCAGTAAACGTGTTGAGTTATGATTTACTTCATATGCAAAGTGTATTTATAAAGAGGGGCACTTCCGGAATAAAGACGTTATTCTCTATGTGCAACCGAACCAACGCTGGTGAAAGCAATGTAGTTTAATCAAAAAGCAAACTGACTCATCTCTGCATGTGCGCAGAAAACCACACCCGCGTGCCTCACACACCGCTTCTGCTGGACCCTGCTTGACGCGCTGCTCTTCTCCCGGTGCGAGCCCCGGTTGTTAACATGCACGCCAAAAAAAGTACTTGCTGCTCACGGCCCGCTTATGCATTGTGAAACTGCCAAAAGAGCCTTTTATGCGGAGGTGACGGCACGCAGTGAGTTTTATAAGTCGACAAAACTAAAGTTTAAATAATATGATTACTAAGCATGCCTCCTGATAGATTTTTTTTTATGAAGTAAAAAGGATGGATGACGAGTCAGGGAGGTAAAGACTTAATAAACCTAATTCTCGGCCATGTCTAAGACAACAGATAATTAAAACATGCTTTTTTGTATTCTATTGAATTGTCTGTAGAATGTCATTCAAATGAAATTATTATTCATGCAAAAGATTTCTTAAATGATCTTAGCATCACTCCAGTTGTGTCTTTACGTTGTTTTCCAGTTACATTTAGGATTAATTTCTGTAATTTAGAATAATAATTGTACAATAACAATAATACTTTTATTTATTAATCATTTGTCGTGTATTATATATATATATACTTTTTTTTTTTTTTTTTTAGGGGTGGGGGGGTGCCCCAGTAGAGCTTTATGTCTAGCTACGCGCCTGCCGCACACCACACACCAGCTTATTGGTGGAGAAGAGACAGAGTGATGAAGCCAATTATGATATGGGGATGGTTAGGAGGCCATGATGGACAGAGGCCAGTGGGCAAATTTGGCCAGGATACCAGGGTGAAACCCCTTCTCTTTTTTTGAAGGACATCCTGGGATTTTTAACAACCACAGAAAGTCAGGACCTCGGTTTAACGTCTCATCTGAAAGACGGCACTCACTGAGCAGTATGTAATCTCTATCAATATACTGGGGCATTAGGACCCACACAGACCGCAGGTTGAGTGCCCCCTGCTGGCCTCACTTCCGGCAGCAACCTAGCTTTCCCATGTGGTCTCCCATCCAGGTACTGACTGGGCGCAGCCCTGCTTAGTTTCAGTAGGCGACCATAGGAGAGTTGCAGAGAGCTAGTTGCCAGCTAGCCTATTTATAAGCCTAATCACCAACCGTATCCCTAAACCCAACCCTCACAGGGAATCTGCATTTTTACATTTTTGAAACACTTATTAATTCTGTGTGAAATTTCTCTTTATGAGTCATTTCCTCATGGGGATTAAAAAGTTTACCCACAAAGTCAAAATGTACTGGTATTGCTATACTTGTGGGGGCATGTTGTTGCCACAACATAATGAATTCATGCTATCCACACAACACAAATAGTAAAACGTAAGGAAGTCAAAGTACACACACACACACACACACACACACACACATACATACATACATGAAAATCATACTATGCACCCCTCAAAAAAATCTATATCAGAACTAGTCTTTCGCAGATCACGGTAGATGTTGAAATCACCATTCCAAAGTTTCCTGGATGATGTACTTTTTCAGTAGAACCTCAAAGTGCAGATCCTAACTTTTTGGCTTTTTTTCTTCTCCATTGCTGCATCCCAGTTCACATGCTACAGTATGTATCCTAACAAAAAAAATTGGAAGTAGTGTTTCCCAAATACAGTATAGTACAGTATTTACTCTATAGTATCTGACTTGCCCCGCCCCCTGCAAAAGGCTTCTGATTTCCTTTCATCTGCCCTCACTGGGTTGTTGCTAGATTGGATATGGTTGTGGCCGGAAGTTAACAAGAATTATTTATATTATTTATTAAATTTCCTATTGATTGTATTTTATTAACGTCTACCCCCACCCCAACCCTAAACCCAACCGTCACAGCACTGTAAAAACAGTAGTTGTACCGAGGATTATTTATGTTATCTTTTAAATTACCCAATAAATTGTATTTTTTAACCCCTACCCCCACCCCCACCCCAACCCTAAACCCAACCGTCACAGTAGTGTAAAAATATTTATTATTGTTATACAGTGTCATAAAAAATGCTGCTATATTAATGTGTATATCACACTTCCGGCCGACCACGTATCCGATCTAGACTTTACCCTCACTGTCAGAGCTGTGATAAAATGAAATGCTACTGGCTGTTTGTCAAAAAGGGGAAGGAGCTACTATTCCTGCTGAAAAATCCAGCTTAAACCAGCCTAAGATGGTTGGCTGGTTTTAGTTGGTCGACCAGCCTGGTTTTAAAGGGGTTTTGGCCATTTCCAGGCTGGTTTCCAGCCATTTCCAGCCTGGTCTTAGCTGGTCAGGCTGAAAAATGACCAGCTAAAACCAGCTAGGCCAGCCTGGTTTAAGCTGGACATAGCTGGTTTTGGCTGGTCAAGCTGGTTTTAGCTGGTCAACTCCAAGCCTGACCAGCTAAGACCAGGCTGGAAATGGCTGAAAACCAGCCTGGAAATGGCCAAAACCCCTCTAAAACCAGGCTGGTCGACCAGCTAAAACCAGCCAACCAGCTTAGGCTGGTTTAAGCTGGATTTTTCAGCAGGGATATGCCCCACCCTTGAGATTACATGGAATAAAACATGCACATTTCAAAACACTTCATGAGACTTTTAAGTACCCTGCTGAAAAATCCAGTTTAAACCAGCCTAAGTTGGTTGGCTGGTTTTAGCTGGTTGGCCAGCCCTTTCGAGGGGTTTTGGCCATTTCCAGGCTGATTTCCAGCCATTTCCAGCCTGTTCTTAGCTGGTCAGGCTGGGAGTTGACCAGCTAAAACCAGCCAAAACCAGCTTTGTCCAGCTTAAACCAGGTTTAAGCTGGTCATTTTCCAGCCTGACCAGCTATGGCCAAAACCCCTTTAAAACCAGGCTGGTCGACCAGCTAAAACCAGCCAACCTGCTTAGGCTGGTGTAAGCTGTTTTTTTCAGCAGGGTAGAGAGTTTTACATAAAGGGGTTTAAATAATATAACCAGACTCAAAGTATATATTTGAAAATATATATTATACACATTTCATTTCATCTGCAACAATACTATGAACTTTTATAAAAAATAAGTTTGGTCATATGGGGTAGGCTATTAACCTTTGAATGCATCAAGTAGGCTACATGAGGAGATTTCCCTGCATGAACGACCCACAAATAGCAGTTTAACATGCTACTTCATCTCCAGTACGGTAAGAAATTTAATCAAAAGAAATGTGGAGGATGTTGAATGTGACAAGATGATTGACAGGACACTTTAAACGGTGACAAAATAGCACGTAGCTAAGCAACAGAATTTTCTGTTAAGATGAAAGTGTGACGCGGTAGTGTGTCCCAAAGCTTGCCTACACTTCTGTCACACACTCAAAATTACACACTTTTTCCTTCACAAAAACCGTATACTTTTAGGTCTAGCTTGGTTTGTGTACATGGTTGGTTAAACAATGCGACAGCAGTACTTCTGCTGTTCCATTAGCACCACCTACTGCCAGTGACAATGTACTTAGCATGCTAAAATAGGCAAGAAATAAGAAAGCTATTTGTCATTGATTGCAAAAACATGCTAATTCATATTAGCATAGTGTCCAGCAAAGGGTAAACATGTTAAAACCTAAAAGCATGCTAATTAATGCTAATGATATGCTAAGTATGTTAGAAAACACAGCTGGCTTTGTGGTAAACATATCAGAATTATGGTACGTCCCTGCTGAAAAATCCAGCTTAAACCAGCCTAAGCTGGTTGGCTGGTTTTAGCTGGTCAGCCAGGGGTGCGTTTCCCAAAACCATCGTTAGCCAACTAAGGTCGCAAGTCCTGTCGTTACAAACATAGTTCGTTGATTTGCCGTTTCCCAAATCCATCGCTCCAACGAACATTCGCAAACTGCGTCTCAAACTTGAGCACTTGAAACGGCACCTCTGGAGCTGCAGTTAAAAGCATAGTTCCTGGCTGTGTTCTATTCCCACTTATCCCCTCTATGCCCTATTGATTTAGAACATTCTAACATTCAAAGTTGGAATTATTAATAATAAAAAAGCATTAAGGTCATCTCTCTTAGGTGTAATTTGCTTTCAAAGTATTTTTACAGTTCAGTTTTAGCGATCTTCATGTTTACAATTGTGCTCCCTTCGCAGTGCACTTTGAAAACATTAATATCATTTTGAACACAGCCTCATGGTTGAAAGCTATAGGTATATTTAAAAACGGAAATTATGTTACGTCTCCCAAGCTTGTGAAAATAAAAAAACATAGCATACATTAATTATTTTATTTTAAAGTGGGTTATTTATTAAGTTTCTCTGCTGTATATGACATGGGTCTGTTGGTTAGAACTTTCTGCCTGTGGTTTGCATGTGTCAAATTGTATTTTTTTTTAAATAAATAAACAATATCCTAAATAATAATGATAATAATCATCATCATTAATATTATTAATATTATTATTAAAGTAAATATATTTATAATAAATCGCCTCATTATTTATTTATTTATTTATTTATATGATTTATATATGATATTAGTTAGCTTTTGTAAGTGATTTTATGTTTTAGAATAGAATATGTAATGTTCAACTTCTCAATAATATTAGTAAAGCAAACATTGGCCCTATATGTGCCATTTACTTATATTTTAAATAATATGGAAAGCGAGTGCATGTTTTTACCAAAACTAATATTGGATTTTATTTTAAATGCATGTTTGTGTAAAACAATATAATTTGCACAAAGAAATGATGGGGTTGTTCTCTAAAGAAGTTACTCCACCCCGTTTAGAGCATCATTATGGGCGTTTTACGTTATAACTAACGTGGTTCAAGCGATGGATCTGCGACAGAGAAACTACGGGTTTTGGGAAACACTCGTCACTACATCGTTTTTTTGCCAAACGATGCATCGCACTATGATAGTTCAGCCGCGAGTTACGTCGTTGTTTGGGAAACGCACCCCAGCCTGGTTTTAGAGGGGTTTTGGCTATTTCCAGCCTGGTCTTAGCTGGTCAGGCTAGAAAATGACCAGCTAAAACCAGCTTGACCAGCCTGGTTTTGGCTGGTCAACTCCCAGCCTGACCAGCTAAGACCAGGCTGGAAATGGCTGTAAACCAGCCTGGAAATGTCCAAAACCCCTCTAAAACCAGGCTGGCTGACCAGCTAAAACCAGCCAACCAGCTTAGGCTGGTTTAAACTGGATTTTTCAGCAGGGTAATGTTTTAAATCATGCTAAAACCTTGCTGAAAATGCTAAATATAAGTTTACATGTAGCTAATTACAAAAGTTGAACTACCAGTAAGTATAATACTGCAAGTTTTTTTTTTTAAGAGAGAAACATTCATTTTTATCATAATTTTATTTTTCAAAATCTTTATCATGATTTTACCTTTTCATAAGCATTGCGTCCATTGAATTTCCACCCAAATTGGAATTCCATGCAGTTTTTTCTCTCTCTTGTTGCTTTTCCTACACGTTTTTGCCTAAAGGAATCTTAAATATGTACCTTTTCTATAATCCTCTGCACATGCAAACTGCATCAAACAGAATGTCCGTGTTTGATGTACCAGGGATCTGATGATATATTAAATGATGTGGATATTAAAAGAGAAACTCTGTGACACACATACTGTATATTTAAAGTGTCCTTTCTCTTTCACTCCCTTATGGATCAGTTTATGCACAAGAGACCATAAACTAGATGTGATAGATTTCAGCAGCCCTCCTGTGATCATTTTTTTTTTTTTTTTTCATGGCTTTTTATCACAGCTTCACAGTCCTGCAGATCTGGGTTGGTCTCCTCCTCCTGTGCTTCTCGATGCACTGATCCTCCTCCTGTGGTTCCTCTCACACACAAGTGCACACCATGCCAGCTTGCATCATGGAAAATATCCACACATCCAAGTTAGATTTTTCCATTAAACCTGCAAAACATCTTGCATCCCCTACTGTAATCATCACCCAAGAACAAGTCCGTCAGAGGGAGTTTGCCACAAACAACCCATGATTACAAGAAAACTTGAAAAGAAGACTTTTAGCCTATTATTAATAGTGCAGTTTGGTTTAGCTATTGCTAACATTTTTAAACATGTTTTACCAAGTTGCTAGATACATCCATGTTTTAACATGTTTTTTAAAGATTTTTATGCAATTGCAGTTGTTTTTTTTACGCATGGTTAACATGTTGCAAACATGAATTGGCTTTTTGTTAACATGTTGGCACATTTTAGCTATTGCTAACATGTTTTAACATGTTAAACGGATTGCTATTATGAATAACTAACATGTTTTTAAATAGTTTTGACACATTTAGCTTGATTTTTAAACATGTTTTTGGTTTACTTATTGCTAACGCTTTTAACACGATTTACCAAGTTTCTAGATATATCCACATTTTAACGATGTTTATAAGATTTTCATGTTTTATGTTGTAGCTAAACATGTGCTTGGCTTAGCTAGTGTTGGATACATAGATTTAGTTATTGTTAGCATTTTAAACATACTTTTTGTTTACCATTTTTAATATGATTAACCAAGTTGCTAGATACATCTATGTTTTAACATGTTTCTACCATTTTTACGCAATAGCAGTTATGTTTCTAACATGGTTAGCATATTGCGAACATGAATTGGCTTTTTGTTAACATGTTGACACATTTTAGCTATTGCTAACATGTTTTAACATGTTAAATGCAGTGCTATTATGAATGCATGTTATTGTTAGCATTTATAAACATGTTTTTGGTTTAGCTATTGCTAACATTTTAACATGATTTACCAAGTTGCTAGATACATCCATGTTTTAACATGTTTCTACCATTTTTACGCAATAGCAGTTATGTTTCTAACATGGTTAGCATATTGCGAACATGAATTGGCTTTTTGTTAACATGTTGACACATTTTAGCTATTGCTAACATTGCAGTTATAAACACATTGCAGTTATGAATAACTAACATGTTTTAAAATAGTTTTGACACATTTAGCTTGATTTAGCTTGATTTTAAACATGTTTTTGGTTTACCTATTGCTAACGTTTTTAACATGCTTTACCAAGTTCCTACATTCATCCATGTTTTAACGATTTTTTATGTTGTAGCTAAAAATGTGTTTGGCTTAGCTAGTGTTGGATAGATAGATTTAGTTATTTTTAGCATTTTAAACATGCTTTTGTTACCTATTGCTAACATGTTTTAACATGTTAAATGCATTGCTATTATGAATACATTTTATTGTTAGGATTTTTAAACATGTTTTTGGTTTACCTATTGCTAACATTTTTAACTTGCTTTACCAAGTTGCTAGATACATCCATGTTTTAACATGTTTCTACCACTTTTTATGCAATGGCAGTTATGTTTCTGACATGTTTAGCATATTGCGAACATGAATTGGCTTTTTGTTAACATGTTTACACATTTTAGCTATTGCTAACATGTTTTAACATGTTAAACGCATTGCTGTTATGAATAACTAACATGTTTTTAAATAGTTTTGACACATTTAGCTTGATTTAGCTTGGTTTTTAAACATGTTTTTGGTTAACCTATTGCTAACATTTTTAACATGATTTACCAAGTTCCTAGATACATCCACATTTTAACGATGTTTATACGATTTTCATGTTTTATGTTGTAGCTAAACATGTGCTTGGCTTAGCTAGTGTTGGATACATAGATTTAGTTATTGTTAGCATTTTAAACATACTTTTGGTTTACCATTTTTAACATGATTTATCAAGTTGCTAGATACATCTATGTTTTAACATGTTTCTACCATTTTTACGCAATAGTAGTAATGTTTCTAACATGGTTAGCATGTTGCGAACATGAATTGGCTTTTTTGTTAACATGTTGACACATTGTAGCTATTGCTAACATGTTTTAACATGTTAAATGCATTGCTATTATGAATACATTTTATTGTTAGGATTTTTAAACATGTTTTTGGTTTACCTATTGCTAACATTTTTAACTTGCTTTACCAAGTTGCTAGATACATCCATGTTTTAACATGTTTCTACCACTTTTTATACAATGGCAGTTATGTTTCTAACATGGTTAGCACATGAATTGGCTTTTTGTTAACATGTTGGCACATTTTAACTATTGCTAACATGTTTTAACATTTTAGACACATTACTATTATAAATAAGCATGTTACTATCATGTTTTAAAACAGTTTTGACGCATTTAGCTTGATTTAGCAATTATCATGTTTTGTGTTGTAGCTAAATATGTTCTAACATGGTTAGCATACAGCAAACATAAATTGGATTTTGTGAACATGTTGGCACATTTTAGCTATCGCTAACATGTTTTAACATGTTAAACACATTGATATTATGAATAACTAACATGTTTTAACTGTTTTGACACAATAGCATGATTTAATGATTGTCATGTTTTATGTTGTATCTAAACATGTACTTGGCTTAGCTAGTGTTGGATAGATAGATTTAGTTATTGTTAGCATTTTTAAACATGCTTTTATCAAGTTGCTTGCTAGCATGAATTAGCATGTTACTAAGATATTTTAATACATTAATAAACCATCAGCTCTCATCATGTAAAATATCCATACATCCATTTTTCCATTGAACCTGCAAAACATCTTCCATCCCCAACTGTAATCTTCACCCATGAACGAGTCCGTCAGAGGGAGTTTGCCGCAAACAACCCATGATTACAAGAAAACTGACTTTTAGCCAATTATTAAGAGCCTAGCTTGGTTGCTGGTTAATAGTTCTCATGCAAAGTTTACATTTTGCCTTTCTGGTCATTAGAGCATATACCTTTTTTTTTCTCTTCTATCTCTGCTAAGAGGAAAACATTTCTTCAGAAAAGTTCTTACTTTATATATGTAATGGAAGATCATTTTGCCATTTCCATGGCAACTGAACCCTCAGTTCAAAGGTAGCTGTTGGATAAAAGTGTTTTGGGTCTTTATGAAGCAGGATAAATACTGTGCTGTTACTGTACTCAGACTGAATAACAGGGTCGCGGGATGAATGGCTGGGTGGTCATTAGTGAAAATGCATTTGTGCAAAGTTGCAATCTATTGGCCTGTCCATCTATCTCAGCGCAGTGTGTGGAAACATCTGGTGTTGTAGATGGGTGTTTGTGAGGACACGGCCAGAAGCCGCTGTAGGAGAATTGGACAGGAGAACAATCGCCCTATGAGATGGTCCTAACTTTCTCAATAGTCAACATACTGTACATTTCCTGACAGGGTTCCACATGTTTCTCATGATGAAACTTCATATCTAGACAAAGAAAAGTAACTCCAGCATCACTTTCATCATAGCTCAAAAAAGTATCAAAAACTTTTTAAGTTCCCTCAACAATGGTTCAATAAATTTCCACAGTTTCCTCAAATACATTTTTTGTTCATTAAATCAATTCGTAAGTTTTTGATTTATTGGCTAATTTATATGAATTATAATATAATTCATACAATTTAGTATGATTTGCTCATCCCCCAATGAGGATTGGGTTTAGGGGTGATGTTTGGTGCCTCGCCTCCTTTTAAAAATGGTACATTTACGTACGACAGGTCGTTTGAACAAATTAGCCACTAAATTGTCAAAACATAAAATAGTTACATTTCCTTGTGAGATCAGACTGAACTGACAGATTTGGCTTTTTTTTGCTAAACATGTTTTTTGCATGCGTGATTGAACACGTTTCTACCAAATTTAGACAATGTTAGTTATGTTTCTAACATCGTTAGCATATTGCTAACAAAAACTGGCATTTTGGTAACATTTTTGCCAAGTGTTTTAGCTGTTGTTAACATAAAATGCATGTTTTGACATATTTTTAATACAACTTAGACTCATTCTGAAACGTAGGCCTATATACATTTCTGGAGATCGGGAATTATGTAGCCAGAAGTACGTATGGCTGCATTTGATTTTTAAAACAAACTCTATGCGGCGGTATGACGCTGTTGCTTTTTAAGCTTACCAGCTGACTGCTAACCTCCTTGTGGACAGCTTTCCTGTTGTTACCAGTTTGTTTAGTAGCTCACCATGTACATCGGCGAACTTAAGACGCAGAGAGGAGCTGACCAAAACGATGGGGTTCGAGAGAAGAACGGTTCCAGAAAACAGGTAAGACCAAAACAAAAGCGAATAACAGGGTGAGAATGTGGTCAAATTTGAAAACGTGGTAAAAATCAGGCGAGGGCTTTTCTTTTTCTGGATTGCTTTTGAAAACACTATCAGTTGGATTTAGGGAAGTGGGTGGGCAGGTCAATCGGTGCTTTTGAAAACACTATTGGTTGGGTTTAGGGAAGGAGGAAGGTGGGTTAGTCGATCGGTCGTTCAGTCAGTCAGTCAGTCAACAGCGGCCTCTGGTGGATTTACGGGAGAACAGTAGGCACGAATGGCACTGGCGTGAGAAATTTGAGATCTCAAAAAGCGTACACAGCGGCCTCTGGTAGATTTGTGAAAACAAAAACTGCAAAAAAAGTAAACATTTGGTGCTCCCCAGAAATGTATATAGCAGTACGTTTTCAGAATGAGCCTAAGTTGTTTTAATACATTGCTAGTTATTAACATGTTTTGAAATTGTAACATTTTCGTTTTGACACATTTGTAGCTAGTTTTAGCAATTATCATGTTTTACCGTGTTGTGAACATGTCCTTGGCTAGACTTTGCTAGTGCTAAATAGTTTTAGCTATTGCTAACATTTTTAACTTTACCAAGTTGCTAGATAGACGCATGCATGCATGTTTCTACCATTTTTACACAATGGTAGTTATGTTTCATATTGCAAACATTAATTGTAATTTTGGTAACATTTTGGCACATTTAAGCTATTGCTAACATGTTTTAACATGTTAGACACATCGGTAGTATGAATTAGCATGTTATTAACATGTTTAAAAATTGTTTTACCATGTTGTAAACATATTCTTGGGTAGGCTTTGCTAGTGTTAGAACATTTTAATTATTGCTAACATTAATAAACAAGTATTACTAGAATAAGTTAGCATGTTACTAACATGCTTTAATACATTGATAGCATCTTTTAGTACATTCTTAACATGGTTTAGTATGTTGTTAGCATGTTGGTAAAAGCATGTCAATTAACAAATCATTTACCAGGTTGATAGATAGACTGATTTATTGCATAATTAGCATGTTTTAACATTTAGCATGTTTCTACCATGTTTAGATAACTGTTGTCATGGTTCTAACTGGTTAGCGTTTTGCTAACAAGAACTGGCATTTTGTTTTAAATTGGCACGTTTTAGCTATTGGTGTCATGTTTTTACATTTTTTTTAACAAAATGCTATCATAAATTAGCATGTTATTAACATGTTTTAAAATGTTAAGATTATGAAACATTTCTAGCAGATTATAGCAATTATAATGTTTACCATGTTGTGAGCGTCCTTGGCTAGACTTTATTAGTGCTAGGTAGTTTTATCTATTGTTACTATTTGAAAAAATGTTTTACCAAGTTGCTAGCATAAATTAGCATGTTAATGACATGTTTTAATACATCTTTAACACAGTTTACTATGTTGGTAAAATGGCTTACTATGTTGTTATTTTTTTGACATTTTTACATAAGATTGCTAAGATGCATGATTCAACATGTTTCTGCTAAGTTTAGACAATTTAGTTGTGTTTCTAACAGAGTTAGCATATTGCTAGAGAAGCAACTTATAGACATGTTACATCCAAAAACATACACGCAACATGCTTATTAATGTTAATGATATGCTAATTATGTTAGAAACACTGGCTTTGTGTTAAACATCAGAATTGTGGTAAGAAAGTGCTAAACATGGTAGCAGCATGCTACAAATGTTTACAGCTAAAGCATGTTAACTTCAAAATGCTACCAGCATGCTAATTCTTGTAGTACAGTGTCAAAATGTGTTAGATAGCATACATGTTAGCAACAAAGACGTTAAACATGCAAATTTATTCTAGAAACATAATTCATGGTAACAATTGTGTCAGCTGTGCTATAATGCTAAAAGCATGTTATCATGTGCTAAAACATGCGGGAAACCTACTAGTAATATATTAATTTGTGCTAGCTAACATTTTAACTTGCTAAAATATTGCTAACATGTTTTTATTTTTTTAAAACACTGCTACTATAAATTAGCATGTTTTAAAATTGTACATTTGACACATTTCTAGCGCATTTTAGCAATTATCATCATAGTGCTAAAATGCAAGTTGCTATCTTCAATTAGCATGTTAATAACATGTTTTAATACACTGTTAACATGACTCACTATGTTGTTAACATGCTAATAAAAGCATCTGCTAATTGACAAATCAAGAATCGCTTGAACCTCCTGTCCTTATTAGCTAGCTTTAATTCTGTTGATCCATTTGTAATGACAGAGCCTCAGACTGAACATAACCGCATCCTCATATTAGCGTCTCCTTCTGCTCCCTGTCTGGCAGTGGCAGACATGGTCACTGCAAGCCTTGTAAACAAATGACAATATAAACGACTCTCATTACTGCAGTCAGTGGCACATAACGGAGACCTGGAGAGACGCCACCACCCCACATCACGACGACAAATCGGCACAGAGGGCGATGCACATCTCCTCTCACCCAGCCCAAGCTCTTTTAGACAGGCCAAATATAACCCTGCCTCCCTCATCCTCTCCATCACTCAGAGCTTCTGTCCTGATCCGTCAGCTCCAGACCCCAGCCTGCACACTTTAAATGTCGGGATAAGTGGGCATGGGAGGTTTCATAAAGCACGCTGGCTTGATTAATGACAAAAGAGAACTAAAACCAACTGCAAGTTTACTTAATCATCAGCCAGAAGTGCAAAGTGTTGAAGCTCATTAGAGTATGAGGATGTGTTTTATCTGAATTATCTTTAAAATAGCTCTTGTAATGAACTTTTAAGAAACCTTATATTATTCCGAGCAAACTTCAACAGCTTTTATAACAAATACTTATTACAATTCCTATGAGTGGTGCTAGCTGCAGATCTCCTTATGATGACAGGGTATACAGTGCTGAACTTATACGAGTAAACGCCTCACAAACTCCCATTTAAATCAATATTTTCTATAGGAAGCTTTACGATATTATATTTGTGCATTTACATTAGATTAGTCAGTACCGAAGCTAAATATGGAGCTAATCTAACAAGATAACTTATGAGAACGGTCCAAAATTAGCACAGCTTTAAATTTAAAAAGAGGAAAATTCAAGAGAAACAAAAAAAGGTATACAATTTTGTTGAAATTTATAGTTTGTATTTTATTTTTTTCAATATTCCGCATTAATTGAAATGTGTTATCTTTCTATTTATAAAGATGTTTGATGACTAAAATATTATTTTAATAAATATATCTGTTTAATAAATCTGTTTTGTTCAAATGCACCAAAATATACAATCCAGGCTCATTCTGATTACGTACCCCTATATACATTTCTGGAGAGCGCCAAATACAGTTGCAATCTAAATTATTCAACCACCTGATTTATTAGCCCCCCCCTGTTTATTTTTTTTCCCCAATTTCTGTTTAACGGAGAGAAAAAATTTTCAACACATTTCTAAACATAATAGTTTTAATAACTCATCTCTAATAACTGATTTATTTTATCTTTGCCATGATGACAGTAAATAATATTTGACTAGATATTTTTCAAGACACTTCTATACAGCTTAAAGTGACATTTATAGGCTTAACTAGGTTAATTAGGTTAACTAGGCAGGTTAGGGAAATTAGGCAAGTTATTGTATAATGATGGTTTATTCTGTAGACCATTGAAAAAAATATATAGCTTAAAGGGGCTAATAATTTTGACCTTAAAATGGGTTTTAAAAAATTAAAAACGGCTTTTATTCTAGCTGAAATAAAATAAATAAGACTTTTTTCCAGAAGAAAAAATATCAGACATACTGTGAAAATTTCCTTGTTCTGTTAAACATCATTTGGGAAATATTTAAAAAAGAAAAAAAAATTCAAAGGGGGTTCAATAATTCTGATTGCAACTGTACGTCCCAGGAGCTACATTTTTTTGCAGTTGTTTTTATCGCAAATCCACCAAAGGCTGGTGTGTTTGCTTTTTGAGAGCTCAAATTTCTCTCTTGAGTGCCATTCACGCCTGCTCTGCTTGCGTAAATCCACCAGAAGCCGCTGTCGACCAACTGACTGACCAATCAACTGACCCACTCTCCTCTTTCCCTAAACCCAATCGATAGTGTTTTCAAAAGCACTGATTTGTAAGGCATTGCTATTTGTAGCTGCATGGGTGTTATAGTAAGTGGTTTGTGTGCCGTTTTCCAATTTTTGCTAATTTAATTAATTATTATTTAATTTAATTGTTATTAGCTTTATTTAATTCTTTTTACAGTTATGACAAATTATATTTTCCCCAAATCTCATCATAAACTCATTCTAATTGCAATATTTCACATTTTAAAAAAAAAATTTCAAACACAAATCAGTGTCATTTTTTTCCTCATCTACTCGTGTTTAATGTAATTTTACTAGGAAGAAAGTTATGACTATTGTGGTAATGAGGATTTATAGAGAATCAAGCAAACAACATTGTAAAGGGTAATCCGAAAAGGGTAAATTCAATGTACAGGCAGGGTAGACGACAAACAATCATAATCAAGAAACTGTCCAAGAATCAAAACAAGACAAGCAAATACTACGTCACCAAAACAATATTCCATAAAGAAGGTAGGTGTGTGTGTGTGGTGTTTATATGTAATCAGTGTCAACGATCAGCAGCTGAGTGTGAGTAAGTGTCCAGATTGATAACAGTCTCAGCTGTGATGTTGCAAAACATAATGGGACGTGTAGTTCAGGTGAAAGGCTGGTGGAGTGTTGTCATTCTAGCTAATAATCGTGACACAATCAAGCATATATACAGAAAGCATATTACACTGAAGTTTCTTTAATGCACCAAATATGTTTTGTACAGTGTCATAATGTGTCAAAACAGCTATATTTCTATAGAGTAAACATCCAGATCCATTATTGTAAAACTCTATTTTCTTCTTACAGAATCTACATTGTAAAAAACGCTATAGAAATATGAATTGAATTAATAAGAATTTTGTAAAAAAAAAAAATTAAATACAACTGAAATAAATAATTAATAAAATAATAAATATTTTATTTTATTTTATTGTATTTTTTTTTTTTTTTTTTAATTTAATTTTATTTTGTTTTAATTTTTTTTATTTAATTTTATTTTTTAGAGCTAAAATAATGACCTGGACTGAAAGAATCACCATTGAAAATAATAAAAAAATCCTAAAACAGCATCCAAATTTCTAATCAAATAACAAATAAATCCAAAAAAGTGCTAAAAATTTGACCTAATTTTATCAGGCAAAAATCTGAGACGGATCATACTGCAAAATAATAGCATACAATTTTAGGAATAGGCATTCGCTGAAGCAGTGTTAGCCAGACAAATAATACAAGCTCTCTGACAGAAATTTGCTGAAACAAAGTGACCCGGAATTTAAAACAAATGCCATGTCATGCAAACAAGCAGATAGTCAGCGCAGCAACAACCACTGAGAATAAATCCAGTCACATAGTAACAAATGAGACGTTAATATTACAGTGAGTGATTTCACTGCTCAGCTCCACATTCAGCATTATCATTAAACAAAATCAGAAACGTTCATCATTCTGAGTATGATTCATGCATTGATAATGGTTCATCTTGATAATGATATGATGTATTATGCAACACTGCAATATTCATACCAACACTTTCCCCAGCATAATGTTGATATTTTAGAGACAAGAAAACTTAAAGCAAAGCTCCTTCATTCTAAATTGAAAAAGAAAAACAAAGATTAAACAGCTGAGAACTATACTGTTAGTGAACATCAAGATGTGGTCCACACTGGTGAGAGCAATATTTATGAACATGCAAATACAGTTGAAGTCACAATAATTTTTTCTTTCTTTTTTGTTTAATATTTTCTAAATAATGTTTAACAGAGCAAGGAATTTTTCACAATATTACCTATAATTTTTTTTCTTCTGGAGAAAGTCTTATTTGTTTTATTTCATCTAGAATGAAAGCAGTTTTTTATTTTTTTATAAACTAAACCAATATTATTAGCCCCCGTAAGCAATATATATTAGTGGTTGACCATTATCGGCGTTAACGTGCTGCGTTAATGCGAGACTCTTATCGGGCGATTAAAAAAAATATCGCCGTTAATCTATTCTCAAAGTTGGTTTGGGAGCCGAGTCTATTCTACACAAGCTATGATGACTTTCACCTTGATATATTAGCGCGAATGTATACCTGACCAGTGAGCCGTCTGACAAAAAAGTGCCCTTCTGAATCAAATCAGCAGGATGCCCTTCTGGATCTTTCACTTACTTCGAAGACACTACTGACTACGCTTATATGGACATCTGTAATCTAGTTCTTTGCCTTAATAGACAACAATATAATTAAGGTGTTTACGTGAAGTGCTTCCATGTAAGAGCTTCCTGTAATTTTGGGTGACTTTAACTGCAGTTCGGCATTTCACAATTACTCATGAACATTTCATTCATGCCCCCATGACAAACTTGGGTATTAGATGCAAATAAGGAGTAAGGACTGGTCAGAGTGTTATAGAATTTAATAACACACGCCAAATGGAAAGAAAAAACTTCCGCTTTTCGTGATGTGTGTGTGTGAGTGTGTGTATGTGTGTGTTAGTGCGGTCCTTTACTGACAGCCGCGTGTGTGGATCTTGTCGGAAAATATGGCGAAAAGTCCTACATGACGGTAATAGTTTGATTGCGGTGTTTACTTCAATAATGCCACTAATATCTGCATACTCCACGTCTTAATTCCATTTCTGTTTAGTTCAGTTATGACTTTAGTCGGATTAAGGTAATCAAAAATCGCTGTTTGGGGCTTATGTAGGTCTACAGTTCAACATTCATGTTTAACTGAATAAACAGTTAGTAAACACAAGTACATCTTATTGAACATCATTTATTTTCATCACCAATTATCATATAGTAGAACAGTTTCTCAAGCAGTTTGTGATGCATTTTGGAAACAGGAGATGAGCCCCTGGTCTAATGCGCCACCTGGCTTGAGAAACCCGTTCTCAAAGACTTACTTTTAGTCATTATTTGGGTAGCACACATATTCTGAATGCCTTCGGCAGAATTCAAATGAGCTCAGATTACAGTGAGATTAATCTAGATTTTAAAAAATTTATCTATGCCCACCTATAATATATATATATATATATATATATATATATATATATATATATATATATATATATATATATATATATATATATATATTATTTAATTACCCTAACTCGCTAGTTAACTTAAGCCAGTTAAGCCTTTAAAAGTTACTTTAAGCTGAATACAAGTGTCTTGACAAATTACTAGTAAGATATTATGTACTGTCATCAAAATAAATCTGTTATTAGAGATTAGTTTTTAGTTGTTAAAACTATCATGTTTAATTATAGATATTTGTGTAGCAATTAAACAGAAAATGTTATTTTTATCAATTTTGCTTTCTTAGTTGTGTTGCTTATTTTATTTATTTTGCTTAAGGCCATGTCCCGACATACACAGGTATTTTTATAAACAGAGATTTATCTGCTGTCGTTTTTAAAAGAAACTCCGTCCACATGAAAACTCCAAAACACATTGAGATGAATGTTTAGTGCAGGCCGAACCAACAGGCGGCGATAATGACACTTTTATGCTAATGGAGAATTAAGTATTTTTGCGAGTAAGCATACAAGTCAATGCAAACGTGAGAACAAAGGTGGGGAATATCGTCCAGCAGTCTAACAATCCGGAATACACAATACATTTTTTTTGCGAATGTGTGAAAATTGCACATATGGAGTGAACCCAGCCATGTTGGCCAATCAGCAAGGAGAAAACAGTCCACACTGTACCCGGAGTTTTGGAAAATCTTCACCATGCCTGGAGATTTCAGAAAGTTTTGGTTTCAGTCATCTGTTAAAAACTGTTAAAAAAAAAGTGTGGTTTTGAAAATACCCATGTTTGTGTGAACAGGGCCTAATGGTCTGTTCACACCAGTG
This sequence comes from Danio kyathit, assembly GCA_903798195.1. Taxonomy (NCBI): domain Eukaryota; kingdom Metazoa; phylum Chordata; class Actinopteri; order Cypriniformes; family Danionidae; genus Danio; species Danio kyathit. The sequence goes on along the minus strand of LR812532.1, from coordinate 7,084,306 downwards.
ATTAACATGTTAGGTCGATGCAAAGACGCGAATAGACATCCTGTGGCGCTATTCGCGTGAATGAAGAGTCGCAAACTGAGAGTTTACGTGTTTGATGCTCGAGAAAATCTGAACTTTTACGAACATTGGCGCCGCTTTAACCAATCAGGAGTTCTTGTAGGAGCGTGATTATGACGTAGCACCTGTTGTTGGTGTCCCAAAGGAAAATCCACTTGCTGACACTAGACAACAGGTCATCAAACCGGGCTCGGCTCAGTCTGAAGCAACGCTGAAAGCCTCCATCATCCAGGTACAGTTTCTGGAGGAGTTGATAAACTCACAAAGCTGGGTGCACCTCTGAAAGGATCTAGTGAACTCGATCTATGAATCAACGCTGTTTTTCAGCCTTTCTAAAGCACATAAACACAGCTATTCTCTCAATAAAATCCATGTTAGACATTTAGCAATGAAACTAGACTCACCGGGCAGACAGAAGCCCTGCCCATGACGCGAATCCGTGAAGTGAAGTGAATTTGACGTGCGAATGACATTGCGTCTGTTTAATAGAGCGATTTATTCGTGCAAGTCACATCTAGTGTGAACACCCCATTAGGCTGAGTGTCCACTGAAGTGTCCACTGCATTTTTGTGCTGGGTTCTAAAAATCCTCAGCAGTAAGCGTTTTTGAAGCGCATGTTTTATTTTCCCCATCGCTCGTATCTTTTCACTCAGTTGCTGTACCACTGTACCATGCTTAAAGTATGATTTTGTTAGCTCACATTGCTAGTTTTATGGTGAACAATTTATCTGTGCGGAAAAAAAAAAATTGTTTGCCCTTGTAATCTGGAATTGAAATCTGAAAATGCACTTCCTGTTTAAAACTCTTTCCCCGACCTTTCTGAATGAAATGCCTACTAGATCCAATCAGCTCTCAGTAAGAAAAAACAAGCCATGTCCCTGTTTTCTCATTTAACATTCTGTTTTTCTAGAAACTGCTTCACAACACGGAAAAAAAAATGGTCGCAGTAGGGCTGGACAATAATTCGATATCAATATATATCGCGATAGAATTTTTTTCAATAACGATGATATGATTTTTGAACCCATTTCCGATATTTCGATATAAATTTGCATATATATAAATATATATATTATTATTTATATAAGATCTTATACATGTATCACTTGTCACTGAATGACGTTCAGTGCTCAGCTGTCAGAAAGAGCGTGATCTGATCTCACTTACATGATGACGAACAACACAGACACGCTGCCAGCGCTCAGCACAGCAGGTGGTTTAAGCTGCACCGCAGAAAGTTTTAGCTACAAAATGAGTGCTCTGAATACAGATGCCAATGAACAAGCTTCCACAAGTAAGAATGCAGACGAAATAGTTGATAAGAAAGGAAAGACTAATGCAGTGGTGTAGAAGTGGTTCAGTTCAGTAAAGTTAGCAACAGATTCGCAGATTCGTCTTTTCCGGATCAATAACTCATGACCGAAACATTGTTCCTACACAAATAGCACATTTTTTCAACTGTCGTAATGTATACAACCACCTACAACCTTATTTTCCTAAAAATGAGCTTTCCTACGCGCTGGACGCATTATATTGATCTCTATGCGCAGGCGGCAAAGAGACAGATCCTTAGGGACCGTCTACAAAGAGCAAAACGCAAAAACCAATACTACAAAAGCTGTCAATAACTTCCCCCTAACTCATTATACTGCCATCAAACTCAGATCACACGTCACTGCTGTCCTGCTGGTAAGACTACAACACTTATTTTTCTAAAAAACTATTTTGCATATTTTTTATGAATTTTTGAGCTTTATTTATTTGATAGTTTATTTCACATTTCTTGTTTGTAAAGGCTAAATACAAATAAAAATTGAACAAATTTTTTTGTACTGTTTTTATTTAAAAAAAAAAAGTTATAAGAGTCTGGAGGTATTATCGACTTTGCAAATTCACTTTGCAGACATTTGTAGGTACAGACATCCATTGTGTGCGTTCTTGGCAGTTTTTCCTTCCTTTTTAATATTGTCCATATCGATATCGGAATTATATCGTATCGACCGAAATAAAAAAATATATCGTGATATAATTTTTTGCCATATCGTCCAGCCCTAGGTCGCAGCATCCGATTTATGCGAACTTTGATGCTCACCGTAAAACGTCCTTTCAGCATCTCGCTACACTTCAGGTGCTCAAAAACCAAAACCAAAACAAAACGCCGGTACCATTGATAACAACAAAAAACACACTCAGTTTGAAAAAAAAACCTAGCCTATAAACTCCATTCACACAAAGCACGATAACGATAATAAGGATAGTTCTAAATATCCTTCACAGTGTTGAAAAATAGCATAGTTCACACCACAACTACAATGATAAATATACAGAAGAACGAATATCAGGGTCTTCATGTTACAACATCCAGTGGCAAAAAAAAAAGAAAACACCTGGCATCAACAGTGATGTTTGCTTTAATAAGCACCGATAATGACTCAAATGTATGAAGGACATTGTAAAAAACAACAGATGGACTTCCATAGAGGACATCGGGTGAGCATGTGGGAACGGAATCAGACTGATTCATCGGCTCTGCTTTGTCCTTTCTGCTCTTTGCGGCCTGTTCAGGAATCATGGGAGAGTTATGATGTCACCTCCAGCACGTTTTTAATGGAGGGTCCCAGGGGCGACACAGCCAAATTGAGCTGTCAGTCTGTCGCCCTCCTCAAAAAGAACAACCTCAGGACATCTGTGAGGGAGGGAGAGCGCATTAAAATCTCTAATAATCATAATTGTGTGAGATTGTATCACACCTGCGTGCCTGTGAGTGGTATCCTCTCATCGTGTTGCTGAGTTTTAAAACAAAACGAGGGAAACTAGATTCAGCTAGTCAGAGTATTCATTCTGTTTTTTTTTTAAGCATCATATTAATGATATAAATATTTGACTGTTCATTTGGGTCTGAGCGATAATAAAATGTTGACAGGCAAAACAGCCGGACTGCTTTGAAATGAGAAGCTACTATTTTCTCATAGCTAGACTTTGAAAAATATGAAACACCAAACTAATTCTTGGCAAACAAATGAGTATTACGCCATCCCAGTGGCCCACAAGTCTACATCAAATGAGTTTTTCAGAAGAAACACATTGAATATTCTTGCAAAGGTTTTAAACATGTGAAACACACACAGTCAGAAGAAGAATAGCCAGCATTACTGCTTGAGAACAGCTAACATGCTTAACTAAGCTTACAAACCTGTAAAGAAACAAAGGAATGCCACAGGCCTTCAAATATGATCATTCATATACTTTATGAGGGATTCCAATTGTATTAAATCCAGGCTTATTCTGAAAATATGCCCCTATATACATTTCTGGAGAGCGCCAAATACGTCCCAGGAGCTATGTTTTTTGCAGTTTTCGCGAATCCACCAGAGGCCACTATGTACGCTTTTTGAGATCTCAAATTTCTCTTGTGTGTGCCATTCGCACCTGCTGTTCTCACGTAAATCCACCAGAGGCCACTGTCGACTGACTGAATGACTGACCGACTGAGTGATCGACTGACCCACCCTCCTCCTTTCCTAAACCCAATCAATAGTGTTTTCAAAAGCACCGATTGACCCACCCACCCACTTCCCTAAACCCAACCGACAGTTTTAAAAAGCAATCCAGAAAAAGAAAAGCCCTCGCCTGATTTTTACCACGTTTTCAACTAATTCTTGGCAAACAAATGAGTATTACGCCATCCCAGTGGCCCACAAGTCTACATCAAATGAGTTTTTCAGAAGAAACGCATTGAATATTCTTGCAAAGGTTTTAAACATGTGAAACACACACAGTCAGAAGAAGAATAGCCAGCATTACTGCTTGAGAACAGCTAACATGCTTAACTAAGCTTACAAACCTGTAAGAAACAAAGGAATGCCACAGGCCTTCAAATATGATCATTCATATACTTTATGAGGGATTCCAATTGTATTCAATCCAGGCTTATTCTGAAAATATGCCCCTATATACATTTCTGGAGAGCGCCAAATACGTCCCAGGAGCTATGTTTTTTGCAGTTTTCGCGAATCCACCAGAGGCCACTATGTACGCTTTTTGAGATCTCAAATTTCTCTTGTGTGTGCCATTCGCACCTGCTGTTCTCACGTAAATCCACCAGAGGCCACTGTCGACTGACTGAATGACTGACCGACTGAGTGATCGACTGACCCACCCTCCTCCTTTCCTAAACCCAATCAATAGTGTTTTCAAAAGCACCGATTGACCCACCCACCCACTTCCCTAAACCCAACCGACAGTTTTAAAAAGCAATCCAGAAAAAGAAAAGCCCTCGCCTGATTTTTACCACGTTTTCAACTAATTCTTGGCAAACAAATGAGTATTACGCCATCCCAGTGGCCCACAAGTCTACATCAAATGAGTTTTTCAGAAGAAACGCATTGAGTATTCTTGCGAATGTTTTAAACATGTGAAACACACACAGTCAGAAGAAGAATAACCAGCATTACTGCTTGAGAACAGCTAACATGCTTAACTAAGCTTACAAACCTGTAAAGAAACAAAGGAATGCCACAGGCCTTCAAATATGATCATTCATATACTTTATGAGGGATTCCAATTGTATTCAATCCAGGCTTATTCTGAAAATATGCCCCTATATTAGGGGTGTGAACCTACACTGGTCTCACGGTTCGGTTCGGTTACGATTATCATGTCATCGATTCGGTTCAATTCGATATCTCGGTGCATTGACGATGCTTTCCATACATAATTAGATTTTTTCTTTACAACACAAGAAAAAAATTTGTATTAAAATCTATGAATAGGTTTATATTTATATATTATTTGTAATACAATTTTGTCCTTTAATACAAGCAGTAATATATATGAACTGTACCTTTAATTTTACCTGCTCAAAAAAGAAAAAAAAACACTCTTTGTGAATCCAATACATGCACAGAAGACAGCACGAGCATTCATAATAAATAAACTAATGTAAATATTATCCCGCTTGCTTTTTGAGCGCTGGCAAGTTCTTACACCCATTTGTTTGGTCATTGTCTTCACCCGCTCGGCTCAACAGAAAGGGCTGCGATTAGAAACGAAAGCCCCCCATGAGTGACGCGGGAAAATCAGCCGCGGGTCAAGGCCGTCACACACCTGATGCGCCGCTCAGTGCCGTGACACGGCGCGCACATGGCAGTTGAAAGTATCGCACACCAGACGAGCACATTTGCAGGCTATGTAAAACGAAACTAATCAGTTGGCGCTCTGTGGCGCGGCAGAATTATGAACATTGTCCTGAGTCGTGGCTGGGTGCATTCAGAATTTCTGAAATGCGCTGCGCGGCGCGTCGCTTCTGGCGTGCGACCGGCTTCAGTCTATATGTGCATAATACATAATCAGGTAATCCGTAATAGAATAAATACAATACAATAAACTCGCACCACAGGCACGCTTGTGTCTGGATCCACAAGTATCGGGATCCACAAATATCTCTTTAACAGCCGACTCCGAGAGGAGAGGAAACTTTACCTCACGAACATGCCAATGGGTCAAATGCTCAAAGTTTGTGTGTGTGGGAGAGAGAGAGAGAGAGAGAGAGAGAGAGAGAGAGAGAGGGGCAGTGTCTGTGAAAGATTTGCTTTTTAAGTAGTAGGAGTGTTTTAATTTACTCACCCTCGCCTCCTTCGCCATAGTATTCTACCGCGACATCGCGCATAGGGGATAAGTGACGTCAGTGCGTAATAACCGGTTATGATCTATTACTGAACCGATATCGAATTGTCCCCATCTGCATCGCGGTGCACCGAAGAAACTATTAATTTTGACACCCCTACCCTATATACATTTCTGGAGAGCGCCAAATACGTCCCAGGAGCTATGTTTTTTGCAGTTTTCGCGAATCCACCAGAGGCCACTATGTACGCTTTTTGAGATCTCAAATTTCTCTTGTGTGTGCCATTCGCACCTGCTGTTCTCACGTAAATCCACCAGAGGCCACTGTCGACTGACTGAATGACTGACCGACTGAGTGATCGACTGACCCACCCTCCTCCTTTCCTAAACCCAATCAATAGTGTTTTCAAAAGCACCGATTGACCCACCCACCCACTTCCCTAAACCCAACCGACAGTTTTAAAAAGCAATCCAGAAAAAGAAAAGCCCTCGCCTGATTTTTACCACGTTTTCAACTAATTCTTGGCAAACAAATGAGTATTACGCCATCCCAGTGGCCCACAAGTCTACATCAAATGAGTTTTTCAGAAGAAACGCATTGAATATTCTTGCAAAGGTTTTAAACATGTGAAACACACACAGTCAGAAGAAGAATAGCCAGCATTACTGCTTGAGAACAGCTAACATGCTTAACTAAGCTTACAAACCTGTAAAGAAACAAAGGAATGCCACAGGCCTTCAAATATGATCATTCATATACTTTATGAGGGATTCCAATTGTATTCAATCCAGGCTTATTCTGAAAATATGCCCCTATATACATTTCTGGAGAGCGCCAAATACGTCCCAGGAGCTATGTTTTTTGCAGTTTTCGCGAATCCACCAGAGGCCACTATGTACGCTTTTTGAGATCTCAAATTTCTCTTGTGTGTGCCATTCGCACCTGCTGTTCTCACGTAAATCCACCAGAGGCCACTGTCGACTGACTGAATGACTGACCGACTGAGTGATCGACTGACCCACCCTCCTCCTTTCCTAAACCCAATCAATAGTGTTTTCAAAAGCACCGATTGACCCACCCACCCACTTCCCTAAACCCAACCGACAGTTTTAAAAAGCAATCCAGAAAAAGAAAAGCCCTCGCCTGATTTTTACCACGTTTTCAACTAATTCTTGGCAAACAAATGAGTATTACGCCATCCCAGTGGCCCACAAGTCTACATCAAATGAGTTTTTCAGAAGAAACGCATTGAATATTCTTGCAAAGGTTTTAAACATGTGAAACACACACAGTCAGAAGAAGAATAGCCAGCATTACTGCTTGAGAACAGCTAACATGCTTAACTAAGCTTACAAACCTGTAAAGAAACAAAGGAATGCCACAGGCCTTCAAATATGATCATTCATATACTTTATGAGGGATTCCAATTGTATTCAATCCAGGCTTATTCTGAAAATATGCCCCTATATACATTTCTGGAGAGCGCCAAATACGTCCCAGGAGCTATGTTTTTTGCAGTTTTCGCGAATCCACCAGAGGCCACTATGTACGCTTTTTGAGATCTCAAATTTCTCTTGTGTGTGCCATTCGCACCTGCTGTTCTCACGTAAATCCACCAGAGGCCACTGTCGACTGACTGAATGACTGACCGACTGAGTGATCGACTGACCCACCCTCCTCCTTTCCTAAACCCAATCAATAGTGTTTTCAAAAGCACCGATTGACCCACCCACCCACTTCCCTAAACCCAACCGACAGTTTTAAAAAGCAATCCAGAAAAAGAAAAGCCCTCGCCTGATTTTTACCACGTTTTCAACTAATTCTTGGCAAACAAATGAGTATTACGCCATCCCAGTGGCCCACAAGTCTACATCAAATGAGTTTTTCAGAAGAAACGCATTGAGTATTCTTGCGAATGTTTTAAACATGTGAAACACACACAGTCAGAAGAAGAATAACCAGCATTACTGCTTGAGAACAGCTAACATGCTTAACTAAGCTTACAAACCTGTAAAGAAACAAAGGAATGCCACAGGCCTTCAAATATGATCATTCATATACTTTATGAGGGATTCCAATTGTATTCAATCCAGGCTTATTCTGAAAATATGCCCCTATATTAGGGGTGTGAACCTACACTGGTCTCACGGTTCGGTTCGGTTACGATTATCATGTCATCGATTCGGTTCAATTCGATATCTCGGTGCATTGACGATGCTTTCCATACATAATTAGATTTTTTCTTTACAACACAAGAAAAAAATTTGTATTAAAATCTATGAATAGGTTTATATTTATATATTATTTGTAATACAATTTTGTCCTTTAATACAAGCAGTAATATATATGAACTGTACCTTTAATTTTACCTGCTCAAAAAAGAAAAAAAACACTCTTTGTGAATCCAATACATGCACAGAAGACAGCACGAGCATTCATAATAAATAAACTAATGTAAATATTATCCCGCTTGCTTTTGAGCGCTGGCAAGTTCTTACACCCATTTGTTTGGTCATTGTCTTCACCCGCTCGGCTCAACAGAAAGGGCTGCGATTAGAAACGAAAGCCCCCCATGAGTGACGCGGGAAAATCAGCCGCGGGTCAAGGCCGTCACACACCTGATGCGCCGCTCAGTGCCGTGACACGGCGCGCACATGGCAGTTGAAAGTATCGCACACCAGACGAGCACATTTGCAGGCTATGTAAAACGAAACTAATCAGTTGGCGCTCTGTGGCGCGGCAGAATTATGAACATTGTCCTGAGTCGTGGCTGGGTGCATTCAGAATTTCTGAAATGCGCTGCGCGGCGCGTCGCTTCTGGCGTGCGACCGGCTTCAGTCTATATGTGCATAATACATAATCAGGTAATCCGTAATAGAATAAATACAATACAATAAACTCGCACCACAGGCACGCTTGTGTCTGGATCCACAAGTATCGGGATCCACAAATATCTCTTTAACAGCCGACTCCGAGAGGAGAGGAAACTTTACCTCACGAACATGCCAATGGGTCAAATGCTCAAAGTTTGTGTGTGTGGGAGAGAGAGAGAGAGAGAGAGAGAGAGAGAGAGAGAGAGAGGGGCAGTGTCTGTGAAAGATTTGCTTTTTAAGTAGTAGGAGTGTTTTAATTTACTCACCCTCGCCTCCTTCGCCATAGTATTCTACCGCGACATCGCGCATAGGGGATAAGTGACGTCAGTGCGTAATAACCGGTTATGATCTATTACTGAACCGATATCGAATTGTCCCCATCTGCATCGCGGTGCACCGAAGAAACTATTAATTTTGACACCCCTACCCTATATACATTTCTGGAGAGCGCCAAATACGTCCCAGGAGCTATGTTTTTTGCAGTTTTCGCGAATCCACCAGAGGCCACTATGTACGCTTTTTGAGATCTCAAATTTCTCTTGTGTGTGCCATTCGCACCTGCTGTTCTCACGTAAATCCACCAGAGGCCACTGTCGACTGACTGAATGACTGACCGACTGAGTGATCGACTGACCCACCCTCCTCCTTTCCTAAACCCAATCAATAGTGTTTTCAAAAGCACCGATTGACCCACCCACCCACTTCCCTAAACCCAACCGACAGTTTTAAAAAGCAATCCAGAAAAAGAAAAGCCCTCGCCTGATTTTTACCACGTTTTCAACTAATTCTTGGCAAACAAATGAGTATTACGCCATCCCAGTGGCCCACAAGTCTACATCAAATGAGTTTTTCAGAAGAAACGCATTGAATATTCTTGCAAAGGTTTTAAACATGTGAAACACACACAGTCAGAAGAAGAATAGCCAGCATTACTGCTTGAGAACAGCTAACATGCTTAACTAAGCTTACAAACCTGTAAAGAAACAAAGGAATGCCACAGGCCTTCAAATATGATCATTCATATACTTTATGAGGGATTCCAATTGTATTCAATCCAGGCTTATTCTGAAAATATGCCCCTATATACATTTCTGGAGAGCGCCAAATACGTCCCAGGAGCTATATTTTTTGCAGTTTTCGCGAATCCACCAGAGGCCACTATGTACGCTTTTTGAGATCTCAAATTTCTCTTGTGTGTGCCATTCGCACCTGCTGTTCTCACGTAAATCCACCAGAGGCCACTGTCGACTGACTGAATGACTGACCGACTGAGTGATCGACTGACCCACCCTCCTCCTTCCTAAACCCAATCAATAGTGTTTTCAAAAGCACCGATTGACCCACCCACCCACTTCCCTAAACCCAACCGACAGTTTTAAAAAGCAATCCAGAAAAAGAAAAGCCCTCGCCTGATTTTTACCACGTTTTCAACTAATTCTTGGCAAACAAATGAGTATTACGCCATCCCAGTGGCCCACAAGTCTACATCAAATGAGTTTTTCAGAAGAAACGCATTGAATATTCTTGCAAAGGTTTTAAACATGTGAAACACACACAGTCAGAAGAAGAATAGCCAGCATTACTGCTTGAGAACAGCTAACATGCTTAACTAAGCTTACAAACCTGTAAAGAAACAAAGGAATGCCACAGGCCTTCAAATATGATCATTCATATACTTTATGAGGGATTCCAATTGTATTCAATCCAGGCTTATTCTGAAAATATGCCCCTATATACATTTCTGGAGAGCGCCAAATACGTCCCAGGAGCTATGTTTTTTGCAGTTTTCGCGAATCCACCAGAGGCCACTATGTACGCTTTTTGAGATCTCAAATTTCTCTTGCGTGTGCCATTCGCACCTGCTGTTCTCACGTAAATCCACCAGAGGCCACTGTCGACTGACTGAATGACTGACCGACTGAGTGATCGACTGACCCACCCTCCTCCTTCCTAAACCCAATCAATAGTGTTTTCAAAAGCACCGATTGACCCACCCACCCACTTCCCTAAACCCCAACCGACAGTTTTAAAAAGCAATCCAGAAAAAGAAAAGCCCTCGCCTGATTTTTACCACGTTTTCAACTAATTCTTGGCAAACAAATGAGTATTACGCCATCCCAGTGGCCCACAAGTCTACATCAAATGAGTTTTTCAGAAGAAACGCATTGAGTATTCTTGCGAATGTTTTAAACATGTGAAACACACACAGTCAGAAGAAGAATAACCAGCATTACTGCTTGAGAACAGCTAACATGCTTAACTAAGCTTACAAACCTGTAAAGAAACAAAGGAATGCCACAGGCCTTCAAATATGATCATTCATATACTTTATGAGGGATTCCAATTGTATTAAATCCAGGCTTATTCTGAAAATATGCCCCTATATACATTTCTGGAGAGCGCCAAATACGTCCCAGGAGCTATGTTTTTTGCAGTTTTCGCGAATCCACCAGAGGCCACTATGTACGCTTTTTGAGATCTCAAATTTCTCTTGTGTGTGCCATTCACACCTGCTGTTCTCACGTAAATCCACCAGAGGCCACTGTCGACTGACTGAATGACTGACCGACTGAGTGATCGACTGACCCACCCTCCTCCTTTCCTAAACCCAATCAATAGTGTTTTCAAAAGCACCGATTGACCCACCCACCCACTTCCCTAAACCCAACCGACAGTTTTAAAAAGCAATCCAGAAAAAGAAAAGCCCTCGCCTGATTTTTACCACGTTTTCAACTAATTCTTGGCAAACAAATGAGTATTACGCCATCCCAGTGGCCCACAAGTCTACATCAAATGAGTTTTTCAGAAGAAACGCATTGAGTATTCTTGCGAATGTTTTAAACATGTGAAACACACACAGTCAGAAGAAGAATAGCCAGCATTACTGCTTGAGAACAGCTAACATGCTTAACTAAGCTTACAAACCTGTAAAGAAACAAAGGAATGCCACAGGCCTTCAAATATGATCATTCATATACTTTGTGAGGGATTCCAATTGTATTCAATCCAGGCTTATTCTGAAAATATGCCCCTATATTAGGGGTGTGAACCTACACTGGTCTCACGGTTCGGTTCGTTTACGATTATCATGTCATCGATTCGGTTCAATTCGATATCTCGGTGCATTGACGATGCTTTCCATACATAATTAGATTTTTTCTTTACAACACAAGAAAAAAATTTGTATTAAAATCTATGAATAGGTTTATATTTATATATTATTTGTAATACAATTTTGTCCTTTAATACAAGCAGTAATATATATGAACTGTACCTTTAATTTTACCTGCTCAAAAAAGAAAAAAAACACTCTTTGTGAATCCAATACATGCACAGAAGACAGCACGAGCATTCATAATAAATAAACTAATGTAAATATGATCCCGCTTGCTTTTTGAGCGCTGGCAAGTTCTTACACCCATTTGTTTGGTCATTGTCTTCACCCGCTCGGCTCAACAGAAAGGGCTGCGATTAGAAACGAAAGCCCCCCATGAGTGACGCGGGAAAATCAGCCGCGGGTTAAGGCCGTCACACACCTGATGCGCCGCTCAGTGCCGTGACACGGCGCGCACATGGCAGTTGAAAGTATCTCACACCAGACGAGCACATTTGCAGGCTATGTAAAACGAAACTAATCAGATGGCGCTCTGTGGCGCGGCAGAATTATGAACATTGTCCTGAGTCGTGGCTGGGTGCATTCAGAATTTCTGAAATGCGCTGCGCGGCGCGTCGCTTCTGGCGTGCGACCTGCTTCAGTCTATATGTGCATAATACATAATCAGGTAATCCGTAATAGAATAAATACAATACAATAAACTCGCACCACAGGCACGCTTGTGTCTGGATCCACAAGTATCGGGATCCACAAATATCTCTTTAACAGCCGACTCAGAGAGGAGAGGAAACTTTACCTCACGAACATGCCAATGGGTCAAATGCTCAAAGTTTGTGTGTGTGTGTGGGAGAGAGAGAGAGAGAGAGAGAGAGAGAGGGGCAGTGTCTGTGAAAGACTTGCTTTTTAAGTAGTAGGAGTGTTTTTATTTACTCACCCTCGCCTCCTTCGCCATAGTATTCTACCGCGACATCGCGCATAGGGGATAAGTGACGTCAGTGCGTAATAACCGGTTATGATCTATTACTGAACCGATATCGAATTGTCCCCATCTGCATCGCGGTGCACCGAAGAAACGATTAATTTTGACACCCCTACCCTATATACATTTCTGGAGAGCGCCAAATACGTCCCAGGAGCTATGTTTTTTGCAGTTTTCGCGAATCCACCAGAGGCCACTATGTACGCTTTTTGAGATCTCAAATTTCTCTTGTGTGTGCCATTCGCACCTGCTGTTCTCACGTAAATCCACCAGAGGCCACTGTCGACTGACTGAATGACTGACCGACTGAGTGATCGACTGACCCACCCTCCTCCTTTCCTAAACCCAATCAATAGTGTTTTCAAAAGCACCGATTGACCCACCCACTCACTTCCCTAAACCCAACCGACAGTTTTAAAAAGCAATCCAGAAAAAGAAAAGCTTTCGCCTGATTTTTACCACGTTTTCAGATTTTACCACATTCTCACCCTGTTATTTACTTGTTTATTTTATTTTTTGGCTTCTGTTTTTGTCTTACCCAATTTCTGGAACTGATCCTCGCCGGACTCGAAACCCGTCGATGTGGTCAACTCCTCCTTGCGTCTCAAGTCCGCCGACGTATTTGGCGAGCTTCTGAACAAACTGATACAGCGGGAAAGCCGTCCATATGGAATTAAGTGGTCAACTGGTAACGCAAAAAGGAATGGCCTCATACCGCCCCGTAGGGTCCGTTTTAAAGATGAAATGCAGCCATACGTACTTCTGGCTACATAATTCGTGATCTCCAGAAATGTATATAGGGCTACGTTTTCAGAATGACACTATGTTGAATGTATTCTTGTATGAAGACCAAAAAAAGACCCCCCAAAAAAGTAAGAACTGACAGGAGAGGACATTAGATGAGTCTGTAAAATAATACACTACCATCTCCATCACTGCTTCAACCTGGACAGGTTTTTGGAGATCATGCCTAGTATGTCTTCATGGCTTTCAATTACACCACGCTATACCTGCAATAGCACCACTGGCGCAAAGAGAATCTGTGTTTTAAAATGACACACATCCATCATACTTCAATATCAGAGAAATGAGCTTCCCTCTGGTGAAATATTCCGACCTGCGCTGCTTGAGGATTTTCCAGTGGCAACCTAAATTGCTCCGTTTAATTTTACCGCCTTGTGTCTATGTAAAGATATGAAAGGCCCCCCTGGTGCAGGGTGAGTTCAATTTTAGCTGCGCACGTAAGCAGAGCCGCACAGAGACATCTGAGACAGACACCGTTTTACTGAGTATATAGGTCATTTAGCACGGGAAATAATGTTCATGGGGAACCTCCATCCCTTCAAGGTGCTCTTGAACCCTTAATTTGCCTCTCTTAGAAGTTGGAAACTAGCTAATTGGCCACAATTGCTTCGATGCAGAGTCTGATCTGAAAAGTCTAAATAAAGTCTTTTATTAATGGCTTGAGTTCTTCACATTTTGCAGGTTTTGTGGGTAAATAGTTAGCACAAGGCAGTTTCAAGAGAACTGTGGGATTCCCCCTGTAAAGCAATATTTGTTTGTGGAGATTTTCACACCACAGTAATTTCTAAGTAAGCTCTATGAAAAATAAAGTATCTGAAAACACTATTGCCTAGAGTGTGTTCAAATGGCCATTTAAATAATTAGAACTAGAGGCATATTTTAACTTTAAAATTACTATTGATATGCAGCGTAGCATACCCCTGTTGTTGATCCCAGCATTAGAGAGTTGCCAAAACTAGTACAGTTACTGTGGACCACTTACTGCAACTGTAATATACTGGCATATACTGTACATACAATAACATACCAGGGTTTCTAAAAGTTTCATCAAGTCAAATTTAAAGAGCCCCTATTATGGGTTTTTGAAAATTACCTTCCATGTAGTGTGTAACACAGCTTTAAGTGAACTAAAATATCCTTAGGCTTAAAGGCTTAAATCTGAAATAGTGTTTAAAACTATTGATTCATCTATAAAAGAGTCGACTACTAGTGCTTCAAATGAATCATCTTGAGAACGAGTCTTTAGCTGACATCGATATGGAACTTAAGCCCCCCCCCCCCCCACCCCCCTCCCCCAAATGTTGCACACGCAAACCCGGGAAATTGAAAACCCTGGCCATGCCCACAAACACTGTAGCAAGAAAAAAAGAAGAAGAACACTGTAGCAGGCCCCGGTTGAATCATGTCACGAAGACGCTGCGCTCAGCTGGATATTATTAGAAGTGTGAGGGGAAAATTTGTGTTATTTTCCCTATCCAAAGATAAAGTGAAGAGTCAGTGGTTGAAGTTTATTTTTGCAAAAATACCTCAGCATTATAGCCCTAGCCTTGTGCTGTGTTCCTGTCATTTTTCTGACGAGTGCTTCAGCAATCTACACGCTTACAACAGGGGATTCATCGATCGTTTGTTAAAGAAAGGATCAGAAAATCCGAGAGACCGGGGAGGGGGTTAGGTTTAGGGGTGAGGTGTCTGAATAACACTATTGAGAACCGGGTAATGTGTACTGTGGTGTTAGTAACTGTACTATGTTACGTGTTTCGGGCAGTCGCTGCGATCAGATCCTATACCAACTTACCAGGGGTTTCACAGACCGTACACTGGGCGTGAGGGGAGGGGGTGATGTTTGAAATTACGGGAGTTTTTTGGGAGAAATAAGAAAAAGGGAGGGTGGCGGGGAAATACAGGAGAAACCGTGTTGGCAGGTATGCTCACACATACACTCTGCACTCTGACTACTTCAATATTGTTGATAAGCCGGGGTGGACATTTCTCTCTGTCTCGTGCTGAATGATGTCGACCAATCGCAACAGACTGTCATTGGTCCAATCACAGCAGATTAGCATCCAGCTAAGGAGGGGTTTGGGAACAAATGAATCACTGAACAAATCATATGGGAGTCGTTGGGATAATTAGGTAAAAATAAATGCATATTATAAGACTATGAAAGTGTTTTTTGACCTTGCATGCATATCACTGTTGTTGGAGACCCCCCAAAAACTAAATATGACACTTTTTAATGCATAATAGGGTATCTTTAAGACTTTTAAACCATTATGAATGAAATTTCAGACTTTCACAAGGCTAAACGCTAAGGATTTTTTCTAATGGCGGAGTTAAAACACTAAAAACAAATGTTATTGTTGTTGGCCCGATTGGGTAGCTTTACATGGACTTAGCACTTAAGACCTGTTTAAAATGATTTAAGACCTACAAGACAATATTTCAGTAAATGTAAGATTTTTTAAGGCCTAAAATGATGTTTTTTAAATTTAAGACACTTTAAGTATTTTTAAGACCCCGCAGATACCCTGCATGTCGACAGGTTTTCTGAACTGTAGGATGAAGGCTACGATGGGAGATAGTCAGTCTAGCCCCATCACCAGTAGTCAATGGAATGGGGGGAAGAAGGTCATAGTGGGAGATAGTCAGTTTGGCTCCATCACCAGTTGTCAGGTAGGATAGGAGTATAAAGGCCACAATGGGAGATAATTGGTGTGGCCTGATCACCAGAGTTCGGTGGGATAGGAGATGAAGTCTGTGAAGGAAGATGATCAGTCCAGCCCCATCACCAGTTGTCAGGTGGGATGGATAGGAAGACGAATGGTGTGATGAGACTTAATCGGTCCGACCCCATCATCAATTGTCAGTGGGATCAAGGTTACTATGGGAGGTAGTTGGTCCGAACCCATCACCAGTTGTCAGTGGAATGGGGGGATGAAGGCCATGGTGGGAGATAGTCGGTTCGGGCTCATCACCAGTTTTCTAAACTGCAGGATGAAGGCTGTGATGGGAGATTGTCAGTCCAGCCCCATCAACAGTTGTCAGTCAGGATGGGAGGATAACGGCCACCATGGGAGATAATTGATGCAGGGTAATCACCAGAGTTTGGTGAGATGGGGGATTAAGGCAGTGAAGTAAGATAATCAGTACAGCCCCATGACAGTTGTCAGGTGGGTTAGGAACATGGAGGCTACTACTGTATAGGAGGTAGTCGGTCCAACCCCATAGTTGTTGTTGGGATGCAAGGATGAAGGCCATGATGAAGGATAGTCAGTACAGCCCCATCACCATTTGTCAGGTGGGATGGGAAGATTAAGCACATGATGGGAAATTGTCGGTCCAGATCAATTATCAGTTTTCTGCAGTAGGGTGAAGGCTGTGATGGGAAATAGTAAGTCAAATCCCATCACCAGTTGTCAGTGTCATGGGGGATGAAGGCCATGGTGGTAGTCGGTCCAGCCCCGTCACCAGTTGTCGTGGTATGGGGGGGGGGGGGGGTGAAGGGCAAGGTGGGAGATAGTCAGTTGTCAGGCACGATGAAACAATAAAGGCCACAATGGGAGATAGTTGGTGCGGCCTGATTACCAGAGTTCTGTGGAATGGGGGTTCTGTAGATAGGCTGTGAAGGAAGACATGATAGGACATAATCGGTCCGACCACAACAGGAAAGGGCAGAAAAGGAACATGAAGGCCACTATAAGAGGTAATTGGTCTGACCCCATCACAGTTGTCAAGCAGGATAGAAGCATGAAGGCCACTATGGGAGGTAGTCGGTCCGACCAGTTGTTGGGTGGGATAGGACAATGAAGGCTGTGATGAAGATAATTGGTCCAGCAGCATCACCAGTTGTCGGGTGGGACAGGAGGATTAAGCACATGATGGGAGATGTTGATGTTAAACGGCCCCATGACCAGTTTTCTGAACAGTAGGATGAAGGCCACAATGTGAGATAATCAGTCCAGCCCCATCACAAGTTGTCTGGTGGGATGGGAGAATGAAGGCTGTCATGGGAGATAATCAGTCTGATCCCATCACCGGTTGTCGGTGGGACAGGACGATAAAGCACAAGATAAAAGATTGTTGATTTGGCCACATCACCAGTTTTCTGAACAGTAGGATGAAGGCCACAATGGGAGATAATCAGTCCAGGCCTATCACAAGTTGTCCTGTGGGACGGAAGAATGAAGGCTGTCATGGGAGATAACTGGTCCGACCCCATCACTGGTTGACGGTGGGACAGAAGGATTAAGCACACGATGGGAGATTGTTGATCTGGCCACATCACCAGTTTTCTGAACAGTAGGATGAAGGCCACAATGGGAGATAATCAGTCCAGCCCCATCACAAGTTGTCCGGAGGGACGGGAGAATGAAGGCTGTCATGGGAGATAATCGGTCAGACTCCATCACCGGTTGTCGGTGGGACAAGAGGATTAAGCACATGATAGGAGATTGTTGATCTGGCCACATCACCAGTTTTCTGAACAGTAGGATGTAGGCCACAATGGAAGATAATCAGTCCAGGCCCATCACAAGTTGTCCGGTAGGACGGGAGAATGAAGGCTGTCATGGGAGATAATCGGTCCGAAGCCATCACCGGTTGTTGGTGGGACAGGACGATTAAGCACATGATAGGAGATTGTTGATTTGGCCACATCACCAGTTTTCAGAACAGTAGGATGAAGGCCACAATGGAGCATGTTTAGTGCATATCAATAGTTCCGTAGAGTCAGTTCAGCTCCATCACCAGTTGTCGGGTGGGATGGGAGGATGGGAGGAAAACTCCTGAAAACACAAATGGTAAAAAAAAAAAAACTGTTTAACACTCCATCTCCAGGGTCTAGAAAGTTCACAGTCTTTGTTTCAACAATTTCTTTCTATCACTTATAATTTGTTTAGAAACAATTATCTGAATTGCCTTCGCACAGACTTTAAGGATGCATCCAGAACCTCCAGTCAGTACAAAAAAAGCAGCAACTTCATAAAAACAACATTTTCTCTGCTTCATTGTGGTTTCCATGGATACAATCAATGGTGTGAGGTAAAACAGCTCAATGTGGTGCATGAGCCTCTCTTTCTCTCTCCTCAGTCCTGCCCTGTCTTTATGGCAGATGATGGGATGGGGCGGCAGTGAAAGCCCCTCTGACGCAGTCTGGAGATCGTTACCCAGGTTCCCCAGCGGTGCCAGTAGCCTACTTTGCGCAATACAGGTCAATGCGAGTCCTTTTCTCTGTGGCGATGTAATACGCCCTCACATTCAGGGTTTTATAACTCTCACAGAGCGCACACTACTGTACTGCCCTCAATGATCACTGAACATTTAGTATATTTGCATGCGAGTGGCCGGGGTTAATCTTTGCTTATAATTCTGACACTAATGACACTAAACAGCCTGCAGCTTAACTAATGAACTGTTACTCTGCAGTCTTTCTTCCAATTATTAATACATTTAACTATTTATTGTCTTTCTATCATCTGTTATAGAAGCAAGAAACCATTTGAGACCTAGAAGTACAGTAATTTTAACATCTCTTCCTTGTGTAAAACACCATTTATAGTATGCTTTTGAAATTGCAGTATAATGCACAGCCTTTGCTGGCTTCTTGCTTTATTACATTCAGTGTCGCTCATTTTTCATTTCAGTTTGGATGCTGTTCAGGGGTGAGTGGGACAAAGAAAGCTAGGTTTTACTTACTTTATTTTGCTCCAGGCAAGGAGAAAGGAGACTGAGGTAAAACTAATTCACCTAATTATATTTCACAATGCCTCAGATCAAATTAAATGATAGGGATCTAAATGACAGGTCCAAAGAAATTTGCCCTCTTGAAATCTAGTCCAGCACCCCAGCTTACCCCAAAGGATCTGGCTCAGTTGCAAACACAATTTTATTAAATGCAATATATATCTATGGATAATCTATCGATTATTACAAGTCATTTTACACAGTCTCCACAAAAAAGAATTAAGCAGCAGAACTAATTTTGACATTGCTAATAAATATTAGAATAATGTCTGATGGATCGTGTGACATTAAAACCTCGAGTTATTAATCAGAAAATAGGAGCTTTGAAATTACATGAATAAATTACAGTTTAAATATATTACAATAGAAAAAAAAAAAAAACATTTTAAGCTGTAATAATAAATGCAACCTCAGTGAGCAAAAGTAAATTATTTCCAAAAAATTAAAATAAAGAAATAAATAAAATAAATGCATACAAAATAAATGAATAAAAAATAAATAAACAAAAATAAAATAAAAATAAATAAATAAAAACTAAAATAGATAAAAACTAAAATAAATTAATAAAAATAAAAAATAAATAAATAAATAAGCATAAGCATGAGTGAATTTAAAAAATAAAAATAAATAAATAAATAAAAACTGAAAAAAAAAAAATTAAAAATACAAAATAAAATAAATACATATAAAATAAAATTAAATAAACAAAACTAAATACAAAATTAAGTAGGTAGTTCTGTCGCCTCACAGCAAAAAGGTCGCTGGTTCGAGCCTCAGCTGGGTCAGTTGGCGTTTCTGTGTGGAGTTTGCATGTTCTCCCTGCGTTCCCGTGGGTTTCCTCCGGGTGCTCCGGTTTCCCCCAAAGTCCAAAGACATGCGGTACAGGTGAATTGGGTAGGTAAAATTGTTCGTAGTGTATGAATGTGAATGAGTGTTTATGGATGTTTCCCAGTGATGGGTTGCAGCTGGAAGGGCATCCGCTGTGTAAAAACATATGCTGGATAAGTTGGCGGTTCATTCCTCTGTGGCGACCCCAGATTAATAAAGGGACTAAGCCGAAAAGAAAATGAATGAATGAATAAAAATTAAAATGCAAAAAAAACTAAAATAAATAAACAAATAAAAAAAACTTAAGCATGAGTAAATTCTTTCAAAAACAAAAATATTTTTTTTTTTTAAATAAATACTAAAAAAATAAAATTAAATAAATACAAAATAAAATAAATACATAAAAATAAAATAAAAAGTAAATACAATATTAAACAAAAAAATTAATAAAATAAAAATAAAAACTATAATAAATAAATACAGGGATTCCGCGGGCGGGGTCTTAAAAAGTCTAGAGGACAGAAGTGGATGACAGAAACTAGCTAGACAGTAATGTGTGGATTGTTGAGTGGACAAAATAAAATTAAAAACCGTCAGTATTTTTAGTAAGTGTACTTCTTTTTTGGTTTTATTCTTGCCATAATAAAAAATATAATTGTAGAGCAACCCATGTTCTGTTGCCATTAATATGTAACTTTAATAGGTAGAACTGTTCGAGATATGAACAAAAGCAAGTGATGCAACATTTAGATTTAAAAAAACTTTAGATTTAAAAAATCTTGAATGGTTATAAAAATCTTTATAATATTAATGATATGACCTAGTTCCGGAAACTTTCTAGTTCTCTGTTTATCCGTCTGATTTTACTGTCTGTTTCTTTTGACCGCCCCCTGTCATTTAAAAGAATATCTCAATGGCGAACGCGTCAAGTATAAAAGCTTCGTCCGTTTCGTGAGGTGCACGATGTAGCGCCAGGCGAAAGTATAAATCAGACCTAAGATGGTTGTTTGTTTGTTTTTTCTGTAGTTCAATGGTGCATCTAACCTGTCTTTAACACTGTTCAATTTAAATACATTTATTTTACCACACATTTTGGGATTTTGTATTTTCTCTTTAAGTGTATGCGTGTTTTTGATATTGTGATAAAGGTCTTAAATTAATACTTAATGGTCTTAAAAAGGTCTTAAATTTGACATTATGATATCTGCAGAAACCCTGTAAATAAAAAAAATAAATAAATACAAAATATAATAAATACATATTAAATTAAATAAATAAATAACAGTAAACACAAAATTAAACAAAAATAAATATAAATAAATAAAAACTAATATAAATAACAACTAAAATAAATAAACAAATAAATAAATAAACATAAGCATGAGTAAATTCTTTCAAAAAATAAAAATAAATAAATAAAAACTAAAATAAATACAAATAAAATAAATAAATAATTAAAATTAAATAAATACAAAATAAAATGAAAAAATAATAAAAAAAATTAATAAACAGAAATAAAATAATAAAAACTAAAATAAATAAACAAATACATTTAATAAATAAAATAAATGATAAAAAATGAATTAATTAATTTAAAAATAAATAAATCAATAAATATAACAAATAATAATAAATTTGAGCAGAAACGTTCTGTTTTATCAACGCAATCAGAGTTTTTGATTTTGCTAACTCATTATAAATCCATTTACTCATAAGCCAATGAGGGGTAGTGTTAGGGGTGCGAATTGGGGTCATGTCTCCTTTTTAAAATTGCATGAATTTGAACTAATTAACCACTTTTCTGACAATACACAAAATAGTTCAATTTCCTCATGAGATAAAGCTGGTATTTACATATTGTCACTGTCAGAATACAATAAATGAGGATAAATTATACAGCCACTGTTCGGCCAGGCTATAAACACAGCCTCGATCCGAAAGCCAACCCCAAAAAAGACAACTAAATGACACAAGAATATGTCAGGCAACCCGATGTCAACAACATGCGAACTGATTAACAGACAGAAAGCGTTGATTGGCTAGAAAAGAATGTGCTGTTCCCATACGCTTTTTTGGCTGTTTACTGAGCCAGCGACAGGTGCGATTTCTCAAGACACCAGTTTCAGTGAGATCTGTCAAGAAGCTGGGAGATTTTATGAGAGGCATCCTTACTGGGACTGTAAATTATTAAAATATAATGTCTTTCCATGGTTTTCAAGCTGGACACTGACCCCCGAGTCAACTTCTTTACCTGTAATATTAATATTCAAATAAATAAGACTTTCTCCAGACAAAAAAAAAAAACATCAGAAATACTGTGAAAAATTCCCTGCTCTGTTAAACATCATTTGGGAAATATTTGAAAAAGAAAAACAAATTCACAGGAGGGCTAATCATTTTGACTTCAACTGTAAGTCCAGGATTTATTAAGAACCACTAGTCTCCTTCAGTCATAATTCTGAGCGGTTATGAGTGCCATTTTTAAAATATATATATATTTTTGAGGCATCAACCACCCACTTGCTCTGTTCAACTCCATTAGCCACATCCTCAGAGCTGCTGCTGAAGCCTCATAGATCCGCGTTCTCATGCTAACACGCTCACAGCTCACATTCAAAGAGGTAATCCACTCAAAAATGAACATTCTGCCATTATTAACTCAACCGTGTGTGTCTGAATGATGCTACTGTTTCTGTCAAACATGAGGATTTTAGATCAAATCGTCATGCAGCAGGGTTTCCATCAGCCTGTGTAATGCGTATACTGGAGAAATGAGTCATGGAAATGGCAAATTTTCAATGAAAATCCCTTAATTTGTAAAAACAAAAATGGACTAGTTTTAAAAAGGGTTAATGCAAATAATAGGAGATGAAAACACATTTGCTGAATAAACCAAGTGTATCTGCTGTGAACTGCAAGACAGGGACATAACTTGTAGTAAGTTAGAGGTGTAACTTGCAGTTATCAAGATCCCATCGAGCCATGCAAGAGGTCATAACGAGATGTTATTGGCAAGATGAAGGAAATACTTACCAGAGAACATATTCACCAAATGTTTTCATGAGTTTTCACTAAATTTATCCACAACTTATTGATTTAGCAACTCCACTCTTCATCCGTTTTGTCATGACCCCTTTGGTTGCAAATAACAGTACAATGGCCAGCATGTCAAGTATGAAAGGCCCTGTAACTCGCGGCTGTAATGGTTGAGTTTAGGGCTGTGGTAGGTATAGACGATAATAACTGTGATGGTTGGGGTTAGGGTTGGAAAAGGTCCCTTCATGTTACATGTTATAAGTAGCAAACAGTAAAAATGCACATAATTTACATCTGGATTTTTTTTCTTTTTTTGTTTAAAAAAGATTTGTTTTACATTAAGATGGAAATGGATACGCTGTAAACAACAACAAAAAAAACCTTAATTTGTAAAAAAAAAGTTTGATAACTAGTTCAAATAAGGGTTAATGTGAAAAATGGGAGATGAAAATGCATTCGTTGAATAAACATTGCTGTAGCGAACATTACACCCATGTGACTCCATTGCCTTGTTTAGTGTTGTTTGCTAGGTTACCAAAACTACAGTTAGCCACTCTAACAAAGCACCAAATTCACATCTGAGATGTTTTTTTTTTTTTCTTTTTTTTTCATGAAGTTTAAAAAGATTTGTTTTACATTAAGATGGAAATCTGGCTACACTGTAAAAAAAAACATTCTAAAATAATTTGTAATGGACTAAAAACATTAAGTGAAACTTTATACAACGTTTTTGTTGTTGCTGAAACCTAATTAACTTATTAAAATAAGTTAAAGCAACATAAAACATTTGTTGTCTTGACTTTTTGTCATTACTTTTTTCACAGTGTAGCTTACACCCATGTGACTCCATTATGCTTGCCTTGTTTACTGTTGGTTGCTAGGTTACCAATACTACAGTTAGCCACTCTAATAATGCACCTAATTCACATCTAGGATATTTTTTTCTTACAGTTTAAAAATATTTGTTTTACATTAAGATTGAAATCTGGCTACACTGTAAAAAAAGAGTCTGCTCCCTTAAATTTTTTTCTTGTATCAAATGAACTTTTCTAATCATCTCAACTTACACTAATCAAACTGACTAAAAATATTAAGCAACTTTAATATTACATTTCTTACTGTGTAGTGAACATTACACCCATGTGACTCTATTATAATTGACTTATTTACTGTTTTTTGCTAGGTTACCAATACTACAGTTAGACACTAACAATGCACCTAATTCACATCTGAGATTTTTTCTTTTCTTTTTTCCATAAAGGTTAAAAAGAGTTGGAAATCTGGATACACTGTAAATAAAAGTCTGCCCCCCTAAATTTTTTGTTGTTGTATCAAATTAACTTTTCTAATCATCCCAACTTACACTAATCAAAATGACTAAAAATATTACGTGAAACTTTTTTGTTGTTGTTGAAATCTAATTATCTTATTAAAATAAGTTAACGCAACAAAAAATATATGTTGTCTTTTTGTCACATTTTTACAGTGTAGCGAATATTACACCCACATGACTCCATTATGCTTGCCTTAGTGTTGGTTGCTAGGTTACCAATACTACAGTCAGCCACTCTAACAATGCACCGAATTCACATTTGCGTTTATTTTTTAGTTATAATATTAAGTGAAACTTTATATAACTTTTTTGTTCTTGCTGAAACCTAATTAACTTATTAAAATAAGATGAAGCAACATAAAATATTTGTTGTCTTGACTTTTTGTCATTACTTTTTTCACAGTGTAGCTTACACCCATGTGACTCCATTATGCTTGCCTTGTTTACTGTTGGTTGCTAGGTTACCAATACTACAGTTAGCCACTCTAATAATGCACCTAATTTACATCTAGGATATTTTTTTCTTTTTTTTTTCTCACAGTTTAAAAATATTTGTTTTACATTAGGATGGAAATCTGACTACACTTTACAACTGTCTGCTCCCTTAAATTTTTTTCTTGTATCAAATTAACTTTTCTAATCATCTCAACTTACACTAATCAAACTGACTTTATTAAGTAACTTTAATTTTGACTTTTTGTCATTACATTTCTTACTGTGTAGTGAACATTACACCCATGTGACTCTATTATAATTGACTTATTTACTGTTGTTTGCTAGGTTACCAATACTACAGTTAGACACTAACAATGCACCTAATTCACATCTGAGATTTTTTCTTTTCTTTTTTCCGTAAAGTTTAAAAAGAGTTGTTTCAAATTAAGATGGAAATCTGACTACACTGTAAGTAAAAGTCTGCCCCCCTAAATTTGTTGTTGTTGTATCAAATAACTTTTCTAATCATCCCAACTTACACTAATCAAAATGACTAAAAATATTACAAGAAACTTTTTTGTTTTTGTTGAAATCTTATTATCTTATTAAAATAAGTTAACGCAACAAAAATACATGTTGTCTTTTTGTCACATTTTTACAGTGTAGCGAATATTACACCCACATGACTCCATTATGCTTGCCTTAGTGTTGGTTGCTAGGTTACCAATACTACAGTCAGCCACTCTAACAATGCACCGAATTTACATTTTTTTTTTATAATATTAAGTGAAACTTTAAATAACTTTTTGTTGTTGTTGTTGAAACCTAATTAATTATTAAGATAAGGTGAAGCAACATAAAAATATTTGTTGTCCTGACTTTATCACTACATTTTCTTTACAGCGTACTGTAATGACAGATCGCAGATCCTTTTGTTTTATCGAGAAACAACGACAACAAAATACTCTATGTTTAAGCCTGTTCACATAAAGAGTGATGACTATTCATCTTCAATGAGAATGAAGTCTATATCACAGCTAAAATGTAGAAAAGGAACAATATTGCTGGAACCACTTTGAGGATACTTTTTTTTTCCCCAATGATGAATGACAAAAACATTGACATTCCATCAAAATCCGCTGACTTTCACACATTTTGTTCGCACTTTTAAAGCAGCAGAGTCCAGGAGCTTCTTTCTACAACATGAAAAAAATAAAAAAAGCAATTGTGTGATTATCACACATTCTCACTCATATCTCCCCCACACCAGTGACTTTTTCAAAGGTTTCTTTTATATCATAATTTTAACTGTACAACTTTGCTTATTTATAACCCATAACAATTGTGAGGTTGTAGTACAGAACAGCTTTCAATTATGTTTTTGTGTTTCACAATACACAGAAATTTCACAATTCTGACATTGCTCCCCTTTCAATTCTGAGCTTACAATTTTATTTTTCCCAATATAGGCTCATTCTGAAAACGTAGCCCTATATACATTTCTAGTGATCGTGAAATATGTAGCCAGAGGAACGTACGGCTGCATTTCGTCTTTAAAACGAATGCTATGTGGCGGTATGACGTCGCTCCTTTTCGTGCTTACCAGATGACTGCTACCTCCGTATGGACGGCTTTTCTGCTGTTACCAGTTGTCCAGTAGCTCGACACGCACGTCGACAGACTTGAGACGCAGAAAGGAATTGACACGACGATGGGGTTCAAATCTGGTGAAGAACAGATCTAGAAAGCAGGTAAGACAAAAACAAAAGGCAAAAAAATTAAATAAACAAGTAAAAACCAGGGTGAGAATGAGGTAAAATCTGAAAACGTGGTAAAAAACAGGTGAGGGCTTTTCTTTTTTTGGATTGCTTTTTAAAATACTGTCAGTGGGTGGCAAAGTGGGTGGGCGCTGGTCAATTGGTGCTTTTAAAAACACTATTGGTTGAGTTTACTAATAACAATACAATATCTTTGCCATGATGACAGTAAATAATATTTTAGATGTTTTTCAAGATAATAGTATTCAGCTTAAAGTGACATTTAAAGGCTTAACTAGATTAATTAGGCAGGTTAGGGTAATTAGGCAAGTCATTGTATTATGCTGGTTTGTTCTGTAGACAATCGAAAAAAATAATAATAATATTAAACTTATAATGGTTTAAAAAAACTAAAAACTGCATTAATTTAGCCGAAATAGGCACGGGACGATCACCGTTTTCAAGGTATACCAAAAAGTCAAGGTTTTAAAAGTGCCACAATTTTCTGCTCTACCATTATATGTAAAAAAAATAATAATAAAAAAAAAAATATATATATATATATATATATATATATATATATATATATATATATACAGTTGAGGTCAGAATTATTAGCCCCCCTGAATTATTAGCCCCCATGTTTATTTTTTTCCCCAATTTCTGTTTAACGGAGAGAAGATTTTTTCAACACATTTCTAAACATAATAGTTTTAATAACTCATTACTAAGACAAGTAGAAGACAAGTTTTAAAAACTTTAATAAACTAAACTTTATGCACAACATACATTTATGCACAAATACAGAAAGAACGTTTAAACAAATGTTATTGTAAGGAGGTAAGGAAGATAATTAAACCATATTGATAAATTTCAGATGGATTGTTGAAAAATTGAGACCTGCTTAAAATTATTTAAGACCTACAACACAATATTTCAGTAAATCCAAGACTTTTTAAGCATAATCTTTAGTTTTTGAAATTTAAGACTTTGAGACCCAGCGGGCACCGTGGTTTTAAATTGTAAAGAAATCTGTGTTTTTGAAACTAATGAAGACAGCAGAAGTCAATGATTCATTAGAATTATTCAGCCAGTTTACTGCTCCAAAATATTTTAAATGTTTCTCAAAATAAAATATATTGTGTTCAAAGGGTAAAACGTTTTAGTTGTTTACCCAGACACACAAAAATAATATATTTTAGAGCAGTAATCATAATACAATGAAACCGTGATATTTTTATCCAAGGTTATCACACCATTAGAATCTTATAACGGCCCATGCCTAAGCTGAAATAAAACAATTAAGACTTTCTCAAGAAGAAAAAATATTATCTAAAACACTGAAAAACTCCTTCCTCTGTTAAACATCATTTAGGAAAAAAAATAAAATAAAAATCTGACTTCAACTGTATTTGTCTGTGTGTATTGTATTGGTGAGTGATAGCTGAGACTACCCCAATACCTTGCTATTTCGTGAATAACATCACTTTTTAGCCCAATAACGTTCTCGCTTACATAAATAATGACAGAGCTGTAATTTATGCTGAAATATGCCTTTAAAGGACTGTTTTAAATGGAGTTAATCCTGTTTAAAGCAGTACGTGCTCACGGTCTGTCAGATGATGTTCACCTGTGAGATCACCTGAGGATCTCAGCTTAGTCTGAGTGACATCCCCAAAAACATGAGCCGATGTCACGCTGTCAGGAATCGGTTCGATCGCATGACCATGTGTTTGATGTGAAGCAGTAACCATTCATTCATTTTCCTTCAGCTTAGTCCCTTTAATCATTAGGGGTCGCCACAGTGGAATGAACCACCAACTATTCCGGCATGTGTTTTAAACAGCGGACGCCCTTTCCAGCAGCAACCCAGCACTGGGAAACACCCATACACTACAGCCAATTTAGCTTTTTCAATTCACCTACTGTATAGCGCATGTCTTTGGACTGTGGAGGAAACCAGAGCACCCGGAGGAAACCCACGCCAACACAGGAAGAACATGCAAACTCCATGAAGAAACGCTAACTGATCCAGCCGGGGCTCGAACCAGCGACCTTCTTGCAGTGCTAACCACTGAGCCAGTAAAATAAATAAGACATTTTTAATCACCTGAACACACTCATCATCACCCGACGGTAATAAAGCGCTCAATTTAGTACAGCTCATTAGCAATGCACAACAGACAACACTCAGATACCTCCATCCTACACACGGCTCTCACATCCCCTTTGTTTTTTTCTTTTAATTGGTGCTAAGTGAAATCTCGCTTGACATGCATTGTGTTTTCAGAATCTTGTCAGAGAAATGAAGCACTTTCTTTTCCATTCGCAGAAAGACAGATTGGCCCAAAGATGGATGCGAGCCCTGAGATTCAGAAGTGTTAGGAAACCTCTTCCTGTCAGCTGACGGCATGATGCTTGGGAACAGATGGAGCGATCCGAAGCAACAAAAATACTTATGTGCAATTCATTGTGGGTGCGATAGTGCTTTCAATGAGGTTTGCCATTAAAATGCGATTATAATAAGACTTCATTTTGACAATTTCTGAAGATTGCACTTAATGGCGGGGTGACTAGTTGCTAGGTGATTCAACTGAAAATGATTAATGCCATATTCTGCAGGATTAGATGTGACTTAAGCTCTTCTTTAATGTAAATTTATGTGCTTTTTAATGCGCCTTTGCCATGAATATTCGTTTATCACCAAAACAAAAGAGCCAGAAATATCATAAATGCCTCATAAAACAAATTATCAACAGTTTAATCTAATGGAGGATATCTGATTGCTTTACACGATGATTGGATTTAATTGATGCTTTTATTTAGATATGAATGAACCAGCCTGATCTCACGAGGAAACGTAAGTATTTTACGTTTTGCCAGTTTAGTGGCTAATTAGTACGAATTCGTACGAGTTCAGTCCTACGAAAATGTACGATTGTAAAAAGGAGGCGTGGCACCTAACCCCACCCCTAACCCCAACCGTCATTGGGTGATGAGCAAATCGTACTAATTTGTACGAATTCATACGAAGTGAAGTTTCACAATCTAATTTCCAGAAGAGCACATGATATGACCGAGCACGTCTGGCTTCTCATCTGTAATCAGTAATAATCCAATCAAAGTAATCCAAGGTTACTATAAATGGATCGATTTCTCCCTACTGCTCTATCTTCGTTTTGGAAGAATCCCCCCCTTCCACCCCATCTCCTCCTTTTCCTCCCTCTCGAGACCTACCTGATCTCGGATCCCCTGATATGCTTATTGACCGGGCGGGAGCCTTGGGCTCAGGTATCTCCGAGCTCAGGGTTCTCTCCCGGGACAGCATGCCAAACCTGCTTAAATGCTAAGCATATCTAAGTGGGAACTCTTGAATTAGCCACTAAATAAAAAAGTTACGAATTGCTGTGAGATTGCGTTGGAATGAACATACTTATATGCCGACTGCATGGCATACCCTGCAAAAGATGTCTGGTAATTATCAGTTTCTGTGTTTTTTTTTTGTTTGTTTTTTTCGTTTATTTAAATTGTGAATTGCATTATGGGATATTGATCTCTGCTCTGTCGACTTTTGATGCTGAAAATTCAACTCTACAGTTTAACAAAGTGACTTTTATTGCATTATAGTACTTTGAAATAATATAATGCATAGGAAATAATATATAGAGAAATATGTATAGAGTCCGTAAAATGGTAACTGGTAGTTTATCACAAGGTTTTCAACACAGGCTCATTGTGAAAACGTACCCCCTTATACATTTCTGGAGAGCGTGAATTATGTAGCCAGAGCTACTGTACGTATGGCTGCATTTTGTCTTTAAAATGAACACTATATAAGTACAGTAGCTTGTCACGTACGTCTTTCGTCAGACTTGTGCTGCAGAAAGGAGTTGACCATGACGACGGGGTTCTCGTCCAGTGAAGTTGGTTCCAGAAAGCAGGTAGTACAAAAACATAAGGCAAAACATAAAATAGACAAGTAAATAGCAGGAAAATCCGCGAGGGTTTTCTTTTTCTGGATTGCTTTTGAAAACACTGTCAGTTGGGTTTAGGGAAGGGGGTGGGTGGAGTTATTGGTCGGTCAGTCAGTCAGTCAGTCAGTCAGTCGACAGTGGCCTCTAGTGGATTTACATGAGAAGAGCAGGCACAAATGGCACTCGCAAAAGAAATTTGAGATCTGAAAAAGCGTACACAGCGGCCTCTGGTGGATTTATGAAAACAAACTGCAAAAAAAACAGAGCTCCTTTGGGACATATTTCACATTGTCCAGAAATGTATACAGAGGTACGTATCAATAATGAGCCTGGGGTGAAGGTTTTTGTACCATAATATAAAACCCTTTTTTTTAAGGTTTAAAGTTGTTGGAAGAAAGTTTAAGGTCCCATAATGTAATGCAAAGCATAAATAAACTGGGAAAAATAAAAAAATAGAAACATGAATCACAAAATACAGAAAATTGCTAATTCACAAATATTTTTTTAGTGTATACAGTATTTGATATACTCAAATATTAGGTTTTACGAAACTTAAAATCTATGAGGCTTAAAATCAGATATGAGGTATACTGATCACATCAGTTTTATGTGAATGAGCAATTTTTTTCCAAATTCCTTAGCCTAAGTATGAGCTTATGAATAAACATTCCTTAAATACAGAGTTTAAAAATGTCTCAATTAATCTAATAGAGAATATCTGATGGCTTTACATTTAATTGATGCTTTTATTTAGTGCTTATATATATATATATATATATATATATATATATATATATATATAGATAGATAGATAGATAGATAGATAGATAGATAGATAGATAGATAGATAGATAGATAGATAGATAGATAGATAGATAGATAGATAGATAGATAGATAGATAGATAATTCATTCATTTCTTCGCGGCTTAGTCTCTTTATTAATCAGGGTCATCACAGCAGAATGAACCGCCAACTTATCCAGCATATGTTTCACGCAGCGAATGCCCTTCCAACCGCAACCCAACACTGGGAAACACCCATACACTCCCGCATTCACACACATACACTACGGCCAATTTAGCCTACCCAATTCACCTATAGCGCATGAGAAACAGAAGCACCCGGAGGAAACCCATGCGAACATGGGGAGAACATGCAAACTCCTTACAGAAATGCCAACAGCCCAACCAAGGCTTGAACCAGTGACCTTCTTGCTGTGAGGCGATCATGCTACCCACTGCGCCACCGTGAAGCCATATATATATATATATATATATATATATATATATATATATATATATATATA
Organism: Danio kyathit; assembly: GCA_903798195.1. Taxonomy (NCBI): domain Eukaryota; kingdom Metazoa; phylum Chordata; class Actinopteri; order Cypriniformes; family Danionidae; genus Danio; species Danio kyathit. The sequence goes on along the minus strand of LR812532.1, from coordinate 7,052,440 downwards.
TATATATATATATATATATATATATATATATATATAAAATTTTCATATGCACATATATTATTTGTGATGATATTGTCAAGCATTTAGAGAATAATTAACTTAAACATTTATCATACATTTATCATATTATAAATTTTTCTTTTCTTGATTTTTCCTCTTTTTTAAATTTATATTTAATATTTTTCTATGACATATAAATTTGGGTGCACTAGTTTTTGGACCGTTATCGTAAGTTATTTTCTTAGATAAGCTCCAGATTTGGCTTCAGTACTGACTAATCTAATGTATATGCACAAATATAATATTGTATAGCTTCCTATTAAAAATATGAATTTAAAAGAGAGATTTGTGAGGTGTGTACTTATATATGCTGAGCACTGTAGCTACTCAAATGGTTTGGTATTGCTTCTAGCATTCGAGTTAACACAAAAAATATAATTCATTCACTCATAACTCATTTAGTTTGAGTTTTGCTTAATATCATGAGTTTATGAGTTACCATAACTCTATTTAATTAAGTCAAATAACTAAAAAAAAAGGTTATAAGTTAAGCTAACTTATTTAGTGATTTTCATTGTTAGGTTTTACATGGATGCAGACTGCATAACATATACAGTATCTGATTTACTCAAATATTCCCCCGGTTTCACAAACAAGGTTTAAGGCTAGTCTTGGATTAAATTGCATGTTTGAGCTGTTTCAACTGAAAATAACTTGCAGTGAGATGTCTTAAAATATGTCAGTGTCATTTTTTGTCTACAGGTGCACGCTAGTAATGTATTTTTTTAAGGCTGTTTTTAAAAATGTGGCTTAAATAGCCTAATTTAACTAAGGCCTAGTCCTGGCTTAAGCTAAGCCCTGTTTGTGAAACTGGGCCATTAAGTTTTAAAAACTATCATTAGTGTCATTTAGAGCAATAACTGTATGGCTTCAATTCAACATTCATTGTGTAATTGATCTCTTTCTATTTTTTATGTGAACGAACTTTGAAGTTCAACCGGGTTAAGTGTTTGTTTGTTTTTTCCAAATCACTTAGCCTAAGTACGAGCTTATAAATAAACATTCCTTCAATCCAGAATCTAAAAATGTCTGAAATCAGTCATCAGAAATACTTGGAACCCTGTAAGGAAATGCATGTAGTCTATTGAGGGAATGAGGGCCAGTTATCAGAGCGATTGTCCTCCTGTCCAAGTTTCCAGCAGCGCCTTCAGGCATCTGGCCATGTCGTCCCCGTGTCCTCACAAATACCCTTCTACAACACCAGATGTTTCCACACACAGCACCGTCCAATCAGAACGCAAGATTTTCCCTCCCCGAGTCGAGTCCACCAGGTGGCATTGGCAGATATTTGAGCGCGCTCGTCATGTTACGCAAGTCTCCTCGTTTCCTCAAACAGGTTCTAAAAAAAAGTGATTTCCATGTCAATAGAGCTAAATTACTTCTGACGCTTTAAATAACTCAACTTATTTATTGACATGCTCATACTCATTATGAGTATTTTAAAGGGATAATACATCATAAATCCATTTTTCTCTCTCTCTCTCTCTCTCTCTCTCTTGCATAGCAAGTACAGTGCGCTAGGCAGAAACAGAGAGAGACAGATATATACCACCACCCACACATGCATGTATGACCCTGTACATCTCACAAGCAGCGAATCGGCCCCCACATCCGCACACACACCAGCCGTTTTAACATTCAAAGGGTCAGAGTCGCTCCCAGAAACACATGCATGGGCTGGCAGAGGGAATCACGCTGCTGATGGAGGGCCGGTCCACAATCGCAAAGATCAAAGTGGGAAAAAAGGGTCCATACTCACAAAAACATGGCTATATGTAGGTTGGGAGAAAGAAAAAAATGCGTGCCGTATTTAGCACTCTGCCTGTTGATGAGGTCTTTAAAGAGTCTTGTACAGTGCGCTGTCAGTTGTGTTTAGAGAGCGCTGCTGCGTAGCTCTGCCTGGGATTATAACAAATCTGTCATGAATTTTAGATGCTACTAAACGCAGGGATTCGGCAGCCCAAGAGACGGCAGTTGGCTGTGAATTGTCATTAGCGGCTCCCTCCGAGGCTGCGAGTGGTGAAGCCGTACTGGCATTGAACGTTCTCTGGTGAGAATACTCACTAACCCCTGCTGATTTGGGTCCATATGGATATCTAGAGTCTCGGGTGTCTGTTTTTACGCTCACTTCCGTACTGTCGGAGCATCCTGGATAAGGGAAAACTGACCCTAGATCAGATCTCAGGGGATTGATTGTATGATGCATTTGACAAAATGAGTTGTAATGTTTTGTGAGCGTAATTTGAGTGGTCATAATCTGCACAATCCTAAAAAGATTCTGATTATCCTAAGCTGAAATCTGTGGTCTTTGATCTTTGGTTTGACATGTTCACCGACTGACGATTAATGGTTATTGCGATCAGATTTTCAGAGTTTTCAGACTCTTTCCTGCAGTGTGACTTCTCAGAATGACGAGAGTCAAGCTAAAGGTTTAAATGACAACATTTTCAGCCCAAAAAAGGATATTTAAAATAAGTTTTCCCTGTTTATTTGCACAAAAAAAAGTTGACTGAAACATTTTAAAAACTGCATATAAAAGTGGACGTTTTTGATAATGGCGCCATTGTCGTATTCGTGTAAACATGCAAAAATTAAAGCCTTTAAAGACAATGACTACGTTTACATGGACATCAGTAATCGAATTATTAGCCTTAATGTAATTAAGACAATAATATGATGAAGGTGTTTACATGAGCTGCTTTTTGAATGTTCCTTTCATGATCACGTTTTACATGTTATAGCACATAATTCGATTAACGTCATTGCGTCACCTATCCACGTTTCCTCCGGAGTTTCATTTAATTTTGGGTGTTTTAATTTTTAATTTGTCGACTTTAACTGCAGTTTGGCACTTTCACTTTCATTCGGGAACATTTCATGCATGCCCCCCATGACAAACGAGATATTGGATGCAACTATGAATTGCTGGAAGAGTGTTGTTTTAATGGAAGTTTATACCGCATGCTCACAAGAAGAAAAAAAACCTCCGCATTTCACGATGCAGGTGTCTGTGGTCTGCAATGACTTGGTAGGTGCAAACAGTGTCAAACAGCCGTGTGTGTGTGTGTGTGTGTGTGTGTGTGTGTGTGTGTGTGTGTGTGTGTGTGTGTGTGTGTGTGTGTGTGTGTGTGTGTGTGTGTGTGTGTGTGGACTATCCTGTCACACAAAAATCGTCGAAAAGTCCTACATGACGGTAATAGTTTGATTAAGGTGTTTACATGTCTGTACTGCACTTCAATAATGTGACTAAAATCAGCATACTCCACGTCTTAATTCGATTTCTCTTTAGTTCGTATTTATAAAAAAATGCTGTTTATATGGTAGACTCTTAATTGTATTAATCGCATTAAAATCAAATTATTGTTGTCCATGTAAACGTAATTAATGATGTCAAGCGCATAGTATGTGTAAAACGATTTGTAATACTTTGTGAGCATAATGTGAGTGGTCCGAATCTGCACAATCCTAAAAGATTCCTATTATCCAAGGTCCAAATCTGTGGTCTTTGATTTATGGCTTGATATGTTCGCCAACTGCGGATTAATGGTTATTGCAATCAGACTTTACCTTCAATGAAACTCAGCTTTTCAGAGAGTTTTTCAGACTCTTTGTGACTTCTCAAATGATGAGAGTCAAACTAAAGGTTTAATCAGTGCCTAATTTGTGAACTGCGAGGTCCCGGAACAGATCGGGGTAACGGATCCGGCATGTTACCCGAGAGTGGAGAGGTGTCGCGCACGAAAGTGAGGAGCGGATGGGGGGCGGGGGGGTTGTTGGTGCGGTGGATGGTGGAGGGGTGTCGCAGATAAAAAAGTGAGCGGGCCGGGGGTGTCGCGGTCGAAAGTGAAGAGGTTTGGGGAGTCGCGGAAGAAAGTGAAAGTGAACAGCGGATCGGGAGAAGGGCAGTTGAGGAGCGGGATTGGTAAAATGAGGTGCCCTGGGTTTAACAAATTAAGCCCTGGGTTTAATCAACAACATTTTCAGCCAAAAAAAAATATTTCAAATGAGTTTTACCTGTTAGTTTGCACAACAACGTTATTTTTGCGACTGAAAACCAATACACTTTAAAAATGGGTTAAGTTTCTGAAAATGGTGCCATTGTCGTGTTTGTGTAAACACTTGAAAACAAAATCCTTTGAAGACGATTATGCATGAGCCTGCATAGTATGTGTAAAATGCTTTATAATATCTTGTGAGTATAATTTGAGTGGTCCTAATCTGCAGAATCTTAAAAAGAGTCCGATTATACTAAGCTGAAATCTGTGGTCTTTGATCTTTGGTTTGACGTTCACCGACTGCCGATTAAGGGTTAATGGCATCAGATTTTGCCTTCCATGAAACTAGTTTTTAGACTCTTTCCTGCAGTGTTACTTCTCAAGTGACGAGAGTCAAACTGAAGGGTTACACGACAAGCTTTTCAGCAAAAAAAAAAAAGGTATTTTTAAAATAAGTTTTGCCTGTAAATTTGAACAACTACATCATTTTTGTGACTGAAATCAAATTTATTTTAAAAAATGTTACAAAGTGGAAGGTTTTGAAAATGGTGCCATTGTTGTGTTCATGTAAAAACCCAAAAACAAAAGTCTTTGATGATGATGTGCATAGTATGTGTTTAGGGGAGTGTAGATTAAAGGCAAGCGCAAACAAAAACACAACAATGGCAGAGTATTTGGTAGTGTTATTAAAGTGTTTCCTAACACTTCATCAGCAAAGTTTGAATTTATTTCAAAGTACAACCAAAAGTGGAAACACCTCTTACACACGTCAAATTCACAACACAGGCTCATTGTGGATATGTACCCCTGTCTACATTTCTGGAGAGCACAAATTATGTAGCCAGAGGTACATATGGCTGCATTACGCTGCTAAAATGAACGCTAGAGGGTGGTATGATGCTGCCGATAGCTTCTGATCCTTTTAGCACTACCAGCTGACTGCTTACCTCCATATGGATGGCTTTTCTGGTGTTACCAGTTTGCCCAGTAGCTCGCCATGTACGTCGGTGGATTTTGGACACAGAGCAGAGTTGAGCGCGATGACAGAGTTCGAGTCCGGCGAAGAACAAAACCAGGTAAAACAAAACCAAAAATTTTATAAAATAAATAAACAACAGTCTGAAATAGGCGTGGTAAAATCAATCATCTGCAATGGCTTTTCTTTTTCTAGATTGCTTTTGAAAACACTATTGGTTGGGTTTAGGGAAGGGATGGGTGGGTCAGTCGGTCAGTCAGTCGACAGCAAGCTGGCTTGGTCAGCTGAAGTGTATATTGCGCCGCTGGTGGATTTACGTAAGAAGAGGATATGTGTGAGAAACTTAAGATCATCAAAAAGCATACACAGCAGCCTCTGGTGGATTTGCAAAATCAAAAACCGCAAGCATTTCGCTGTCCCCAGAAATGTAGACCTGGGTACGTATCCGCAATGAGCCTGGGTCTTTGATTTAAAAACAACAAGGTCTTCGATTTAAAAAATTTAACACAAATGAAAAATTTCAACCCAGGCTCATTCTAAAAAAACGTAGTCCTGTGGACGTTTCTGGAGACTGCGAAATACGTCCCGGGAGGTACGTATTTTTGCAGTTTTTGTTTTCGCGAATCTGCTAGAGGCCGCTGTGTGCGCTTTTTCATATCTCAAATTTCTGTCCCGAGTGCCGTTCGCGCCCGCTGTTCTCGCATAAACCCACCAGAGACTGCTGTCGACTGACTGTCTGTCTGACCGAATGACTGAATGAATGACTGACTGGCCGGCCGACCAATCATCGATTAACCCGCCCACCCACTTACTTCCCTAAACCCAACCAACGGTTTACAAAAGCCATCCAGAAAAAGAAAAGCCCTCGTCTGATTTTTACCACGTTTTCGGATTTTACCACATTCTCACCCTGTTATTTACTTGTTAATTTTATTTTTTGGATTTTGTTTTTGTCTTAGTGATTTCTGGAACCGCTCTTCCCCGGACTCGAACCCCGTCGTCGTGGTCAACTCCTCTCTGCGTCTCAAAACCGTCGAAGTAACATGACGAGCTAACGGGACAAACTGGTTGTGGCAGGAAAGCCCTCCACACGTAGGTAAGCGGCAGGCACGTGCACACATAGGGCTTTTTGAGTCCGGGATATAAAGTGCCCTTCCAAAATGAATGTAAGTGTCCCCCCCCCCCCCCCTTTTCAGTTCGCTCTCACCTAACCCCCCCCCCCCCCCCCCCCCCCTCCGTTCATTTCGCGGTCTCCCCCTTGATCTTCTACTATGCACATGCCCTTTGGAAAGCCTCTGCATGGCCCTGGTAAGTGGTCAGTTGGTAAGCGTGAAAAGGAACGGCATCATACTGCCTCGTAGCGTTCGTTTAAAAAAACGAAAATGAAGCCATACGTACCTCCGGCTACATAATTTGCAGTCTCCAGAAACGTCACGGGACTACGTTTTCAGAATGAGCCTGTGTTGGAAAATTAGCATGAGGCGAAAAACAAGTAAACAAGAATAAGTGTGTGTTTGACTCGTGGTGCTCAATGTTTGCAATCAGTGTGTCAACTTTAAACGATATCGATAAAATGTCGAAACTACTGTCTTTTTGTTGTTGTTGGGTTTTATCATCAAGGAAAAAAAAATTATGTGAAAAAAATGTATGTTTGTTGTGTGGTCCCAATGGATTGATGATGTCAAACTCCAGATGAGTTCTGCATGTGTCTGTGTTCGATTTAGATTGTCCTCCAGTCGGATATTATGACAATTTAAATCTTACAGTATGATAATGTTTGTACAGTCTGACAAGCTACAATCATAAAGGATTATTAAAAATTGCACAGTGTAGGTCAGGCTTAAGGAATAATTAATGACCGGCCGTTAAATTATTAACATTCTTTCCCATGGTATAACCACAGTTGTTTTCTACATAGTCTTTATCTTACAATAATCTTTGAAAAGAGGGCTTAACATGTAGCAGTGCTTCTTCAAAATGCTTCTTCTGAAGCTTTTAAAATGGGGAAGCCCTTTATATTTTAATGGAATCTGACTGGCTGTCAATGTTTTATCTTTTATTAGCTGAGAAACATCTTCTTTAAGTGATTCCAATGATATAATTTCTGTACATCTTTATTGTTGCAGTTGTATTCTGAACTTTGGTGTTGATTTACATTCAGAATGATTTTAAGAGCTCTATCATTATCATTATATTTATAGTTTTCATGCTTGGAGTGAACATGCCTTAACAGTGTATATATTAACTGTACCTCCTTCAATGTACTGTAAATATAAGGTATTTTTCCCCGCTTTGCCACATAATTTGAGGTATATCTAAAAAAACCTCCAAAATGAATAACCGTAATACTGATTCTTGCCTCAGCAACACCAGTAATAACAAAGCAGTTGTAAAGCAGTTAAATCTTTCTGTGAGCAGATGCTCTAATGGGCCTATTAACACAAAAGAGGCCTGTAAGGATTCCTGGAGTTTCTTCTCAATAACTTTAATTCAGTTTTTACCTCTTTTTTTTTTACTTTTTTACTTTTTTTTTCTCTGCTCCATTGGTTGCGGGAAAGCTTTTGAAAAAAACCCTTGATAGTGTTTTTCCATTTACACTACCTGACAAAAATCTTGTTGTCGATCCCAGTTGTAAGAGTAACAAATAATAACTTCACTTCTAGTTGATCATTTGGAAAATTGGTAGAAGGTGGATTTTTTTTTAGATGAACCATCTGACCTATTGGAACCCGCATGGACCCAAGATTCTCACAGAAATAAGTCAAGTTTGGTGAAGAAAAAATCATGGTTTGGGGTTACATTAAGTGGGGTGTGTGAGAAATCTGCAACATGTGGATGGCAACATCAACAGCCTGAGGTATCAAGACATTTGTGCTGCCCATTACATTACAAACCATAGGAGAGGGCAAGTTCTTCAGCAGGATAGCGCTCCTTCTCATACTTTAGCCTCCACATCAACGTTCCTGAAAGCAAAGAAGGTCAAGGTGCTCCAGGATTGGCCAGCCCAGTCACCAGACTTGAACATTATTGAGCATGTCTGGGGTAAGATGAAGGAGGAGGCAATGAAGATGAATCCAAAGAATCTTGATGAACTCTGGGAAGGATGCAGTCCTCCAAGCTCATGGGAGTCATGCACAATATTCTTTTTTTTTTTTTTTCCACTGCACTATGACTTTATATTCTATACCAGGGTTCAAGGCTAAGGATTTTTTTCTACTGGCCCGATCAGAGCAGTGGTTCAGATTTTTACTTGCCCTGCCAATATTTTCACTGGCCCCACCAAAACAAAAAGTTAATAGCTATTTCTTAGCCACAAATTTAAAAATAAATGTCAAAATGTTTGTAAATCTAGAATTGAAATATTTAAAAAATGTTAATGAATGTATAATGAGCAAAATTCAAAGTGTTATGCAAACAAAAGTAGCAAAATGTGCAGGTATTTTATTGCAAAACAAAAGATGGCTGACCTGCCAAACTGATGGCAAAATGTACGAAACATCACTAAATGTCTGCTTCCAAGACATTAGAAACAAACATTTTCTTTTAGCTTCATCATTTAACGTTGCCGCCATGTTGCTGTCTCTTTGCTGTATTGGTTGTTACGGAAAAAAAATAACGTGCTCACAACATCCAATCAGATAAGAGGAACCGAGAAGGTAGCATTTGAAGGCTTAAAAACACCAACTGTTTCTCGATTCTAAGACTGTATTTGCACGCAATTGACAAATGGTCGCAGGCAAATTAAACTTTAGTGACAAGGCAGCAGTGGCCCGATCGGGCCAGTAACAATCCTGTCTACTGTCCCGAGCATCTCCCACGCTGGCCTAAGGCCATCGTGCAGTCCTTATTGTTGACCCCTGTATACTGTACATCAGGGGTGCTCAACCCTATTCCTGGCGATCGACCTTCCAGCAGTTTTCAGTTGCAGCCCATATCAAACACACCTGAACCAATTAATTAGAACCTGAGGAGCACTTGATAATTGCAGGCAGGTGTGTTTGATATGGGCTGCAACTGAAAACTGCAAGAAGGTCGATCGCCAGGAATAGGGTTGAGCACCCTGCTGTACATTATTTATGTTAAGTGACAAGAGAAAGTCAGACCTTACTGTCCTAATTAAATCATTAAAAATCAAAGCATGATCATATATTATTTTGGTCAAATAAGCGTAATCTAGAGGCCTTTGCCTTTCATATAAGCCACTTCTGATACCAAATGGTCAACTAGAAGTCAAGTTATTATTTGTTGTTCCTAAAACTTGGATAGGCGACAAGACTTTTGTCAGGTAGTGTACTAGAATGCACAGATATATTAATTGATCTCCCAAGAGAAACATGGCAATTATTGCCGCATTAACTCACAGTCTGAAGATTTTTAGGAAATTTAGTAAACTTGGAAATCAGTTCTCTTGGAAACTTGACGATCAATCGGTAATACTTTATAATAACTACACACTATGAATCATTTATTAAGCATTAGCAAATAGTTAATTCATTATTTGTTAAGCATTAACTCTACATTGATAGATATATGCATTCTGAATGAGCTGAACTATTCTTAAATAATTGGTTTGTAAATAATACAATACCTAATTTAGTAATGAAAAATGATTCGTTAACAAAGTATGAAAACCAGTGGCATAAAGTAACTAATTACAAATACTCAAATTACTGTAATTGAGTAGTTTTTCTCAGGAATTGTAATTTACTGAGTAGTTTTAATAATGTGCACTTTTACTTTTCCTTAAGTACATGTTTAGTGCTGTATCAGTACTTTTACTCCACTACTTTCTTTCAACCTGTAGTCACTACTTTATTTTTCTTGTTTATGGGGATTAGAAAAATCAGTCCTGAGATTCCTGTCCAATCAAATCACACATACCGTAGAAGGTAAATCGCATCATAATGAACTACCTCAAGACGTGTGCACTTTATAATTGCAGCAAACTGTTTGGAAGTATTAAAAATGTCCATGAAGATGTTCAAAATCATTATGCGCATTGACCCAGAGAGTTTAGATGCATGTCACTGATGAGAAGATGACAGATGTTTACTGTATGATGATCGAAATGGCCTTAAACACCCAGCAGGCACAGGACGTCAACATGATGTCTGATTGACCTTGCTCTCTAACGTCATGGGGACTTCGCATTTTGTTTGAAAATGAAAATCGGGCTGACGTCAGAACTCAAGATCAGGCCAACATCAATATCCAATGTCCAACCTAAAACCAACCAAATATCAACGTCTAATGATGTTACAGCTTGACATTGTGTGAACGTTACCCCTATGACATCTATCAGACGTTGGGATTTTTGTTGCCGTACCTGATGAATAAATGTCAGTATTTGATGTCATATATGACGTTGGTTAAAGATGTTGGCTCGACGCTGGATTTTGGTCACTTTCTAACAACCTAAAATCAACCAAATATCAACGTCATTTGACGTCATTATTGGACATCAAAATAACGTTGTCCTTAACTGCTGGCTTGACAATTCATTTTGCTCACCGGACATCACAACCTAAACATAACCTAATATTAATGTCTCAGGATGTTGTGTGCCTGCTGGGCAATAACTAAATGCACTACAGAATGTTACGTTTACACACACATGCACAAATTACATGTAAACATATTAGCTTTTGACAGCATATTACTCACTACTCACTACTCTTGAGTTCTTTTAAAAGGGCTACTTTTTACTCATACTTTGAGTAATATTTACAACAGATACTTTTACCTTACTTGCACTACATTTTTAGGCAAGTAATGGTACTTTTACTTAAGTATGATTTTTCAGTACTCTTTCCACCACAGTTATTAGGCACATTACAGCATTTGTAGATGTATTTATAAACTTCTTACTGACATCTATTAATGTAGAGTTAATGTAGAGTTGATGTAGAGTTAATCCTAAACAAATGATGAATTAACTAGTTTCTGAAGCTTAATAAATTATTATAAAGTGTTACCCATCAATCCAGTTATTCTTTAAACAACATCGAGAGACAAAGCAAATGTTTTTTTTTTTTTTTTTTTTTTTTTTTGGGGGGGGGGGGGGGGGGGGGGGTTCAATCGATAACTCATTAGCAGGGTCGTTTAGTTAAAATTGCAATAGTTTAAGACTACAGGATGTGGACAAAGTCAGTATTGATGAAAGAATCAGCACATCACCTGGTCAGAGTGTAAATGAACCCTGTATGTGTTCACATTGATTTGGCTGTCATTATCCGCATATGTGTGTGTCCAGTCTCATTGACTGTGTTCCATTGTTATAGTGGTCAAAATGATCACAATTATACCATAATCTTGTCCTCTCACAAAGCCTCTTATACAGTAAGCATCCCCAGTTCAAAAAAAAAATCACAGCATAATGTATGTCATTGTCCAAGCCTGACTTACTTTCTAAAGCCCTTTAGCTGGCAATCTGAGCAGGAGATATTTTTCTTTTTTAATTTTTGTCTTCTAAAGTAATGCTCATCTCGTCTGCTCATTGGGTCTTGGCTGTCTGACTGTCCTTCTGCCTTACTGTCTAGGGACTAAAATTTATAGTAGTGCTCCAAATAAAGGATATCAACAATCTGGTATCTAAAATGGTTATCCTGCACTGTTTGCTTTTTCTTTCTTTCTTTCTTTCTTTCTTTCTTTCTTTCTTTCTTTCTTTCTTTCTTTCTTTCTTTCTTTCTTTCTTTCTTTCTATTCCATCCATCTACTCTATCCATCAATCCATCCATCCATCCATCTACTCCATTATCCACCCAGATTCATATATCTATTCCATTCACCCATCCATCTATTCATTCATTCATCCATCTACTCTATCCATCCATGCATCCATCTACTCTATCCGTCAATCCATCCACCCATCCATCTAGTCCATACATCCATTCATTAATTCATCCATCTACTCCATCATCCATCTACTCCATCAATTCATCCATTCATCCATCTATTCCTTTTCATCCATCCACCCATCCATCTACTCCATCCATCCATTCATTAATTCATCCATTCATCCATCTACTCCATCATCCATCTACTCCATCAATTCATCCATCTATTCCTTTTCATCCATCCATCTATTCATCCATCCATCTACTCCATGCATCCATTCATCAATTCATCCATCTATCCGTCTACTCCATCATCCATCTACTCCATCCATCCATCGATTCATCCACCCATCTATTCCATTTATCCATCAATCTATTCACTCATTCATCCATCTACTCCATCCATCATCCATCTAATCTAACCATCCATCCATCCATTTACTCCATCCATCCATTCACTCCATTCATCCATCTACTCCATCAATCCATCCATCCATCCATCTACTCCATTCATTCATCCATACATCCATTTATCCATCTACTCCCTTCATCCATCCGCCAATCCATCTACTCCATCCATCCATCTATCTACTCTTTTCATCCATCCATCTACTCTATCCAATCATCCATCCATCCATCCATCCATCTACTCTATCCAATCATCCCTCCATCTACTCTATTCATCCATCTATTTATTCATTCATTCATCCATCCATCCATCCATCCATCCATCCATCCATCCATCCATCTACTCCATTCATCCATCCATCTGTTCATCTATCCATCTACTCCATCCATCCATCCATCCATCAATTCATTCATCCATCCATCTACTCCATTCATCCATCCATCCATCCGTCCATCCATCCATCCTTTAATTCATTAATCCATTCATCCCTCTACTCTATCCATGCATTCATCCATCTATCTACTCCATCCATCCATCTTTCCATCCATCAATCTCCTTCATCCATCCATCCATCTACCCATCTACTTCATCCATCCTTCCATCCATCCATGCATTCATCTACTCCATCCATCTATTCATCTACTCCATCCATCCATCCATCCATGCATTCATCCATCCATCCATCTAATCCATCCATTCATTCATTCATCCATCCATCCATCCATTTATCCATCCACCAATCTACTCCATCCATCTATTCCATCCATCAATCCATCTACTCAATCCATCCATACATTCATCTACACCATCCATTCATCCATCTACTCCATCCATTCATCCATCCGTACATTCATTCATCCATCCATCTAATCCATCCATTCATTCATTCATCCATCCATCCATCCACCAATCTACTCCATCCATCCGTCCATCTATTCCATCCATCAATCCATCTACTCAATCCATCCATACATTCATCTACACCATCCATTCATCCATCTACTCCATCCATCTATCCACTCCATACATCCACCCATCTACTCTGTCCATCTATCCATGCATTCATTAATCCACCCATCCATCTACTCCATCCATCCATCTACTCCATCCATCCATCTATCCATCCATCCATCCATCCATCCATCTGTCTACTCTATTCATCCATACTTCAATGCATCCATCCATCCATCTACTCCATCCATCATCTATCTACTCCATCCATCCATCCATCCATCCATCTACTCCATCCATCCATCAATCTACTCCATCCATCCATCCATACATCTATTCATTTATCAGATGTTTATATCCAAAGCAACTTACAAGTGGGAATAAAAGAAGCACTTCAAACAGAGAGTATCAATCCGCTTCATAAGCTATGCGTTAACCCACCGGCGACCATACAGGTTAAAAATATAAATGTATATGGGGTATTAATTTTTTAGGTGAACTATTCCTTTAAAAATCAATGACAGTAAATCCAGAAATGGGTTTTTTGGATTTCATGTTGATTTCAGATTGGCTTTCTGATGCCCTTGGCCTTTTAAAAACATGAAAAAAAAACTGCACCTCACTGTGTCTTTGGTCTCCAACCTTCAGTTTTACTTGGAGTGCCAGTCCAACCATGCAGTATCCCACCTGAGTGACCGTGCGTCCAGCCTGTGCCAGATCCTGCTCGTGCAACCTGTCTCTCTCTCCAGCTCCAATCCCGATCACTCCAGCGACTCTCTGCAGCTCGCCTGATGTCCCGCCATGCCGCGACCTTAACCCCACTGCACATGCAACCATGCATATTCACACAAACCCATGTTACACTTTCAATAAACATCTTACATTTGGCAAAATGTAATGTTACTTTAGATGTCTAGATCTTTTAGGTTTTTTTTTAGAAGAAACTAAATATATTTAACACAATTATGGAAATATATCACAAAAATCAAATGCTTTCTTGACCCAATATACTATGTTTCGAATCAGTTTGTTTTTTTTTTTGTTTTTTGAGAATTTTTTTTTTATATCTTTATATCTTTATATCTGTGTGTTTCCCCGGCCTGTCAGCTGTTAGCTCAGCGGCTCTTCAGCACACACACGCACGCAATACTTCACTGCATCATAGAGCAAACCAGATTACTGGCATGAAACGTAACAGGTGTGTAAGTCATGCAATTTACAAAAATGTCCAATAAAAGTCTGTTATTGATACTCTGCTGGCTGATTTGCTGTTCATTCTAATCGCGAGCCGTTTGTGTTTCATTAGTGTGTTGTATTTACCATGGTTTGTGTTTTTCTGTCATTTCAAAATGTCACTTTATTTTCACTCTGTCACAGTTATTAAATCAGTGTGTTAGTGGGACAGTACAGTAGGCTACGTGTGTGTGTCAAACATTTTGGTGAACTACATTTGTTTGGGTTGGTTATATATTTTAAAGTAAGAGAAACTGTTGACTTTAGCGATGACGAGGCTTCATTTAAACTGCAGAAAATGCCGTCTGACATCGAGGGGGAAATGCCTCACAGTGGCTGTTTTCCATCCTATTAGATCACATTTTTTAAATGATCAGTCCAGGAGGTGTCGCTGATCGACAACAGTATTAGTTCAAAGATGATAAAAGCAGGTAAAATAGATTAAAACTATCGTTTTAAAGCTGTCCAAATGTGACCGTTTACACGGTAAAGTCTAGATCGTATACGCGGCCGGCCGGAAGTGCGATATGCACATTAATATAGCGGCATTTTTTTATGACACTGTATAACAGTAATTAATATTTTTACAGAACTGTGACGGTTGGGTTTAGGGTTGGGGTGGGGGTAGGGGTTAAATAATACAATTTATTGGGTAATTTAATAGATAAGATAAATAAAACTCGGTACAACTACTGTTTTTACGCTTCTGTGACGGTTGGGTTTAGGGTTGGGGTGGGAGTAGACTATAATAAAATACAATAAATCAGAAATTTCATAAATAACATAAAGAATTCTCGTTAACTTCCGGCCGCAAACGCATCCGATCTAGCAACAACCCGTTTACACGCATCAGCTGCCGACCGGAAGTTCTTCGCATTCTCCTTGCGCATACACGCAAAGCATAATGGGTAATTTTGCGTTCCAAGAAAAAGGTCTATATGAGGTGAGTGATAATAAAGTTTATATTTTATGATGAAAAAATGCTAAATTACAACCCCAAATCAGAAAAAGTTGGGATAGTATAAAAACTGCAAATAAATAAAGAAGTGATTTCCAAATTTACTTTGACTTGTATTTCATTGGAGACAATACCCAAAATATTTAATCTTTTGTCTGGTCAGCTTCATTTCATTTGTAAATATATATCCTTTCCTGTCATTCAGACCTGCAACACATTCCAAAAAAGTTGGGACAGGAGCAGTTTAGGGCTAGTAATCAGGTATATTGGCTAAATAATGATGTGATTTGAAACAGGTGATATCAACAGGTTATTGTAATTATGATGTTGTACAAAAGCAGCATCCAAGAAAGATCTAGTCCTTTAGGAGCAAAGATGGGCCGAGGGTTGCCAGTCTGTCAACAAATACTTGAGAAAATTATTGAAATGTTTAAAAGCAATGTTCCTCAAAGAAAGAGAGTAAGACATTTGGATATTTCACCTTCAGCAGTGCATAACATAATTAAAAGATTCAAGAAATCTGAAGGAATTTCAGTGCGTAAAGGACAAGAGCGCAAGACTAAGCTGAAAAACTGTGATCTCCGATCCCTCAGGCGGCAATGCATCAAGAATCCTCAATCATCTAGAAGCGATATCACCACATGGGCTCAGGACTACTTTGGCAAACCTTGGTCAAGTAGCACAATGCGTAGTTACATCCACAAATGCCAGTTAAAACTGTACTGTGCCAAAAGGAAGCCCTATGTTAACAGTGTCCTGAAGCGTCGTTAATTATGTCATTCCTTGGGCTTGGAGGCATCTGGGATGAACCTTCACACGGTAGAAACGCGTACTGTGGTAAGATAAATCAGTATTTCAAGTCATTTTTGGACCAAAGAAGAAAAGGATCATCCAGACTGTTACCAGCACCAAGGGTCCAAGGGTGATTTCACGTTTGTGGTTCGGTTTATTTGGTTCGGACCAAGGGCTACAAATGATACATTGTAGAATGCTTTGGTCCGATCCAGTTGAAAAAAAACAAAATGCAGTCATGTGACAAAATCCACATCACACATTGGCCAGATGTTATTGAACTTATTTCCTAAACTGCTTTTCAATTGGTCAGAATTAACTTGCGGGACAACGCCAATGGAACTTCCGCAAGTAAACAAACCGGCAGACACAAAATGTCACTTTTTACTATGGCTGCACTGGCTGATTGTATCCCTGGTATCCCTATTATATAGTTTGTATACATCACTTTAGACAAATGATACATTTCGAGAATGAAGCACGGCTGCGTCTGGACAACAATGTTTTAATGCATTGCAAACGGCGAAGGCGCATCGCAAGCCACTTCAGGAGGAGGCGTGAATTAATTTAGCTAAACTGTGACATGGTCATCTTCTGGTAATATTACCAACGATTCATCAGGTAATGTTTTTTCCTCTCTATCTCTCTCTCTCTTTCTCTCTCTCTCCGTTTAAAGTTGTCAGTAAAGCGCTGCCAACAAATATTTTTCCTCCACACCCCATAAAATTGGGACAGCACATCGGACAGCTGGATTAGTCCAAAAAGGACGCATTACTTTTTGCGGTTGGGTATGTTTAAGTTCGGATCATGTTCTCATCAGCGTACTGAGACCACCTCCACTTTTGGTGCGCACTCGAGTGCGATTGCTACGTTCACACCTGCCCAAACTAACTGAACCAAGAGGGAAAACGAATGGTATGGGGTTGTACCAGTGCAGTGCACTTCTGTGATGGCACCATTAATGCCATTAAACCATTAAAGTACATAGATATTTTGAAGCACAATATGCTGCCATCTTTTCCAGGGACCCCCATGCAAATTTCAACAAGACAATGCAAAACCACATTCTGCACACATTACAAAGTCCTGGCTGTGGAGGAAGAGGATACAGGTACTTGTACTTAATTTGCATTTTCCATACTGTGCCAACTTTTTCTGATTTGGGGTTGTAGTTTTACACACGTTATTACATTATACATACAGCTTATGGACATTTTGTTTACATTTTGTGAGGATATAAACAGCTGAGATTTGCAGAATGTGTCTAAAAGGGCACATCCAATTTCCATCCAGTTTTGTCGATGGACTTAGAAACATCTGAAATGCAATTAAAGTTTGTATGTTTTTGGCTTATAAACTATTGTTATACAGATTTTTTTTTTCTGTAGGTCATGGTAAACATGCTCATGACAATCATTATTTTTATTTTTACTGTTTATTTGATTTGATTTTTTGTACTCTGATTTATTTATTTTTTAATAAACAGGACACATTCATTTTAATTTTTGGGTGGAAATTTAAAACCTGTATGACACTTTTATTATTGTGCTGATGCTTAAAAAACCCTTTTCTACTTTGACCTATATGCATAAAGTACGTATGTATATAGTGTATTCCTCTGGGACTGAACAAAGAAACTGCACAATTCCTTCAGCCCTTGATGTGGTTTGAAGGGTGTGCGCCAGAGAAGACTGAAGTGGTGCGTCTAATAAAAAATAAATACATTTTGCATCTTTTAATATGCCGTCAGATGATTCTTAGTGTAAATATGACTTGCGAGATTTTGTGCCTGACTCAATTTTCGCTCACAAATTGCTAGTCAATTTCACAAGCTATTACATTCATTCATTCACTTTCCTTTGGCTTAGTCCCTTTATTCATCAGGGATAAAGTACCTTTATTCAACCAACAACTTATCCAGCATATTTTTTACACATTGGATGCCCTTCCAGCTGCAACCCAGTACTGGGAAACATCCATAAACACTCATTCACACACATACACTACGACCAATTTAGTTTATTCAGTTCACCTATTGCGCATGTCTTTGGACTGTGGGGGAAACCGGAGCACCCGGAGGAAAACCACGCCAACACAGGGAGAACATGCGAAACTTTGAGTCAGTATACCTCTAAGATATATTGACAAATCTGAGAACATTGGTGTGTTAAAACTCATTGCACCTTTATTTCTGTCTTTTCTCGCAGGAGGCAAATTCTGCGTTATTTAACGTAACTACGCCACATACTGCTGGACACCAATTAAACTAACAAAATTATATTTGAATTTTGAGTGTAAAGGCCCATGCACACCAAGACGTTTTTTGCTCGCGTTTTCTGTCGACGTTTAACGCCTTGTGACTAAATAAAGGGCGTCAATGTGATCGTGCACACCAACGAGCAAAACGGCAGGCGCAAAAGCGTCATTTTTAAAAATGCTCGTTTTTTTGTTTTAACATGCCGCGTCAAAACCTTCTCCACCAATCAGATTGGCACTTTTGTTCACATGCACGGAGCTACTGAAGTTACAGTAAACAGCACTTGGAGGCGCTCAAGTGCAAAACTGTCAATGCGAACGGACACTGAAGAAGATGCTCAGAGGCGATATGAATGTGGAGCTGCTTATTGCACTGGTGAACAATAATCATTTCTTCATCGCTAGAGCTGGAGCTGCTACTTGAATCATCCATAACAACAAGCGTGTCGAATTTGTCTTCTTCTTCTGTGTTACAAGCGGGAGTCAGAAACTTAAAATTGTGTAGCGCTAGGGATGGGCGATATGGCAAAAAAAAATCTAGATTTTTTCATAAAGTTTGACCGATTCACGATTTCGAATTTTTTTTTTTTTTTTACTGTGTAACTATAGTCAGCTTAAAACATTACAAAAACATGACTGAAGTAACAATCTCTTTATAAGTAACTTGAAAAACCATCTGGTTAAGGAACATGTATTTTTAATGGCCATACACACATAAATTGGTAAACAAGGTGTAGCCTATTGCATTCCTATAGACAAATTCCTGCTTGAGGTTTTAGAAAATATTTGTGCGTAGCTACACCACCCAGTATATATTAAAGATTACCGTGAACAACAAAAAAAAACACAGAAATCTGTTACTTATCTATCTATATTTAAATGTCTATCTTATATTTAACAGAATCATATAACAGCCTATAGCTGAAATGGTGAAAATTGCTCAATTTATTTTTATAAATCATTTGTCAAAACATATTGATATTTTTTTGTAGTAAAAACAATACCGACATTTAAGAATCCATATTTATTTTATTTAATCATTCATTTGACTTGTTTATTGGTGCACATATGGGTTATGATTTAATTCATAGCTACAGTACCTTGGACAGCTACTGTGCCACTCCATAAAGCTTTCAAGCAAAAGTCCAAATTAAAGAAAGATTTGACTTTCTGCATTCACAACACACCGTAACCATCCTTCAGGTGGTGCGCAGGTATAAAATACAGATCGCGAACTGAACTTATGGTCATTTTGGAAGGGCACTTTATATCCCGGACTCAAAAGGGCATGTACACTGCACAGGTTGAGCCCTATGTGTGCACGTGCCTGGTTCTCACCCAGATCAGAGCAATCTGTGCTACTGAATACAGCGCAGCATGCAATAAACTCACGCTCAGTCAGGCGAAGTAAAGGTCTCATTGCCTATATGTCAATCAAATTAATTAAGCTCTAGCCACGAATAAAACTTTTAGCCTATTTTATTATTTTGTGTAATGTATATAGTGTAATTAGGGCCGGAGCAAGCTGAACTGGCGCTCTAGGCGAATGCCCTCAACCCGAAAGTGAAATAGAAACTTACCGGTTTGCAGATAAAAGAGGACCGGGAGGCGGTAGGTGTCGCGGATAAAAGAGAGAACCAGGGGGTTCTCGCTCACTATTCTGCCTAGATCCTCTATGGATGCGCCGGCCCTGAGTGTTAAGCTGAATTTATACTTTCGCCTGGCACCGCTGACTGTGCGCGCACCTCGCGACAATGGGCTAGCGCGCTTGCGCTAAGCCAGCTGTTGTAGCTCATCAACAGAGCCGCGACGTCAACACACAGAATCTGTCAGCACAATTCAGCACGGTTGTCTAACAGTTTAGAACGGTTTGGCACGACAGTGGAAAAGCTGCTTTAATATTTTTATTTTAAAAAATCGCGATTCCTAGATTTTATCAAAATGTAAATCGTCTTAAAACGTAAATTCGATTAATCGAAAAAAATCGCCCAGCCCTATGTAGCGGCATCTAATGTCAAGGAGTTATTTTGCATACTCTTCTGCTCGACGCCTGTGAAAATCGCTTGGGTTTGAATCCGGAAAAACGCTGACGATAAACGCAAACGAAAACGTCCCGGTGTGTACGAGCCCTAATGGTGAGAACTTTTTATATAAAATGTTTTTTAATAGAAAATATATTTTTAATAATTTTTTTTTTTTATTGCTAATACTGCAAATTATTGCATTATATAATAATGCAAATAAATCCAAATGTGTTCATTCAATAAATAAATAAACAAATAAATAAATAAACAAACATACTGTACTGTGTAGAATACAAAATAAAATGAGCTAAGTACTGTGGAAAAAAGCTATTTAAAGTAAACTGAATTTAAATTAATTGTGTTAAATCTGTCTTTATAAGCATGTGTTACAACTAACCCTCTGTATGTTACAACTTGCCCCGCAGGTGGGGTAAATAGTAACATTTATACTGCATAGAAACCATGGTCCGGCGATCATACAACCAGTGCTCATTTGTAGGAGAGACCTGTGTTGTTGGTAAAAAAAAAAATATATGGTTTGTCTAACCCCATTACTTTGTTCATTATTTGGCCAAAACCAAAAGTGTTACTTTGTGCCCCGCTCTCCCCTAGTCTTTTTGAGTAATGTGACTCGTTACTTAGAGAAGTAATATTATTAAATAACTCACGTTACTTGTAATGCATTACCACCATTTTGTTATTTCCAATGGTCAAACAAAACAACTCCATGTTTAAAACTCCCCGTTCTCCCCTTACATAAGCTTCATGCAGGGTGTTTACAACAGCATTACGCTAAAATGTTGTCTTTAATATGATCTCGCTAGTCATAAAGTATCAATGTGATGTTTCTGAGCCATATAAAAAAGCCTACGGGTCTCTCAGCTCCCAAACAAAACATATGATGTTACCCGAAGAAGCGAGATGTAAACATTCACACTTTACTCAGACATAGCGAACGATGAATTATGAATAATGTGTAGTAAATAAAGTTCATCAATATTAAATCGGGAGTGATGCAAAGAGAGCAGACTCTTACCTCACTGGATCAACAATGCTAGCAAACGTCTGCTTCTGTTATTTTTGGCCTTGTGTTTTTTACGACCCTTCAAATTCGGCGCAGAAAATAGTGACAGGAGGTTAAAACGACACGAGTGACTCACAGCACACGGACGTCACACTGATTGGGTTATTTTAGGAGGACGTCACGTTTCTGGCAGGTTTTTTTTTTACCAGCGTTGTGTGATTGTTAGCCGAAATAATAGCATAATAATAATAATAGGTAATAATGATAACTGAAATTGCTATTTGACCTTCCACGAATTGCAATGGTAACTCTTACACTGTGAAACTGAGAGCTGAAAAGGAATTTAATTTTTGGAAACGTTTAATACACAATAATAATTATAATAATGTACTAAATGTTATAATATTTTAGGAAACGTTTAATACACATTAATGCACACTAAATATTGTGAAATACTAGATAAAACATAATATATGATAATAAATAATGATACTTAAAATAAGAGTAAAATAATAACAATAATAATACTAATAACAGTAATAATAATACACTAAATGTTATAATATGTTAGAAAACAATACATAAAGGTAAATTAAAATATCAATGTAATAATAATAATAATAATAATAATAATAATAATAATAAATATTTTTTGAATATTTTATAAAACATTCAACATAACAGTAAATAAAAAAGCAACAACAACAATAATAATAATAAAAATAAAAATAATACACTAATTTACATTTTCTAAAACACTATATAACAGTAAATAAAAAGAACAACAACCATAATAATAAACTAAATATTATTAATAATAATATTTTAAAATGTTACATCTTTTTTTAATTGATTACATTTTTTATTAAAAACTGTCATACATTTACATAATAATATGTAAATAATTATCATACATGTATAAAATTTAAATATTATACAATATTTTATAAAACATAATACATAACAGTTAGATTAAATAATAATAATAATAATAATAATAATAATAAATATAATAATAATATAATAATAATAATACACTAAATACTATAAAATATGTTATAATACATAACGAAAATAGTAAATAATAATAATGTAACAATAATAATAAACTAAATATTATTAATAATAATATTTTTAAATGTTAAATCTTTTTAAATGATTACATTTTATGATAAGTCATTAAGTCATCAATAATTATCATGCATGTATATCATTTCAATATTATAAAAGGTTTTATAAAGCATAATGCGTAACAGTAAATTTAAATAATAATAATAATAATAATACACTAAATACAATAAAATATGTAATAAAACACAAAAATTGTAAATAATACTAAAAAGTCACTAAATATTATAAACTATCTTAAAAAACAATGTATATCAGTTAATTAAAATAATAATGATAATAATATAATACACTAAATATTATAAAATGTTTTAAAAAAACAAGAAATTTAATTAATTAAATATTAAAATATTTTTAAATGATTAACTTTTATGATAAAACAATGTCATACATCTACATAATAATATAAATCATTATAATAAAATTACATCATATTTTTTAAAATATAAAATATAAAAAAAATAATTGTAAAATATAAATCACAGCACACGAATATCAAACTGGGTTGTTTTTGGAGGACGTCACATTTCTGACAGCTTTAGCCTCGATGTGTGACTGTTAGCCAAAATAATAGGATAATAATAATAATTATAATCGATAATAATAAGAGACATTATTATTTGACCTTCCACAAAGTGCCATACAGCATGAAACTGAGAGCTGAAAATGGATTTGAGCTGGAAACGTTTAACACGCACTGAAAAGAGATTAATGGCCATTGAAGCTTATTATGTGAAGAACTGCTCAATTTCTCGGACACAAATGAGACACACAAAAGAAGCTGTTTCTTTATTCACCTTGACATATTAAATGTCCGTGTTGAAAAGGACTCAATCAAACGGACGTGTCCTGGGGCTCTGAGAGCTTTTTTTACTGTAGCTCAAGGAGTTTCGGCTTTTGTGCTGCGCTGGGGTGACCCGAGGAATGATGAAAAGCCAATGTCACAAATCTGCATTATAATACTGTATGTAAGTGATTTTAGTACAAGTATATTATTTAAATGTTATACAATATTTTATAAAACATATATATACTCTATATATACACAGTTGAAGTCATAATTATAATTTTTTTTCTTTTTTAGTCTCTATTTCAGAGGTTGCCACAGCGGAATGAACCGCCAACTATTCCAGCATATGTTTTATCCATCGGATGCCCTTCCATCTGCAACCCAGTATGGGGAACAACCATACACATTCTCATTTACACACACACACACTCATACACTACTGCCAATTTAGTTTATCCAATTGACCTATAGCGCATGTCTTTGAACTGTGGGGAAAACCAGAGCACTCACCCACGCTAACACAGTGAAAACATGCAAACTCCACATAGAAATGCCAACTGACCCAGCCAGGACTTAAACCAGCGACCTTCTTGCTGTGAGGCAACAGTGCTAACCACTGAGTCATTGTGCCACCTAAAATAGACAAGTGTCAAAAATATATACACATGTACACCATTATATTAAAATTATACAAATGAAATAAAACAGTAATATGTAACAGTAAGTTAAATAAATAAATAAATAAATAAATAAATAAATAAATAAATAAATAAATAATATATATACAGTTGAAGTCAGAATTTTTAGCTCCCCTGTTTATTTTTTTCAGTATGATTTTTTCAACACATTTCTAATCATAATAGTTTTAATAACTCATTTCTAATAACTGATTTATTTTATCTTTGCCATGATGACAGTAAATAATATTTTGCTAGATATTTTTCAAGACACTTCTATACAGCTTAAAGTGACATTTAAAGGCTTAACTAGGTTAATTAGGTTAACTAGGCAGGTTAGGGTAATTAGGCAAATCATTGTATAATGATGGTTTGTTCTGTAGACTATCCAAAAAAAATTTAGGTTAAAGGGGCTAATAATTATGACCTTAAAATTGTTTTTAAAAAATTAAAAACTGCTTTTATTCTAGCCGAAATAAAACAAATAAGACTTTCTCCAGAAGAAAAAATATTATCAGACATACTGTGAAAATTCCCCTGCTCTGTTAAACATAATTTGGGAAATATTTAAAAAGAAAAAAAATTAAAGGGGGCTAATAATTCTGACTTCAACTATATATATATATATATATATATATATATATATATATATATATATATATATATATATATATATATATATATATATATATATATATATATATATATGTAGCTACAAATTCCCAAAACAATATATGTAAAATAATATGCACTTGAAAAAATATTCTATATTCATGTCAGACTTTAGTGCTTTTTTCTTCGATTTATATAAAGATTGCATGTTGACATAAGCAGAATGTTCATAAGCAGACACTCACAGTCCCATATGTGGCTTTAATACCAATATAAAAATAGCACCCTATTTCATTAGTCTTCATGTAAATCTGTCCCACTTGAAACCCTGGAGACCAGCGCAGGAGAAACAGGAAACTGGAGCCCATCCTGTCATCTCTCCTCATGGAAGAAAACATTCTTCCTCTTTTTACTTAAACTTTATGCCTGATTTGCTGTCGTAAGCACACTGTTAGACATTTTATTGTATTTTTTTGGTAACTTACTGTTGCCCCCAAGTTACCACAATTTACAGCAGCTTACCTGTAAATGTGTTTTACAGTAGAAGGACTCTACAACAATTTCATTTTACAGTAAAATAGCCTTACTGCAACTTATTTTGAATTCTTTTTTAAATCAATTTACCTTTATTTGTATAGCGCTTTTACAATGTAGATTGTGTCAAAGCAGCTTCACATAGAAGATTATAGTAAATTGAGACTGTGTCAGTCCAGTTTTCAGAGTTGAAGTTCAGTTCAGTTCAGTGTGGTTTAATTTTCACTGCTGAAAGTCCAAACACTGAAGAGCAAATCCATCAATGTGCAGAAACACAAGTCCCAAACCAAGCAAGCCAGTGGCGACAGTGGCGAGGAGCAAACTACACCAAGTGACGAAATGAAGGAAAAAACCTTGAGAGAAGCCAGGCTCAGTTGGGCATGAACATTTCTCCTCTGGCCAACTTCTTGTGCAGAGCTGCAGTCTAGGAGCTGGAGGCTGGAGAACGCTGGATGTCCATCCTGGAGAAGCTGCAGGTGTGAGTAGGTCACCGGCAGGTGTTCGGGCTGGCCCACGGAATCAATGCGGAGACTCATCTGTCACTGGGGTCTTTCAGGGATCATGCGTTCCACTCCTCGATGACCACCACAGCATCTGCTCGGGATACAGCCTGGTCTAGGATTATGGAGACCTTGGGATAAAAAAATGCCATTGTAATGCTATGTTCTTACCAGATGCGGAAGAAGCGTCAAGCGTGAGTGATTTACATGTTAAGTCAATGCAAAGGCACGAATAGACATCCTGCGGCGCGATACACATGAATGGCACGGCGCGAATGCCGCGCCGCGCAATCAGGAGCTTGCTCTTGTGGGGGCGTGATTGTGACGTAGCGCCTGTTGTTGGTGTCCCGGGGGAAATCCTCCAGTCGACACCAACAACAGTTCATTAAACTGGGCTCGGCTCAGTCAGAAGCACCGCTGAAAGCCTCCGTCATCCAGGTTAAGTTTCTGGAGGAGTTTATGAGCTCACAGAGCTGGGTGCACTTCTGAAAGGATCTAGTGGACTCAGACACTGCTCCAAACGTATCGACGCAGTTTTACAGCCTTCATAAAAGCACATAAACACAGTTATTTTATCAATAAAATCCATGTTAGCCATTTAGCAACGAAGCTACAGTCACCGGGCAGACAGAACAGAAGCCCTGCCCATGACGCGAATCCGCATCTGTTCTAAAGTGAATTTGACGCACGAATGGGGGGGGGATAGGTGACGGTTGCGAGAGAACCGAAAAGTAGAGAGGGGCGGTTGACGGTTACTAGAAAACCGAAAAATGAGGGGGCTGTGGCCTATGTTCTATGTTATTTTCACAATTCGCAAAAATTAAATTCAAAATCGAATGGGAAAGTTTATTTATAAGGATATTTATGAATTCAGAGATACGGTTGAGACTCCACAAGATGGCAACAAAGACCACATAATAAGCCCTTAGAGGAGGAAACCTCAAACTAGAGCTGAACAAATCATTATAATACAGGTAAATGACTTTCTAAGTTGATATCGCTCTTTTGTATGTTCTAGTGCTGTATTTATACCATAGTCTGCTAGTGTTTGCTTTACTTTGGCTTTTTCAGGGTTAATTACTGTGATCATCCGATTGCAACAGAGAAATACTGGGAAATGTCTTTAGACTGATGGTATTTCATGCCGTTAAACCTTATAATCTTAAAATCACCTGTTTTGTCATCACTTTAGACATTACGCTAGAGAATCATTCAAACACTAGCTCTAAAGTGAAGTGTGCAAAGTAGCAACAGTTTCTGCTGTTCTGACGCCAGCTGCAGATGTGAATGAATGGCAGAAAAATGTAGTTCCTCACACAAAAAGATTTTTAGACTCTCCGTGTTTGATTTTCTTTTTTATACACACGATTATGTCGTCGAACTGTTGTATAAATACAATATCACAGGAGTAGTAGTACGATATGGCTGCATATTGTCACTGGTGAGACACTAAGCACGCTTCCCACCAGTGCAGATATAAAGCCATATCGCACTACTACTCCTGTGATATTGCTCATAACTAAAAAACAAGAGGAAACAATATAGATGAAAATGATTTTTCTGATAAATAAATAAATTTGTCTAAAATTAAATGTTGAAACAGTACGTCTAAATGAGAAAGTTCATTTTAATGCTGATTTATTTGTATATCTTTTAGAATGTCATAAAACATATTTTATATATAAGAAAATATATAAGAAAAAAATATATATATATATAATAACTGATTTATTTTATCTTTTCCATGATGACAGTAAATAATATTTGACTAGATATTTTTCAAGACACTTCTATACAGCTTAAAGTGACTTTTAAAGGCTTAACTAGGTTAATTAGGTTAACTAGGCAGGTTAGGGTAATTAGGCAAGTTATTGTATAGGGATGGTTTGTTTTGTAGACTATAGAAAAAATATATAGCTTAAGGGGGCTGATAATATTGACCTTTAAAATATTTAAAACTGCTTTTATTCTAGCTAAAATAAAACAAATAAGACTTTCTCCAGAAGAAAAAATATTATCAGACATACTGTGAAAATTTCTTTGCTCTGTTAAACATCATTTGGGAAATATTTAAAAAAGAAAAAAAAATCCAAAGGGGGCTAATAATTCTGACTTCAACTGTATATATAACGGCAGCTAAAACACTTTTTATTTAATTGTTAAAAATGAGGGAAAAGACCTGAGAATAAGCAGTGGTAAAAATAATATATAAAGCTTTCTGCCTTTCATATTCATGATTCTATATATTCAAAAAAAAAAAGTATAAATCTGTCAAA
This sequence comes from Danio kyathit, assembly GCA_903798195.1. Classification (NCBI taxonomy): domain Eukaryota; kingdom Metazoa; phylum Chordata; class Actinopteri; order Cypriniformes; family Danionidae; genus Danio; species Danio kyathit. Next base: position 7,024,409 of record LR812532.1, on the reverse strand, counting down.
AACTATTTACACAATCATTAAAATAGAAAAAGCAAGAAGAGAGTAAAACATCTGTAAAGCTTTATATCGCTTGAGAAAGCAGAGAACTTCAAAGTGCTTGAAAACACGAACTGAGCTTTTTTCTCGACAGCTAAATGTATGAATATAAAACACACGTCTAATCTAGTGGCTAAATCTGGCAGATTTGTTTAAAATGCCAGCATTACAAATGAAAGCACAAAAACATTATTTGCCATGTTCAAATCGCAGCTGTCGTTTTACAAGATAAAGTTGAAACAGCAGAAGTAAATCGCTGTATGTCAAGTTCATGGGTTTGATCTCCAGAAACTGCATGAACTGTAAAATGCAATGCACTGTACGTCACTGTGAATAAATGCATCTGCCAAATGCATGATGTAAATGCTTACCTGGATGGTGTGTAAATGTGATCCAAAAAAGGCGGTAGTAGATAGAAACCATGAATGGCTGACAATGAAATATTATAAGATAGTATCAATATACTGTATATCTTCTACATTCTGTGTAAACATTGCTAATAACTAAAAAAGAGGGGAAAAGAAAAAAAAAAAAAAAAGAAATACAAAGAAGTTACAAATGGCACATTGAATTAAATGAGTAGAAAGAATCTATCTATCTATTGATTTATTTATTTATAAACTTTTTATATATGTATTCAATTTTATTTATTTACTTGTTTATCTATTTATTAATTTATTATTATGTTTATTTATGTCTTCAATTTTGTTTATTTATTTATTTTATATTTTATGTATTTATTAATTAATAAATGTATTTATTTATTATTTATTTATTATTCATTTATTTATTATTATTTTTTATTCATGTATTCAATTTTATTTATTTATAGATGTATTCAATTTAATTTATTATTTATTTAATTATTCATGTTTATTTATGTATTTATTCAATTTTATTTATTCAATTTTATTTATTTATTTATTTATACATTCATGTATTCAATTTTATTTATTTATTTATTTATTTATTTATTCATTTATTCAATTATGTTTATTTATTTATTTATTTATTTTATTATTCATGTTTATTTATTTATTTAATAATTTATTATTTATTTATTTATCTATTTATTTATTATTTTATTCATGTATTTAATTTTATTTATTTATCTATTCATTTATTATTTTTAATTAATTATTGATTAATTATTCATGCTTATTTTTTTATTCATTCAATTTTATTTTTTTATTTATTCATGTTTATTTAATCATTTATTTATTTATTTATTTATTCATGTATTCAATTTTATTTATTTATTTAATTATTCATGTTTATTTATTCATGTATTCAATTTTATTTATTTATTTATTCATGTTCATTTATTCATTTATTTATTCATGTATTCAATTTTATTTAATTAATTATTTATTTATTTGTTCATGAATATTAATTAATTTAATTATTTATTCATGTATTCAATTTAATTATTTATTTATTTATTCAATTATTCATGCATTCAACTTTATTTATTTATTTATTTATTTATTGTTAACAACGACAACAATAGCGATAATGAAAAAAAATAATAACACTTATTATTATTCTTATCATTATTATTATTATCAATAAATAAAATTTCAACAAAAATTAGTTTGTTTTATTTACAACTGTGAAAACAATTTGATTAATTGTAGTACACAAATAATGCAGGCCTAATTGTATGCATAATGGCAAGAAAAAAAGAAAAAAATATACACATAATTTATTGGTTTAATGAAAACCTTTAAGCAGCAAATCATTTATCTTTTTAACATTATATCAAACGGTGCAATTTAAATGGGTAGTTCACCCAAAAATGAAAACTTCTCTCTATGTACTTACTCTCAAGTGGTTCCAAACCTTTATGTGAGTAAATAGTAAATAAATAGTCAGTACATTTTCGATTTTGAGTGAACTATCAATTAACATTTGAAATATTAAATAAATAAATAAATAAAATAAATAAATAAATAAATAAACAAACAAACATTTTTTATAAATAAATAAATAAATAAATAAGTTTTAGTAAATTGTGTAGTTTGGCTGCAGGTCCCGATATGTTGAAATTAAAATTTATTTCAGCCATTTTTAGTAAAGGGAAGTCCAGTTAGTGTTTAATGATGTTGTGTGTGACATTTAATAGAGTTTCTGTTGACATTTGTTTGTGATTAGCACTGTGTTGCAGAGCAGAGATGGTCATTATGTGGTAGCTGGAGACCACATTGTTTGTTGCTTTCATTAAATTTAATGAGACTTTATTTGGAACCAATAAATCTAATCTATTTAAGATTATATTAACTTATAGTGCATGCTAAATATACATTAGTTAGCATATGCTATGCCAGCAGTTATTTGACCTTAGAGACTTCTTGGTTCCAGAGCCACCGCTCCATTTTTAAAGCAATTTTATATTTATGAGTAAGCAAAATTGTTCGTTCATTCATTCATTCATTCATTCATTCATTCATTCACTCACTCATTCATTCATTCATTCATTCATTTTCCTTCGGCTTAGTCCCCTATTTATCAGGGGTCGCCACAGCGGAATGAACTACCAACCATTCTGGCAAATATTTTACGCAGTGGATGCCTACACAGCACTGGGAAACACCCATACACAGTCATTCACACACACTCATACACTACGGCCAATTACATTTTTTCAGTTCACCTATAGCACATGTGTTTGGACTGTGGGAGAAACTGGAGCACCTGGAGGAAACCCACACCAACTCGGGGAGAGCATGCAAGCTCCACAAAGAAATGCCAACTGACTCAGATGGGACTCAAACCAGCGACCTTCTTGCTGTAAATAAATACAAAAATAAATAAGTCGGTCAATCTGATGATTTAGAATAATTTTATGGCAATAGATGAGATTAAAAAATTGCTCACTGTTGGTAAAAACTGAGTTGTTGCATTGTTTAATTAATTAACTTATTTTGCTCTGAATTATTTGAATTACTGTATATACATATTCATGTAAAACAACTTTGCTGAAGCATCATCTGTTTATTGATGAGGTCTTAATTACAACAGTGTGTTATTTCAGCCATACTGATCTCTAGAGAGAAATTACAGTATTGCAGTAACTGCTTCCTCACTAAAACAATGCATGTTCCTAATGGTTCCTGCAATAATTAATTAATTATATAATAATTAACTGCCAATCATATTTCTACCTCGGGTTAAGATTAAATATTCATTATGCAAAATATTTATCACTGCATTTTAAAGGGTTTTTTACCTTTAATGGACAGGACAGTGGAGATTGACAGACAGGAAAGTGTGGGGAGCAGAGATAGGGGAAGGATCGGCAAAGGACCTCGAGCCAGAAATCGAACTCAGGTCGCCGCGAGCACCTGGGTGCTATATGTCGACGCACTAACCACTACGCTATTGCCGCCGACGTTTTTTTTTTTTTTTAAGAAATAAATATTGTGCTAAAAAGACTATCATCCGAATGTCGCAGCAGAAATGGAGACTCATCAGACCAGGCAACATTTTTTTGATCTGCTATACGCTTATTTCACGCGACCGCCATTTTAGAACACGAAAGCAAGGCTGCGGTGGGAAGAAAGCCGGAAGTATAGGATCAGCACTGTAAGCATTGCAACAACATGCTGTGTACTACAAACCTCCAGCTGTTGCTGTGACTTCAAAATGCAGAAATGGTGTAAACATCACTTTAATATCATTCAGTTCAGTTTAATTTAAACAATTAACAGCATATTAGGCGTCAAACAACATCACAATCTCTTTAAGAGTGATACACTTAAGTGTCCTCCTAGACTTCAGTCCAGGGCAGCAGGTAAACACCGTGGGGACTCTTCCCTGCTTCAGCCTATGTAACCCGGTGAGTGATAAAACACTGCAGTCCTCTGGAGCACATCTTCGTGTTGTCTTTAACAGTATTGTCCCGGTACTGAAGTTTTAAAAACGTCAATTTCCCGCTAACATTTACGTGCTCATAAACATCGCTGATTTGCCTTAGTATTCACCAGTGCTCAACTGAATGACTGTGAAGGTTATCAGCTTCCTGCTCTTCACAGATTGAAAACACACATAGACGGATATTGGAGCGTTTTAAAGCCGTGAAGATCAGTCGTTTCATCAGCGGATCGCTCGTCTTTGTTTGCACTCAGTAAACAGCAGTGAGGTGAACTGATGACCTGGCTTCACAGCCAATCAGAGTGATTTCTGTTGAGCACGTGAACACAATGGCCAATCAGCGCTGTTTAAGAACTCCATGAACAGTGTCTTAAATGTTAACGAGAAATTGGCGTTTTTTTATATTTCATTACGAAAATTTTGTATCGTGACTAGTCTAATATAGTTAAAGACTCAGTTCATTAACTTGAGTTTGATGAATGGCATCTAAAATGTGTGTTTGGGAAAGAAAACGTTAGCGAAGTAGTGCCATTTCCCTTAACTTAGCTGAAAATGAGGTCAAATATCCTTTTTTATTTTCACTATTCATTCAGAACGGACCTTCGGGTCACTCGGAAGGCGCTGAAATCATACATTTGTGTCACTTTCTCTTCGCTGATAAGATATACAGCCAGGTACACAACATTCCTGTGTGACTCAGTCTATACTTCCGGGTTTCTTCCCACCGCAGCCTCGATTTCGCTGTTAATAATGGCGGCCGCGTGAAATCAGTCTATTGTCCAATTTTGGTGAGCCTGTACGAATTGTAGCCTCAGTTTCCTGTTCATAGCTGACAGGAGTGGCACCCGGTGTGGTCTTCTGCTGCTGTAGCCCATCTGCTTCAAGGTTGGACGTGTTGTGCATTCAAAGATGCTCTTCTGCATGTCTCAGTTGTAACGAGTGCTTATTTGAATTACTGTTGCCTTTGTATCAGCTGGAACCAGTCTGGCCATTCTCCTCTGACATCAACAAGGCATTTGCGCCCACAGAACTGCCGCTCACTGGACATTTTCTCCTTTTCTGACCATTCTCTGTAAACCCTAGAGATGGTTGTGTGTGAAAATCCCAGTAGATCAGCAGTTTCTGAAATACTCAGACCAGCCCGTCTGGCACTAACAACCACGCCAAGTTCAAAGTCACTTAAATCCCCTTTCTTCCCCATTCTGATGCTCAGTTTGAACTTCAGCAGATCGTCTTGACCATGTCTACATGCCTAAATGCATTGAGTTGATGCCATGTGATTGGCTGATTAGAAATTTGCGTTAACGAGCAGTTGGACAGGTGTACCTAATAAAGTGGCCGGTGAGTGCATATAGCATATACAATCTTACAACTGCTCAGAGCACAAACAGAACCTTAAATTTCCAAAGTGCTGATACACCGCATGAAAAATGAAACTGCTAAAGTTTTAAACAGTGAGAGATTTAGAGGTTAAGCTGAGACACACACACACACACACACATACACCTGCTCTCCTAACTGAGGTGTTTGCCTCATCTGACCCTCTATCATATCGTCTACCTTGCAGTTTTCTCCTTTGTCGCTCATCCTTACTTGTTTAGCTGGGTTATTCGGCCTGGGTGTCCTTAACAGACAATGACTGCATTAGGCTGCCTCTGAGACTGAAAGGGGCATGTGTCACCCCGGACAAACCCATTGTTCACACGTAAACACACACACGCGCTCGCGCACTGAAGGTGTCCTTTGCCCCACACTGCCGGTTGGTAATTATCAGTGCTCATCTGGTCCTGCTGGCCGGACAGCCGGTCAGAGAGTGAGACAGACAGAGATCGACAAACAGAGAAAGAGAATGAGACAGACAGAGAGAGAGAGAGAGACATGCTGTAATCTCAGATGGCCAGAGCTCTGCCGCTGTCACCTCATGTTGACAGAGCAAAACACAAACACACTTGAAGACAAACTGTGCTTTAATGTTACAGCACACACTGTAAGAAAAGACTTTTGCTGTTCGGTCAAACCACTTATTTAAATCGAGTTGAAACAACACAATTCTTAAGGTTTTTTCAGGACAACTTAATTGCTTTATGTTCGATCTACTTAAATTTGCAATAATTATTAAGTTAACTTAATCGATTTGTGTTGGGACAACATGAAGGGATTGTGTGGAACCCAGCATGTTTTACAGTGCATTGTACACATTGTTCCATGTAATTCTTTGACATTCTCCTAACACACAAATCAATTAACTTTTAACGTTTTTTACAAAGTGGACTGATCATAAAACACTTTAGTTGTCCCAAAACAACCTAAGAATTGTGTTGTTTCAGCTCATTTTAAATTAGTTTGACCATGCAGCAAAAACATGTTGTTGTTGTTCTTTTTATGTGACGTAATGTATCAAGTATAATGGATTAAGAAAACTAGGTATTTCATTTCAGAGCGACATTCAGCACTGGCCAAAAATTTTGCATTTTCATTCACTCATTAATTTTCCTTTGGCTTAGTCCCTTATTTATCAGGGGTTGCCACAGCGGAATGAACCGCCAACTATTCCAACATATGTTTATACACAGAAATGCCAAATGGCCCAGCTGGGACTTGAAGTAGCGACCTTTTTGCTGTGAGGCAACAGTGCTAACCACTGAGCCACTGTGCTGCCCTAAGTTGCATTTTTTTAAGAATAAAATAAAAACATTGATGTGTTAAACCAAAGGCTATAGGTTTCAAACAAATAATAAATTATAAACAAATAATAAACAAATAATAAATAAACAAATAAATTAAAAAACAAAAATTAATAAATAAAAAATGTATAATTAAAAATAAATAAATAAATAAATAAATAAATAAATGAATGAATAAATAAATAAATAAATAAATAAATAAATAAATAAATAAATAAATAAATAAATAAATAAATAAATAAATAATCAGACATCCATTACTCACAATCATGTTGCTCCCAACTTTTGAAACTGTGGAAAATTAAGAAATATAAATAGTCATAGTAATATATAAATATTTTTATCTACTTCTCTGTGATTATATATCATATATTTGGGTGTATTTAAACAAAAAAGATTTAATAAATGGGTATATTTATTAAAATAATATTTTAGTCACAGAACATCTTTAGAAATAGAAAGAAAATACATTTAAATTAATGTGAAATATTGAGGAAATCTCAACATCTCATATTGACTCAACAAAATTTTATAATATAAAATTTTATATTGTAAAGCTTCCTATAAAATAAAATATAAATTTAAATGAGAGATTTGTGAGGGGTGTACATATATACAGCTCCTTGTCCTTGAAAAATATACATCATTGTTTTGTTCTCTATTTACAGTTTTTCTCAGTGGCTTTGGTGCATTTCTCACAACACTATTTACATTTGCACAACAGTTCATGCATTTCTCAAAACAATTAGTACAAACTGCAAAACCTAGTGGATAACCTGCAAAAGCGCGTCACTTGCTCAAAATGGAGAGCTCATTCCTCAAAAGCAAGTATTGATGTCAATGAAAGTGTCAGTGTCATCAAGATGAAAAGTCCTGACATCATTGTTTATGAACAAGATAGTCAAATGGCTTTGTCATGTTTTCATTATGACACTTTACTCTGTACATTTTTTTCAATGCAAAAAAGTCAGATTATGGTGACACTTTCTGAAAATGCTCAAGACAGCACTATATACTATTAGCACAGCCATTTGAAAACCACAGTAAAGTTAGACATCACTGCATTTAGTGAGGTATCTGAGTACAAGACACTGAATATGTGTGTTTCACATTTTTACTGCATTTGCTCTTTACAATTCTAATTTATTCACAGCATTGTGCAGAAGAATAAATACACCCTTATTTACAACAAACATAAACTCCCTTTGGGTAGAGCTGTGCACAACTGTAAACAATATTGCAGTACATATTGGAACTGAACCTACAACATACACAGGTCTGTACATCATTCATGACAATGTTCAATTTAGGACACATTTTTAGGAAAAAAAAGATTTAAATTTTTTAAAATAAAATTAGCTTGACAGATTTTATCAACTAGTTCAACATTTTTGTATGTAATGACTCAAGTAATGAAATGAGGACTATTAGTTTTATATGGAATGACTATTCAGCATCCACAAGTTTAGTAAATTTTGACTGACATGACATAAGCAAATGATAATGTTACAAACAGCAGAGAGTTGTATGAAAGCAATTGATGCATGTCCAAAAGCATTTGCAGTTTGTTGGAAGGAATGAGAAACTGCTACTCTGATGTGCACAAATGACTAAGTGTTTTGAGAAATGCATTAGCTGTTGTGCAAATGTAAATAGTGTTGTGAGAAATGCACCAAAGCGACTGAGAAAAACTGTAATTACAGATTATTTTTCTAATTCTAATACACACAATAAATCCTAAACAAACAAACAGCAGATCTGACTTTTAATTCAAGTGTGCCAAATTTTCTCAGAGGAAGACAATTTGTTATTAGACGTTCATACCAAGCCTTGTGGTGCGAAATGCTGCCAACTTCCAAATGATCCGCTGAGACCATCACAACCTTCCTGGAGAGAAAAAAAAAGAAGAAGTGAAGACACACATTTCACAAGCACTTATGATAAATTGCTTGTGCCGTTCCTGATTTGTAAGTCATTTTGGATAAAAGCATTTGCTAAAGGGCTAAAAGTAAATTCGTGTCGCGATTTATATGGACGGTGTTTACATAAATTTTCTCTGATTAAAGCTGTTGATGATTTCTGTCAGTTGCGTTGCAGTGTTTAAACTTTTTGGCTAGTCTCAGAGGCTGACGGAAATACGGGCTATGCTTTATGCACAAAAATTTGACACAAATTAGCACAAATTGGTTTTGCTGCATTGCTCTTGGTGTGAATAGGCTTTTAGTATGTAACCACACTAGCCTGTTACTAACACCATGGGCAAAAAAAAAATAAAGCATATTTTGGTTAATTTTCTGCATTTTGCCATAAACCCGGTTAACTAAAGCAATCAAGATAAAACACTGCCGTCATTTATTAAATCGCGCACACATACACACACACACACCAGCAGCGAGTCAGGAAGTCCAAAAGACCCTCCATTCCAGATCTTAATGACTGAGATGCTTTTGCCGTTCCTTTGTAATTATCAAATGAAAGTTGCTCCTGTTCTTGAGTTTCCAAGCAACAATAAAATTCATTTACATCTTCTGTGAAAGCAGCAGCTAGTGGAAACGACAAGAAAATAACACAGCTAAATGTGCCTTTGTTTAGCAGGAATGTTTTTGGGACTAACTATACTGTACATGCATGTGCACATGCATTACTGCCTTGTATAAATTTGTGCATGTAAAGGACAATCTTTTTCTAATTATATCATATATAATAATTATGGAACTTCTTATTGAAAAGAATGACCAGAATGGTTTATTTAAACCGTTTATTTTTTTTTTTAAAGCTTTACAAATTCATATTAGTTACTAATAAAAATTATAAAGGCAAAAGCAAATGACTAATATTAAAATGCCCTCTAATCTTTTTAAATAAAGCATCGTGTCAGAAATAAAATGTGTTTTTTTTTTTTAACAATGTATGCATTCAGAAAATATTTTTAAAACAATCATAAATGTATTTTTAAATATAAAAAAACACACACACCACCTTTGGTCTGACAATTGTGTTACAGAGATTTTTTTTAGAAACAACTTGTTATGGTGTTATTTGCTTATGACTTCTGAACAGTTGGGCCTATATCTACACTCTCAGAAATAAAGGTACGCGAGCTGTCACTGGGGTGGTACCTTTTCAAAAGGTACAAATTTGTACCTAAAAGGTCCATATTAATACCTCAAGGGTACATATTGGTACCTTTAAAAGTACAAAAGTGTTCCTCTTCAAATTTGTAGGACTAATATATACTTTTGAGGTACCAATATGGACCCTTCAAGTACAAATATGTACCTTTTGAAAAGGTAGCACCCCAGTGACAGCTCGCGTACCTTTATTTCTGAGAGTGTATATACGTTTTTTTTTACTTTTATTTATTTATTAATTATTTATTAAATGTAAAAAAAAAAATTTGATTGTTAAATACTTACTTATTACTTCTTGTATGTAGTTTCAAATGAAATTATTAGTCCAGTCATTATTGCTTTTAATACTATTACTAATAATAATAATAATATTAATAATAATTATGATTTTTGAGGAATCATGTGACTCTGATGATTGGAGTAATGAAACAGAAATTCATCATTAAAATCACTGGAATAAGTTAATAAATTAAATGATAAACTACCTTTGAACAGTTATTTTATAGTGCAATAACATTTCACAATTTTGCAATTTGTACTGTACTTTTGATTAAATAAATGCAGCCTTGGTGAGGAGAAGAAGCTTATTTTAAAACATTTAAAAATCCTACTGACCCCAAACTTTTGACCGGTAGTTTATATATATATATATATATATAAGTCATGACAACAAATGTTTTTTTTTTATGTTACTTTAAAGGTGCTGTAAGTTTTTGATTATTCTACAGCATAAAAACACTATAATATGTTTGCAGATATTTAAAAAAACATGCTAAGTAAACATTCTTGTTTCAGTCGACAGTAGCAGTCTCCAAAATAAGACGCAGATTCAGAGTTCCACATGAGGTTATTAATTATTATTAAATATTATGAATGTTCAGCTAGTTCAAAATGCAGCTGCCAGAGTTCTTACCAGGTCTAGAAAATATGATCATATCACCCCAATTTTATTCTCCCTACACTGGCTGCCTGTTAAGTTTCGTATTGAATATACAATATTGCTTCTTACCTATAAAGCTTTAAATAATCTAGCTCCTGTTTATCTAACCAACTTCCTGTCTCGCAACAATCCAACCCGCTCTTTAAGATCTCAAAACTCAGGGCTTCTGGTAGTACCAAGAATAGCAAAGTCGAGTAAAGGAGGTCGAGCCTTCTCATTTATGGCCCCTAAACTCTGGAATAGCCTTCCTGATAATGTCCGAGGCTCAGACACACTCTCTCACTTCAAAACTAGATTAAAGACCTATCTTTTTAGCAAAGCATACACTCAGTGCATTACTTAGGCGTATGACGCATGATGTGCCCCACACAGGTTTTTGCATCTCGTTTATATACACTATGAACAGCAGCTACGCTAATTATTCTCTTTATTCTCTATTTCCACCTGGGGGTACTCATCCCGAGGCCCTCAGACTATGCAGTGCCACTGATGCGATCCAAGACCAGCAACGAGATGATCCCAAGGTTTTCATAATCCTGGACCAGGCCGTATCCTGAGCAGCTGCTGTGGTGATCATGGAAGAGTGGAGAGCATGAGACTGAGTCCGGTGACACTCCAGGGACAGATGAGTCTTCGCTGAGGTCCAGCTTCCTGCGTCTAGATTGCAGGTCTGCACAAGACGTTTGGCCACAGGAGAAATGGTCGTGCCCAACTGAGCCTGGTTTCTCTCGAGGTGTTTTAAATTCTTCACTGTCGCCAATTGGTGAAGATTTTTCCTTGCCGCTGTCGCCACTGGCTTGCATGGTTCAGGATCTGTAGAGCTGCACATCGATGGAATTGCTCGTCAGTGTTTGGACTCTCAGTAGTGATTATTAAACCACACTGAACTGAGCTAAACTGAACTCAACTTAAACACTGAAAACTGAACTGACACTGTTTCAATTTACTATAATCTTCTATGTGAAGCTGCTTTGACACAATCTACGTTGTAAAAGCACTATAGAAATAAAGGTGAATTGAATTGTATTGAAGAAAGCGAAGCCATTTCTAAAATATAAATTTCAGGTGTTGATCAACCTTAAATCAGCATTTAGGCTGGACAGTAAGGCACACTGCTGTTGGTGTCGTCAATCTGGCAACCTGCACTTTTAGGTGTTTTGAACCAGGTGTGCAATACCTAGTTCAACCACTGGGTGTCAAACTTACAAACTGCACCTTTAACTTATTTTAATATGTTAATCAGGTTTCAACTACTTTCTTTTAGTTATACAAAGTTACCCTAATATTTTTAGTCAGCTTGACATTTCATTCAATTTAACTAAACAATTTAAGGCAGTAAGATTTTCTTTACATTGTTGGAGGCAGATTGGATAGAACCATATCAGCCAGAACACCCAATAGAATTTCATGGCGGAACTTTGTATTTAGGCACTCCGAAGTTGCTGGTTACTTTTAAAACTATCTATCTGTCCCAGATTTCACAATTTATTTACTATACATGTCTGTGAGCTGTCACAGACTCTAGAGCTTAAGAAAAAACACAAACAGATACACAAGTATGTGCACACACACCATCAGTGCTCTGTCCCTAATTATCACTGCCAAATAAACTGATTTAGCTCTTCCCAGTCAAATGTGAATAGCTTTTGATCCTAATTGCATGTTGATTTCAGCACCTGAATATGTTTAGGCAAAAGGTGGTGCACGGACTCAGCTTAAATGCATTGTACTCACAAAGAAAGCACAATTATGGGGGAAACACTGTATGTACGGCGTGCTTGAAGGAGACATGAGCTGATTGTCATGACAACGGCAAAAGTTTATGACGCAGAGCGAGAAGGGTAGATATATCGGTTTAGTTGTAGCTATTCACAACAATGATAATGAAGTCATTTGCTGGATTTTAAAGCACCCAAACCCTGTATCTGATGCATGCATGTGTGTTTATGAATTAAGGGACATCAGTGATCATCAGATGCAAACATTCTGTCTTTACATACATCAAACCCTCATCAGGCTTCACTGGAATAATCAGTTTTGAGCTCTAAGAGCCACTATCAGAGCGGGAGACATCGTCATCACATCTGTTTGACTGTCCCCAATCGTACTCAATTCTCTTTTAATTTGGGAACGGAGAGAAAGCAAACAGCTCTCTCTCTCTCCTTGATGTATGCTTTTATTGCTGCATACGCCCTGCGGGGACAGCATAAAACAAGTGAGCCTTTCAAACACAGGCAACATTCATTGAAATGGTTTCAGCTCGTCCAGCTCAGTGAGAGACAATGCACCTATTGCTCACTTCAGCATTTGGGATGAGGTGAGAGTCTGGTGACAAAAGCTTCGTACAGACGGGGACTGGCGCTCGAAATGGGGCTGAAGTGTTATGCGAACACACATTCAATGTTCTCGCAAATAGAGATGACAATTGAGAGAGTCACAGACGTATTGTACTGGAGTGTGTGTGTGTGTGTGTGTGTTACAGGGCTGCATGATTAACTGAACTAAAAAATAGGAGATTATGAGAACGGTCCACCTCTGACATACTAAATCTATTGAAATGGTAAAGCTGGAAAGATGCACAAACTGTACTGATTCTTTCATTTGCTTTTCAGCTTAGTCCCTTTATTTATCAGGGGTTGCCACAGCGGAATGAACCGCCAACTTCCCTGCTGAAAAATCCAGCTTAAACCAGCCTAAGCTGGTTGGTTGGTTTTAGCTGGTCGACCAGCCTGGTTTTAGAGGGGTTTTGGCCATTTCCAGGCTGGTTTCCAGCCATTTCCAGCCTGGTCTTAGCTGGTAAGGCTGGAAAGTGACCAGCTTAAACCAGTTTGACCAGCCAAAACCAGCTATGTCCAGCTAAGACCAGGCTGGAAATGGCTGGAAACCAGCCTGAAAATGGCCAAAACCCCTCTAAAACCAGGCTGGTCAACCAGCTAAAACCAGCCAACCAGCTTAGGCTGGTTTAAGCTGTTTTTTTCAGCAGGGTTATCCAGCATATATTTGACGCAGCGGATGCCCTTCCAGCTGCAACCCATCACTGGGTGTACTGATTCATAAATAACCATAAAAAGAGATAAACATAAAGAAAGTTTGTCTTAAAGGACAGGGACGTGCAGAGACCTTTTAAGGGGCAGGTGCTTAAGTGGAAAAAATGGCACTGTTTATTAAATAATAATAATAATAATAATAATAATAATAATAATAATAATAATAATAATAATAATAATAATAATAATAATAATTGTACTTTAATAAATAAAATATATTAAAGGAGATTTCACCCTAAATTCACCATATACTCACCCTTAAAAGGATAGTTCATTCAAAACTAATAAATCTGTCACCATTTACTCACCTTTTACTTGTTGCAAACCTATTTGACTTTTTTTCTTCTGTTGAACACGCAAAATAATATTTTGAAGAAAGCAGGAAACCTGTAACCATTGACTTTCATGGTATTTGCTTTTCCTACTCTGGAAGTCAATGATTTCAGGTTTAGAGCTTTCTTTAAAATTTCTTTTTTTAAATCTTTAATTCGTTAGTGTTCAACAAAATAAAGAAACAAAGATTAAAAACACTTGAGGGTGAGTAAATTTAAATGTTTAGGTGAACTATCCCTTTTCAATCTATTATTTTTGTTTGAGTTTTTTTTTCTGTTGAACAAAATAATAAAATATGTTGAAGAATGTAGGACACACTGATAGCCACTGACTTCCATAGCTAGCCTATATGTACATGTTTTATAGCTTCAATTAACAATATATATTCTGAATAAATGACTACAAAAACAAGAGGGCAATATTTTCACTATCCAGCTGTCGTTTCTCCTTACATTAGCCTGTATGCCTAAGATATTGCCCTGGATAAACTTTAGCGTTATTACATGGTTGTTAATCAGGGGGACGTAAGACAAAATAGCAAGACAAAATAGCCTATTTGCTTTTGAACTTTTGGATAAATAGCTGACGTTAAATTTGAGCCTCGGGTAGTCTTTTTTTAACCGTTACTCACCTCCACACAATATAGATGAATGACGGATGAATTTACATTGGCGGTTCTGTTGATCATATCGTGCTGCCGTAACGGAGGTCAGCTAGTAATGTAAGTTTTACACACACTCCGTCTGCAGTGTGTGTATGGGCCAGACTGTAAAGCTATGGCCCGGATGCAGTAGTTGGCATAAGCGCTGATAGACGTTACTCCACTGTTAACACTTTTGAGGACAGAGTAACAACGTAAATAGAGTCTTCGTTGGAGCATTTGCCTCGCATGTGGTTTTTCCAAATCGCCGGTAAATAGAACACGCATGAACTTATACACATGTTATATTATTATTAGTATTTAAAAAAATAATTATTATACCCAGGAAAAAGGGCACTTTCTCTCCAGGAGAAAAAAGGGCAGGGGCTCAAGCACCCAAAGCCCCCACCTCTGCACGTGCCTGTTAAAGGAATAGTTACATTGTTAACAGTTTCCTGTAGAATCTATAGTAACTTACTGGCAGCAGTTCACCATTAACTTGCTGTAAATCAATTACAGCAAAAATACTGTACATACATACAAACAATACCATTTATCTTGCTGTATATGTATTTACATAATTGTATGTAAAGTTTTTTACTGTAAAATATACAGTAATTTTCACAATGCAACTTTAAAAGACAGTAACATCCCGCATAACTATCCTACAGTAAAATGCAGTTCTTATTACACTTAAATACTGTGTCATTAACAAAAATCGGTGTACAGTTCACCCAAGAATTAAAATTCTGTTTGATTTTCTTTCTTCTGTTCACAAAAGAAGATGTTTAGAAGAATGTTGGAAATGTGTAACCATTTTTCCTACTATGGAAGCCACTGGTTACAGCTTTCCAGCATTCTTCAAAATATCTTCTTAAATGTGCTGTATGTAAGTTTTTGACCCTTCTAAAGCATAAAAATACCATAATATGTGGGCAGATATTTAAGAAACATCCCAAGTGAACATACTTGTTTAACTGAAAAACAATGCTGAAGTCAGATATTCTGCTTTGAAAACGGTTTTTCCGTGCCGGAACGCTGTCTTTGTTTAGGTCAATTTCATATGCACGATGCCAGTTTAGCCAATTATATTTCAGCACCCTGGGTTGCCTTGTTGGAAAACAGCATATTTCATTCATTCATTCAGAAAGACTCTGAAAGCATGCGTCCGTGACCAAAAAGAACAGTATGGGAGACAGATTCAGTTCCACATGAGGTTATTAATTAGCAAATTACATAAATATTACGAACGTAAACATTAGGTGAGCAGGTTACATTGTAACCGCGTGTCCTAACAACACGCTGTGACGAGAGAGGCAGTGATCAGCTATTTGGCTGTTTGCACCAGACGAAACACGACAGAAATTTAAATACAGCCTTTCAGAAGCACAGAATATGCACTCACTCACGGTTTAGAATCTATTTAATACATGTTAACCCACTTTAACATCATTAAATGTAGATGCTGAATCACTCATATGTGTTTAGTTCTAAAGTTCAATTTCAGACGCTTTATTGTATTTTCCAGATCTGAGGTGAACTTTCTGCTTTCAGTATATGGCAACAAATGCCATGTAAAATGCATTCAAACTAGCATTGTTAGCATTTAGCACTGAATAAAGCACACAAGGCTTACCTGAGGTGATCTGGCTGTCATAGGTTTCTGTTGTTCAGCTGTGAGAAATAGAAGCCATTTCTAATATATCAATTCGAGGTGTTGGTTAGGACAAAAACTCCTTTTAATATGGAAAATGTTCCCTCTATCGCGTGTCGTTGCTTTTATTTAGAACACAGTTTAAATCACTCGCTCCTTTACTCAATCTGGCATCCCAGCGTACCTTTATTATGATCCAGGAGTGCAATACCTAGTTCAACCACTGGGTGTCAAACTTACATACTGCACCTTTAAAATTTTGTGTTCATGTTACCCAAGAAAGAAACTACAAAAAGGTTTGGAACCACTTGAGAGTAAGAACATAGTATTATTATTAATATTATTATTTTATTTTCATTTTTATTTTGGAGGGGTGGATGATTTAAGCTAGCTGCAAAAAGGAATGAATGAAATAAAACAATACACCATTTTCTTGATTTATTGAATGCCTCCAATTGCTTTTTGATAAAAAAAAAAATGTTTTTACAAAACCAGCTCATTGTATCTTGGATTTATCATTGTAGATGAATGACATAAATTACATATTACACTTCTAGATTTATATTGAAATTGTACTCTGCAGTACCCGGGATAATGGAGTACACCCCATTTTCAAAATGAATAGTTTTATCCATTTTTCAGTGAATATAGGCAATGTATTTTGGTGCATTTAAACAAAACAGATTTATTAAACAGATATATTTATTAAAATAATAGTTTAGTTCACCAAACATACTTAGAAATTGAAAGATAATACAATTAAATTCAAGCAAAATTTTGCAAAAATAAATTACAACCTAAAAAATTTCAACAATTTTTTTCAATTTTCTTTTGCTTCTCTTGGGTTTTCCTCTTTGTAAATTTGTATTTAATATTTTTCTATAACATATAAATTTGGGTGCACTAGTTTTTGGACCATTATCGTGAGTTATTTGTTAGATAAGCTCCAGATTTAGCTTTAGTATTGACTAATTTAATGTACAGTTGAAGTCAGAATTGTTAGCCACCCTTTGAATTTTTTTTTCTTTTTAAAATATTTCCCAAATGATGTTTAACAGAGCAAGGAAATTTTCACAGTATGTCTGAAAATATTTTTTCTTCTGGAGAAAGTCTTATTTGTTTTATTTTGTCTAGAATAAAAGCAGTTTTTAATTTTTTAAACCCATTTTAAGGTCAAAATTATTAGCCCCTTTAAGCTATACATTTTTTCAATAGTCTACAGAACAAACCATCGTTATACAATATCTTGCCTAATTACCCTAACCTGCCTAGTTAACCTAATTAACCTAGTTAAGCCTTTAAATGTCACTTTAAGCTGTATAGAAGTGTCTTGAAAAATATCTAGTCAAATATTATTTACTGACATCATGATATAGATAAACTAAATCAATTATTAGAAATGAGTTATTAAAACTATTATATTTAGAAATGTGTTGAAAAGATCTTCTCTCTGTTCAACAGAAATTGGGGAAAAAATAAACAGGGGGACGAATAGTTCAGGGGGGCTAATAATTCTGACTTCAACTGTATATATATATATATATATATATATATATTCCAATATTTAATCAAAAGATGGCTCATATTTATCCATAATATTTGTCTGCATTTTCAAATTGATTTGAATTCTTTGTCTTCTTTGATCTTATTCATGACCCTTTTTTCCCTCTTATAGGTCTCTTTGTGTGTGCGTATATGTGGAATATTTTGGAAATTTGAGCGGCTGGTTGGGAACGTGGCCATCCATGAGTCCATCTCCGGAGAGCTCCCTGCAGAACCGATGCTTATTTCTGGAGCTCCTATTTATATACAGCATCCTGAATGAAGAGGTGCTGGAAAAGAGGACCAGCGTCCCGACCGGAAACATTGTCATTGTGGAATGATCCGAGGTCAGTTTTCAAAGAGATGCCCGCAAGACAGAATATAGACTAAC
Organism: Danio kyathit; assembly: GCA_903798195.1. Taxonomy (NCBI): domain Eukaryota; kingdom Metazoa; phylum Chordata; class Actinopteri; order Cypriniformes; family Danionidae; genus Danio; species Danio kyathit. The sequence goes on along the minus strand of LR812532.1, from coordinate 7,006,138 downwards.
TGTGGCCAAGGCTGTTCCTATCAATAATTCAAGAACAAGTACATTTCTTTTCTGTAAAAAAAATTATTTTTTAACATATATTTGACAAAACAAGTCTTACTTTGTCTCACTTTTTGTCTTTCTTTTCTTTCTTTTGAATACACATGTAAATATTATGGTAAATAAATATGTATTTTTCTATTCTTTAAAGGAACACCTATTATTTTTTTTAGAGTTAAAAAGTTAAGCTTTACCATTTTTTTTCCGTTCAGCCAATGTCTGGGAACACTTTTAGCTTAGCTTAGCATAGATCATTGAATCCGATTAGACCATTAGCATCTCACTCAAAAAAATGAGCAAAGAGTTTTGATAATTTAAAGCATGACATTTCTAGGCTTATATGGCTAGGAACTATACTCTTGTAAAATAGGAAAATTGTCAAAACTTTTTTTTTGTCGAGTGAGATGCTAATGGTCTAATCTGATTCAATTATTTATGCTAAGCTAAGCTAAAAGTGCTCTAGCCAGAAGATGAACTGTGGCCAAGGCTGTTTCTGTCAATAATTCAAGAACAAGTACATTTTTTTGTCTGTAAAATGTACTTTTTTTAAACATATTTGACAAAAAAAGTCTTACTTTGTCTCACTTTTTGTCTTTCTTTCTTTCTTTCTTTCTTTCTTTCTTTCTTTCTTTCTTTCTTTCAAATACACTATAATGTGTAAATAATATGGTAAATAAATATGTATTTTTTCTATTCTTTAAAGTGACAATTACCTTTTTAAGAGTTAAACAGTTGAGTGTTACCATTTTTTAATCCATTCAGCCAATCTCTGGGAGCACTTTTAGCTTAGCTTAGCATAAATCATTGAGTCTGATTAGTCCATTAGCATCTCACTCAAAAAAATAAGCTAAGAGTTTTGAAAATTTAAAGCATGACATGTGTAGGCTGATATGGCTTGGAACTATACTCTTAAATAAGAAAGTTGACAAAACTCTTTTTTTTTTTTTTTGAGTGAGATGCTAATGGTCTAATCTGATTCAATGATTTATGCTAAGCTAAGCTAAAAGTGCTCTCGTGAGACCTGGAGCAGAGCTGAATCCATTAAAAGATGGTAAAATTTGACTGTTCAACTTTGTCTTGTAAAATGAGTCTATTTGCAAGAAAAGAAAAGAAAACAAAACAAAACAAAAAGCTAAACATGGATTGTTCCTTTAAGTAGCATATAAACAGAAAGATTACATTTTAACAGGTATGTCACGATATCTATTTTTTTGTTATACGATATATTGCACCAAAATGTATCTCGATTCATGTTTCTACTGTAATTTTAAAACTATTTTATGCTAGATTGACAATCTAATAGCATCGTAATGCAAATACACTCTTTCAAAGAAACACATACTATGTCATTCTTAAGAATATTAGGCACCCTAAAGGAAAATATAGTCATTTATAGTAAATACTATTGTGTTTTTAACCATACTAACACTGACAGAGATTGGATGAGATGACAGAGGCTGCGTAATCAGCTAAAACGTTGCTGACATTGTTTTTTATGTATGGGCAATGTATATTGCATCCCCAAAAATGATTGATATATTGATTATTGTGATAGGCCTACATTTTAACAGTAGCTGAAATATACAGTTAAAGTCAAAATGATTAGCCCTCATGTGACTTTTTTTTTTAATATTTCCCAAATGGTGTTTAACAGAGCAAGGAACATTTCACAGTATTTCCTATAATATTTTTTCTTCTGGAGAAAGTCTGATTTGTTTTATTTCGGCTAGAATAAAAGCAGTTTTTAATATTTTTAAAACCATTTTAAGGTCAATATTATTAGCAATATTTGTTTTTATTGTCTACAGAACAAACCATCGATATACAATGACTTGCCTAATTACCCTAATGAACCCAGTTAAGACTTTAAATGTCACTTTAAGCTGAATACTAGTATCCTGAAATATATCTGGTCAAATATTATGTACTGTCATCATGGCAAAGGGTGATGCAGTGGCGCAGTAGGTAGTGCTGTCGCCTCACAGCAAGAAGGTCACTAGTTCGAGCCTCGGCTGGGTCAGTTGGCGTTTCTGTTTGGAGTTTGCCTGTTCTCCCTGCTTTCGCGTGGGTTTCCTCCGGGTGCTCCGGTTTCCCCTACAGTCCAAAGAAATGTGGTACAGGTGAATTGGGTAGGCTAAATTGTCCGTAGTGTATGAGTGTGAATGAGCGTGTGTGGATGTTTCCCAGGGATGGGTCCCTCTGGAAGGGCATCCGCTGCGTAAAAACGTGCTGGTTAAGTTGTCGGTTCATTCCGCTGTGGCGACCCTGGATAAATGGAGGGACTAAGCCGAAAAGAAAATGAATGAATGAATGAATGAACCATGGCAAAGATAAAATAAATCAGTTATCAGAAAGGAGTTATTAAAACTATTATGTTTAGAAATGTCCGTTAAAAAGAAATTGGGGTATAAATATACAAGGGGACTAATAATTCAGTCTTCAACTGTATATTTTGGTTCCATCTTTGCAGTGGTACAATATTGTGTGCTGTTGTTAACTAACGCAGGTTGTTGTTGTTTGCCACTGCAAGCTCATTTAAAAAGGCAACTGCTTCCTCTGTGTGAATGTGTTCTGCTTCAGTCCCCTGCGGGTGAACTTCCTAATCGCTCGCTTTTTTTGTAATGAGAGATTTGGTCAGTGGGCTGAACAGTGCTGTAAATGAACACTTATTCCGCTCTCGGAGAACGCAATGGCTTTCCCCTGTCGCAGGACTCCAGGAGGAACCAGGTGTGGAGATTTCAGGTGTGAGGACAGAGCCACCTGAGACAGGAATAAGGTGTTATTTTTTGATTTTTATAAGGTGTTTGATGGCGCCTTTTAACATTATAGATAAATGTGTCAATTGTTTTATATTCATTTATATAGGGCTGCACTATATATCGTTTCAGAATAAATGTGCAAAACTGCAATAGTCACATGGCAGGATCTGCAATGCTGAGTTGAAAATATAATTCTTTTTTTAAAGGTCTCATGAAATTAAACATTTTTTTTAGATGTTAGTATGAGTATTATTAGCTTTAAGGATATCTATAAGCTAGTGTGCTCCAAAACAGTGACAAAATTGGCGTTTAGAAGATATAAAACTGATATAAACATGTAAAGCTTGTAGTTTGTCACTTCCGCCTAAATAGATCAACGTTTTTATTCACGTCACATACTTCAGTTTCTCATCAAATCTTGTGAACAAATGCTAGTATCTGATATGCCCCGCCCCTTCAAGAGCCTTCTCATTTGCTTTTCATTTGATGTGCTTGAGTACAACCACTCTCATTGGCAGAGATGTGATAAAAACGAAACGCTATTGGCTGTTTTTTTTTAAGGGGGAGGAGCTACTTTAAGGACTGTGACTGTGTAAGATTTCAAGCAAATCAAAATCATTTAGCGACAGGAAATTATACAAAAAAAAAAAATACGGTAAAAAAACAGCAGCTGTGGTTGCGGGAATTTCAGTTAAAAATATGGTAGCAACATAAAAGGTTATATTTAAACTGAGACAGGAATAAGGTGTTATTTTTTAAGGTGTTGATGGCACCTTTTAACATGATAGATAAATGTGTCAATTGTTTTTTATTCATTTATATAGGACTGCACAGCATATCGTTTCAGCATAGAGTCACCATGTGTGAATCTGCAATAGTCACATGGTAGGATCCGCAATGCTGAGTTGGGATTAGAATTCTTGATTTTTATAAGTACTGTGACTGTGTTAGTGTCACAACCTGTTTTCCTCGTGTGTTTGTTTTCGTCATGTGACCATCCCCATGTGCTCCTTTGTTCCAGTTCCCGCCATCGTAATGTTCATCACCTTCACCTGTGTTCATCCCCTGTGTGGTATCAGTCCAATCATCCCCTGTGTATTTAAGTTCCTGCATTCTGTTAGTTCATTGTCCGGTATTGTCTTTCTGTTGATGTCTGTCTTCATGCCATGTTCATCCTGTGATCGTCATACGTCTCATTTAATAAGTATACATGTTTTGATAATCCTGAGACCCTGTGCCTTCCTATCGTGAACCCAGGCGTTACAGTTAGATTTCAAGTGAATTTAAATTATTTGAGCACAGGAAATTATACAATTTGTACACTGTAAAAAAAAAAAAAAAAAAAAAAAAAAAAAAGTAAAATTTACAGTAAAAAAAAAAAACGGCAGTTGCTGGAATTTAACTGTTAAAAATATGCTAGGAACATAAAAGAGATGTAAAAGTGTTTATTTATTTATATATATATATATATATATATATTATTTATTTTTTTTTAATAAGGGGTTTAGCGTCACCTTTTATCATTAAAGATACATGTATCAATTGTGTTTTTATTCATTTATATATAGATGTGTGAATGTGCAGTAGTCACATTGTAGGATCTGCATTGTCAAGTTGGGATCATAATTTTTTTTTTTTTTTTTTTTTTTTTTTATGACAGTGACTGAGTTATATTTCAAGCAAATTTAAATCATTTGGGCACAGGAAAACAGCAAAATTTATGGTAAAATGCCAGTTGTGGTTGTCGGACTATATCAACTAACGGTAGAAACATATTTTGGATTTTTTTTTTTTTCATACACTAATGTTTTAAAGTAGTGACATGTACACAACATAACATTGTAACAGAGAAAAAAACACAACTACAACCATAACCGTATACATATATATGTATATATGTATATATATATATATATAAATCACATCTGTCAAATTGTGGAATCATTCCTGTACATTTATATAGAAGTTGTTTTATACAAGACAAATATCCAATTAGACCAGTAATTTGATAGAAACCAGGGAATTCAGTGTGAAATTTTTAAGAAACCTAAAGTAGACTAAAGTAAACTGTAGACTGTAAAATAAAATCCATAAAATTTACAGTAAAAATGGCAGCTGTGGTTGCCAGAGTTTGTCAGGAATGTAAAAGTAATTTATTGACTTTTTTTATAGAGAAAATTACCTTATTTTTAACTTTTTTGTCTTTTTTTTTATTTATTATTATTTCCATATATTATTTCCATATTCACCATATATAATAAAGAAACTTACCTTTAAATAAGATACAGATTTTTTTATCATAGCATTTTTACAGTGTTTTAACTGTTGAAATCATTTTATCTTTCTTTTTTTTCTTTCTTTCTCATTTTTAACTAATTACAAATTGTTACTTGTTTTAATATTTCATTGTCATTTAGCATAGTATATACCAGTTTAAAATAAAATAAAAATTACCTATTTATTCATTCATTCGTTCATTCATTCATTTTCCTTAGCCTTAGGCTTAGTCCCCTTATTAATCTGGGGTCGCCACAGCGGAATGAACCGCCAACTTATCCAGCATATGTTTTACGCAGCGGATGCCCTTCCAGCCACAACCCATCACTGGGAAACACCTTTACACTCTCATTCACACACACACACACTCATACACTACGGTCAATTTTAGCATATCCAATTCACCTATATTGCATGTCTTTGGACTGTGGGGGAAACCGGAGCACCCGGAGGAAACCCACGCGAACGCAGGGAGAACATGCAAACTCCACACAGAAATGTCAAGTGACCCAGCCAAAGCTCGAACCAGCAACCTTCTTGTCACCTTCATTACGATTCAACAATCCTACAAATAAAGTTCCTACAGGACAAACAGAATTTCAATTTTAAAAAATGAATTAAATATGATAAAGATAGATAGATCCTGTATTATATTCCTGATTATTCATATATTGTCAATATTTGAAATCCAACCCCCATACATTAGCGCACCACACTACTGTACAAGCACTTTTTATTCTAAATGTACAGTGCCTTCCTCTTGTGTTACACGATATATGACACTTTGTTTCCATAGGGACACTGATGAATGAGTGTTGATTTCCGACCCTCCTGATAATGTAGTCACTAACACGTTTCCTATTTTCATTTCCCCCCTCTCTTTTTTTTCTCCCCACAGAGACTGAAGCATCTTTTTAGCGACGCAGAGCTCTTCCTCATACATCATGTGTGTCAACACTCAAATCTACTGCATTGAAAATTGGCCCACAAATCAGCAAGCAATAAAGGAAACAGAGCGTCGGAAAAACACATTTCTACAATTACGCGCAGCTGTCTGCGGATCTGCATATTGAGCACAAAACAAGTTCAGTTTGAGTTTCTCATAGAGAAAAGGAAAAGCTGCAGTTAGTCAACTTGTGCAAACGCGTCCCGTCTGACTGTGGAAGCTGTGTGAAATATGTGTGTGTGTGTTCAGGGTTTTCTACCTCGCGTGTCCGGCCTGGTGACGATGCGCTGGATTTTCAATTTGTGCTGTGTGATCCGGAGATGTACAGTACGGTAAGCACGGTGTGTTTGACCTTCATACAAACATCTGGCCTCTGTGGGTATTATGATGTACCAGGTGAGGGAGTTAACACACGCACGCACGCACGCACGCACGCACGCACACACACACACACACACACACACACACACACACACACACACACACACACAGGGACGTGCAGAGACCTTTTAAGGGGCAGGGGCCATACCTGTCAACATTGGGATGTGAAAATAAGGGATACTCACCCCCCCCCACCCCCCCAAAAAAAAATAAAATAAATAAATAAATAAATAAATAATATGTTCATCTGGAGCTGTTTCATTATAAATAAACTTTTTTATTATTATTTACAAAGGATATAATAGTTAGTATACATTAGAAAAAGCTGCAAATAAAGTAGCAAACAGTTCAGCTCATTAAAACTATTAGCTATTATAAAGAAATAGAATCAAGTTATCAAATCTCATCTTTTCTTCACTGTATAATTTAAACATTCTGATTAAAGAGCAGCGAATAAATCTCTTATTTAGATTTTTTAGGTTTGATTACATTAAATAACAGAGGTGTCACTTTAAAACTGCACAGATCTATAATGAAAGCATTTGACTGTTTTCCTAACTGTTTATGCTCATTTAAGACTAAATTTGTTGTTTAAAAGAAAACCCAACAAGATCGACATGTCTAGATGTTATTATTATTATTATTATTATTATTATTCATTCATTCATTTATTTTCTTTTCGGCTTAGTCCCTTTACTAATCAGGGGTCGGCACAGCAAAATAAACCACCACCATTATTATTATTATCATTATTATTATTATGGTGATGTGTAAATATATCTGTTCAAACCATAGACTGTAAAATGGTTCAAACACGCACCCAAAACCCAGTGTCCACGTGAGCTCAGCATCAAATCGCGTACATACAGAATCCGCTTGGGAAACAGCGTCTATTATCACTATGGAGAGCATCAGCTGACAGTCATGCATCTTTATATGAACTGACTGTTTTGAGGATTGCATTGGGGCAATGGCGCCTGTAATGAAAAAGAAATGAATCGCGCCGTTTTTATGTTTATTTCAGAGTGTTTCCATGAATAAATAAAATGAAAGCACAGAACCGATTCCCATTTAAGAGCAAGGCCGGCCCCTGGTGGTTCGGCGGTATGGGTTGCATATAGGGAGGATCAGCTCTTCTCAGAAAGGTTAAAAAAATACGGGAGAAATACGGGAAAATACCTTTACGGGATGACAGCGGGATAGAACTGTAAAATACGGGAGAATCCCGGGAAAAACAAGAGGGTTGACAGGTATGGCAGGGGCTCAAATGGAAAAAAGGGCACTTTTTATTAAATAATAGTAATAATTGTACTTTAATAAATAAAATATATTATAATGAGATTATTAAGGAGATTTCACCTTAAATTCACCATATACTCACCCTTAAAAGAATAGTTATTAAAAAACTGAAAATTCTGTCACCATTTACTCACCTTTTACTTGTTCCAAACCTATTTGTTGTTTTTCTTCTTCTGTTGAACACACAAAGTAATATTTTGAAGAAAGCAGGAAACCTGTAACCATTGACTTTTATGGTATTTGTTTTTCCTACTCTGGAAGTCAATGATTTCAAGTTTATAGCTTTCTTTAAAATATCTTTTTTTAATCTTTTATTCGTTAGTGTTCAACAAAATAAAGAGACAAAGAAATGGAACCACTTGAGGGTGAGTAAATGTAAATGTTTAGGTGAACTATCCCTTTTCAAACTATTATTTTGTTTGAGTTTTTTTTTCTGTTGAACAAAATAAAATATTGAGAAAGAATGTAGGACACACTGATAGCCACTGACTTCCATAGCTAGCCTATATGTACATGTTTTATAGCTTCAATTGACATTATATATTCTGTGTGACTGCAAAAACAAGAGGGCAATATTTTCACTATCCAGCTGTCGTTTCTCCATTACATTAGCCTGTATGCCTATGATATTGCCCTGGCTAAACTTTAGCTAACTTATTACATGGTTGTTAATCAGGAGGACGTTAGCAAGACAAAATAGCCTATTTGCTTTTGAACTTTTGGATAAATAGCTGACGTTAAATTTGAGCCTCAGGTAGTCTTTTGTTAACCGTTACTCACCTCAATGAAGATGAATGACGGATGAATTTACATCGGCGGTTCTGTCGATCATATCGCGCTGCCATAGCAGAGGTCAGCTACTAATATATGTTTTACACACACTCCGTCTGCAGTGTGTGTATGGGTCAGACTGTAAAGCTATGGCCCAGATGCAGTCCGTGTGCAATGCGGATGCAGGAGTTGGCATAGGCGCTGATAGACGTTACTCCACTGTTGACACCTTACTTTTGAGGCGAGAGTAACAATGTAAATAGAGTCTTCGTTAGAGCGTTCGCCTCGCACGTGGCTTTTCTTTCCAAATCGTCGGTCTGAGGCTCGATTGGAGCGCCTAGACTAAAACCAAGATATACTTTAAAATATTGTTTTTTTTATTGTTTGACAGGGAAAGCGGTCCTTAAATAAAACACGGATTAACATACATATATTATATTATTAGTGGTATTTAAAATTATTATTATTATCCCCAGGAAAAAAGGGCACTTTCTCTCCAGAAGAAAAAAAGGGCAGGGGCTCAAGCACCCAAAGCCCCCACCTCTGCACGTGCCTGCACACACACACACACTCATACTTACTCACTGATACTTGTATAAATGGTTTACAAGGACCCTCCATTGGCGTAATGTATTTTATACCGTAAAAACCGCAGTATATTAGAGTATATGACCTTACTCTACACCTACATGTGTCAAATGTTGAATGTCAAAAGACTTTGTTAGATATGATTTTTAAGCCTTTAATTGACCTTTAGGGCGACGCGGTGGCGCAGTAGGTAGTGCTGTCGCCTTACAGCAGGAAGGTCGCTGGTTCGAGCCTCGGCTGGGTCAGTTGGCGTTTCTGTTTGGAGTTTGCATGTTCTCCCTGCGTTCGCATGGGTTTCCTCCGGGTGCTCCGGTTTCCCCCACAGTCCAAAGACATGCAGTACAGGTGAATTGGGTAAATTGTCCGTAGTGTATGTGTTTGAATGACTGTGTATGGACGCTTCCCAGAGATAAATGTGGTTGCATCTGCTGCGTAAAACATGTGCTGGATAAGTTGGCGGTTCATTCCGCTGTGGTGACTCCGGATTAATGAAGGGACTAAGCTGAAAAGAAAATGAATGAATGAATATTTGACCTTTAACCTTAACAGAGTACAACTGTAGGTCATATCCATGGCATTATACAATTTTGTTCTCGTAAACCACATAAACAAGTAAACACGCACACACACATGCTTGCAAATGTGCTCGCATGCACACGCACTCGCACGCATGCACTCTCGCATGCACACACATACACTCGTGCGCACATACGCTAGCAAACATTCACACACGCCCGCAGACGTGCATGCGCACATATGCTCGCCCGCACATGCACGCACACACATACGCTCACACGCACACACATACACTCACATGCTCGCACACACACTCTCACATACACGCACATACACTCGCATGCACGCACGCGCACATGCAAACATGCTTGCATGCACACACACACACATGCACACACACTCGCATGCACGCACACACACACGCTCGCACATGCTCACACATGCTCGCACATGCTCACACATGCTTGCAAGCACGCACACGCTCGTACAGACGCACATACACTCGCAAACACATTTGCATGCTCGCACGCACGCACACACTCTCGCACACATGCTCACACAAATGCACGTCGAACATACGCTGGCATGCACACACGCTCGCACACATGCACACTCGCAAGCACGCTCACGCACAAACGCTTCCGTGCACGCACACACATGCACACACGTTTGTACGCACACACACACGCTCGCACGCACACACACTTGCCCGCATACACACACGCTCGCAAGCACGCACACGCATGCAAAGACGCTCGCACGCACACACACTCACAGGCACGTACATATGCCCGCATGCACACACACACACGCTCGCACGCATGCATGCACATGTTCGCTCGCTCGCATGCATGCAAAATGCTCGCACGCACATATATTTCAACACAATCTCACGGCAATTCGTAACTTTTTGATTTAGTGGGTAATTCGTATGAATTCGTACAATCTAATTCATACAATTTAGTACGATTTGCTCATCACTTAATGACGGATGGGTTTAGGGGCGGGGTTGGGTGCCACGCCTCCTTTTTAAAATCGTACATTTTCGTACGACTCAACTACATACGAATTAGACACTAAACTGACAAAACGTAAAATACTTACATTTCCTCGCGAGATCAGGCTGTATATTTGTATATATGGTTTTTAAGGTCTCTCCATTGATGTAAAAGCTGCCCTATACTGTAAACCTGCTAATTTTACTGTATCATCTTACCCTGCCACTAGCTGTGGCAAATTTTGAATATCAAAAGACCTCTTTAAGTATGGTGTTTAAGCCTTTAATTGATCTTTAACTCTGATAGAGTAAAACTAGGTCATATACAATTTTGTCCACTCATACACATAAATATTAGATGAATTTTGAAATATTCCGAGCCTCGGTTGGTTCAGTTAGAATTTCTGTGTAGAGTTAGCATGTTCTCCCCGTGTTGAAGTAGGTTTCCTCCGGATGCTTGGTGATGTAATGGTTTTGTGCATCTGGATGTAATGTTTTAATATAATATGATACACGGCACCTCAGAGAGTAGAGACATAACAGGATTACGCTTGTCAGATACTACGAGATGACGTGATATGCAAATTAGTGCGTGACGTCATCTGCCAACATTTAGCTACCTTTCGGCAGGCTTTAGCTACTTTTCATTGAAAATAGTTGGCAACACTGATTCATCTAATATTTATATTCTTTGACAGAGTATATATTAGGCATTTATAATGCTATTTTATTAATTAATATTTTTTAATTAGGTGTATTCATTTATTTATTCGTTTTTCATTCATTTTCTTTTCAGATTAGTCCCTTTATTAATCTGGGGTCGCCACAGCGGAATGAACCGCCAACTTATGCAGCATATGTTTTACGTAGCGGATACCCTTCCAGCAGCAACCCAATACTGGGAAACACCCACTCTCACTTACTTACACACACACATACACTACGGGCAATTTAGTTTATTCAATTCACCTATAGCCCATGTGTTTGTACTGTGGGGGAAACCGGAGCAACCAGAGGAAACACACGCCAACACGGGGAGAACGTAACTCCACACAGAAATACTGGCTCGGACTCAAACCAGCATCTTGCAGTGATGTGACTAACCACTGAGCTACCATTCTGCCAAGTTTTGTAACCTAATTAATCAAATAGCTGTTTATCCTGTTTTTTGCATTCTCACTCACACCCAGGTCTGACTCTATTATACTATAAAATGTCTCCTAACGATCCAATTAATTCTCACCCTACCCCCCCCCCCCCCCCCCCCCTTCCATCCTCATTTTATATTCTGTTTCTTTCCAAAAGCATCACATTGCACATTTAAAATGGGTCGCGGACAGCATTCCGCCGTCTATTTAATCCAGAACATCAATTTAATATTGACCGAACTCTAGCATACAATTCATACGAGAATTCCTGACATTAAACAAAGTCTAGTACGACGCCACAAAACCGTATGAAGAGTGTCTCTCCTGGTATCTTTTTTTTTTTCCCTCAGCTCACAAACACAAAATCACAAATTCTTTTTGCTCTCCTCTTGTTGTCAGGACGGAGCAAAAAGTCAGACAGCTGAATTTCGGGGATGGGAATAAGCTGGATATAATTCCAGTGTAGTGAAGTGAGCTTTTTCTTCTGGATTTAGCCTTGACTGATGTGCTCAGGGATCTCCACGCAGCCAGTGATCTTGCGTATGTGTGTGTGTAGGTGGCAGGTATTTATTGCTTTAACATGGGCGGCAATGAGGCGTCAACAAACACCGGGCCGTTTACACACAGCTAACGCTCGCGCCCCGGGCCAGAGAAACGCTGAGGCGCTGGACAAAAACATTAAATAAAAAGGAAGGCTGAGGTGATGTTGTTGGATGAAAGAGCAAGAGATAGAAGGTCTGGGGCTTTTACACTTGTGTAAAGTGGACGTTTCTCTCTGGCTTTTCTTTCTGTTGTTCTTTTTTGCTGAGAAGAAAAATTGACATGGATGGTTTTCACTATAAAAACATCCAAACAGACTATCGAATCCGTACTATCGAAACCAGTACATTATAGTTGGTGGGACAGTAATATTTATTGATGTCAACATGCTGTTATCATAAAAACAAAACAGAAAAAACATTACAAATCCATCAAAACCGGTAGGTTTTTACTGGTTTCTAAAGTATTTTGGAATGTATTACTTTTGGATTTGTTGATTTTGATGGTTACAAACCTTAAAATACCATCAAAATTGGTAAAAGCATGGCACTATCATAAAAAAACAGTGCTAACAATCAAATACTAAAACCAGTATTCTTCCTGACAAAAGTCTTGTCATCGATCCCAGTTGTAAGAGGAACAAATAATAACTTGACTTCTAGTTGGCAGACTTTGCGATTAATCATCTGTTGAACTGCATCCCAATCATCACAAATACTGCAGAAGATCTATTGGAACCCGCATGGACCCAAGATTCTCACAGAAATCATTCAAGTTTGGTGAAGGAAAAATCATGGTTTGCGGTTAGATTCAGTATGGTGGCGTGCGAGAGATCTGCAGAGTGGATGGCAACATCAACAGCCTGAGGTATCAAGACATTTGTGCTGCCCATTACATTACAAACCACAGGAGAGGGCAAATTCTTCAGCAGGATAGCGCTCCTTCTCATACTTCAGCCGCCACATCAAAGTTCCTGAAGGCAAAGGTGAAGGTGCTCCAGGATTGGCCAGCCCAGTCAGCAGATATGAACATTATTGAGCATGTCTGGGGTAAAATGAAGGAGGAGGCATTAAAGATGAATCCAAAGAGTCTTGATGAACTCTGGGAGTCCTGCAAGAACGCTTTCTTTTCCATTCCAGATGACTTTATTATTAAGTGATTTGAGTCATTGCAGAGATGTATGAATGCAGTCCTCCAAGCTCATGGGAGTCATGCACAATATTCATAATTTTTCCACTGCACCAAGACTTTATATTCTATACTGTACATTATTTCTGTTAAGTGGCAAGACTTTTGTCTAAGCAAAGTCAGACCTTACTGTCCGAATTAAATAATAAAAAATTAAGGCATGATTATATTTTATTTTGGTAAAATAAGCGTAATCTAGAGGTCTTTGCCTTTCATATAAACCACTTCTGATAGCAAATGATTAACTAGAAGTCAAGTTATTATTTGTTGTTCCTAAAATTTAGATAGGCGACAAGGCTTTTGTCAGGTAGTGTACATTTTACTGGTTTCTACAGTGTTTTGGGAAGTATTTAATTAGGATTTATTGAGTTTAACATTCCATTTGAAACAATAAAAACATGCATTTATCAAAATTTATCAATTTGATGTCACCAACCATCAAAACCAGTACATTTTAATGGTTTCTAAAAATGTTTTTATACATATCCCTTTAGGATTTGCTGTTGGTTTTAACATTCCATGTACAACAGTAAAAACACTATTATATTAAAAAAGTACAAACCATCAAATTCCATCAAAACCAGTACATTTAACTGGTTTCTAAAGTGTTTTGAGATGTTTTCAATTATTTGTTGGTTTTAACATTCCATGTAAAACAGTAAAAACATGCCGCTGTATCATAAAAACAGTACAAACCATCAAATAGCATTTAAACCAGTACATTTTACTGGTTTCAAAAATGTTTCAGGGCATATTCAATTCAGATTTGTTGGGTTTAACATTTCATTTAAAACAGTAAAAACATGCCACTATATGATAAAAGCAGCACAAACCATCAAATAAAATTTAAACCAGTATATATTTACTGCTTTCTAAATTGTTTTATATTCCATTAGGATTTGTTGGTTTTAACATGCAGTTGTCATTACAAAAACACTTACCACAAACCATTAAAGTCTGAAAACTAGTATTTTTTAATGTCTAGTTTTTTTTTTTTTTTACATTTTGTTTTACATTTTATTATATATATATATATATATATATATATATATATATATATATATATATATATATATATATATATATATATATATATATTTATATACATACATGCAAATTAATTAATTACATGCAATACATGCAAATTATTGTTTTGGGACATATTTAATTAGGACGTATTGGGAAGATTCCATTTAAAAACAGTGAAGTCATGCCTTTATCATAAAAACATTACAAACCATCAAATATCATTATAACCAGTACATTTTCTAAAATATTTTGGGACATATTCTATGAGGATTTGTTAACTTTAACATGCAACTGCCATTAAAAACAATAAACCTAAAAAATGCAATTCTTATAATCGAAATCAATATATTGTAATTGTTTTTAGAGTGCTTTGGGACCTATTATATTAATATTTATTGGTTTTAAAATGTCATCATCATTAAAAACATTATAAACCATCAAATACCATCAGAACCAGTACATTTTAATGTTTTTTAAAGCATGTTATATGCCATTATCAATAAATACAATAAAAACATTACATTCTAACTATTAAACCAGTGCATTTAAATGGTTTCTAAAGTGTTTTGGGACATATTTTATTAGGATTTACTGGTTTTAACATGCCATTACCATTAAAACATTATAAACCATCAAAACCAGTACATTTGAATGGTTTCTAAAGTGTTTTGGGACATATTTTATTAAAAGGGGTTCGTTTTAACATGCCATTACCTTTAAAAACATTATAAACCATCAAAGTCAGTACATTTAAATGGTTTCTAAAGTTTTTTGGGAAATATTTCATTAGGATTCATTGGTTTTAACATGTCATTATCATAAGAAGCATTCAAAAACTCAAATTCTAACCATAAAACCAGCACATTTAAATGTGTTTTTCAACATATCCCATTAGGATTTATTGGTTTTAATATGCCGCCAAAAGAAGAGAAAAAAATCACCCTCAGGAACAATAGAGTTTTCATTAAAACCAATACAATTTCCAATATATTCATTAAAATCATTACCAGTTCTATGATGGTTTCTTCTTGTTTTTTTCTTCTTGTCCTCTTTTTTTATTCCAGCAGGCCTTCTCCCTCCGCTTTTGTGTGTTCGCCTGAATATTGCAGCAGAAGGCAGCGGGATGCAGCCTCCTCCTGTTGATTTGGGGGTTATCGAGTTAAGTTCTGACGTTTGACAGTAGCTTCATCACTACCGCTTTAATGCACCCGCAGGGACGTACAGGTGCCAAGCTGGTCCATTTCTAGCCCTGTCTCAAGGCAGCTGATCAGAGCTAATTGTTTAAACTGCAAAAGAAGAAAGAAAAAAAAAAATCACACACACACACACACACACACACACACACACACACACCCACACACACACACACACACACACACACACACACCACACACACACACACACACACACACACACACACACACACACACACACACACACACACACATACATACAGTTGAAGTAAAAA
Source organism: Danio kyathit (assembly GCA_903798195.1). Lineage (NCBI taxonomy): Eukaryota > Metazoa > Chordata > Actinopteri > Cypriniformes > Danionidae > Danio > Danio kyathit. Next base: position 6,990,192 of record LR812532.1, on the reverse strand, counting down.
AAAATTGATTAATTAGAGCCCCTCTGTATATTTTTCCCCCAATTTCTGTTTAACGGAGAGAACACATTTCTAAACACAATAGTTTTAATAACTCATTTCTAATAGCTGATTTCTTTTATCTTTGCCATGATGACAGTAAATAATATTTGACTAGATATTTATCAAGACACTTCTATACAGCTTAAAGTGACATTTAAAGGCTTAACTAGGTTAATTAGGTTAACTAGGCAGGTTAGGGTAAATAGGCATGTTATTATTTAATGATGGTTTGTTCTGTAGACTATCGAAAAAAATTGCTTAAAGGGGCTAATAATTTTTTACCTTAAAATGGTTTATAAAAAATGAAAAACTGCTTTTATTCTAGCCGAAATAAAACAAATAAGACTTTCTCCAGAAGAAAAAATATTATCAGACATACTGTGAAAATTTCTTTGCTCTGTTAAACATCATTTGGGAAATATTTATGTATTCAGCTAGTATTAGTATTCAGCTTAAATTGACATTTAAATTCTTAACTAGGTTAAAGGTGCTGTAGGTGATCTGCAAAATGCTAACCATTAGCATAATAGCTTTAAAAAAAGTCCCTCCCCTGCCGTCCAAAGCCACGCCTCCTGAAATGACAATCGCGCATCGTAAAGATAACAGTAGACAACCTAGATCATGTCATTCGCCAGTTAGAAAACTTTATAGTGCTTTATAATACTACAATTCCAAATGAAAAACTGTATTATATCTAGAACGTTTTTAAGTTGGGTAGTTAGCAAGCAAAACATGTCATAATATAATATTTCATGCATGCAGGGATCGCTGGTCTCACTCTCTCACGCGCTTTATCCTAAAGCGACTATGCATAGTGCTGGCCGGCTACTACTGTTGATGATCCCAAGGTTTGATGACCCCAAGGTTTTCTGGACCAGGCCGTATCCTGAGCAGCTGCTGTGGTGGTCATCGTGGAGTGAGAGCATGAGACTGACTCCTGTGATGCTCCAAGGACAGACGAGTCTTCGCTGAGGTCCAGCTTCCTGTGCCTAGACTGCAGCTCTGCACAAGACGTTTGGCCTTAGGGGAAATGGTCGTGCCCAACTGAGCCAGGTTTCTCTCGAGGTTTTCTAAATCTTCGCTTTCGCCAATTGGTGAAGTTTTTTCCTCGCCGCTGTCGCCACTGGCTTGCATGGTTCGGGATCTGTAGAGCTGCGCATCGATGGATTTGCTCTTCAGTGTTTGGACTCTCAGTAGTGATTATTAACCCCCACTGAACTGAGCTAAACCGAACTGAACATAATCTCTGAAAACTGAACTGACACTGTTTCAATTCACTATAATCTTCCATGTGAAGCTGCTTTGACACAATCTACATTGTATAAGCGCTATACAAATAAAGATGAATGGAATTGAATAAGCCATACTTACATGCCATGTTCCAGATCAAAAATTCAAAGTAGCGCATCACAGGTCGTTATTGTTCAAAAATGAACCAATGTGAATGTAAAACCAACCTCACCTCAGTAAAGCAGGCTATGCGGAATATCGATATTTACGGAGGTTTTATTGTTAAACTAAATAAAATCTATATTATCGATGCTGTAAAAGGTACTTTATGAAATTTTTGTCACATCAATCTTTCGCCGGAAGATTTCACTTCTGTGCATATAACCCATTCATAAAACAACATCTACACCAGCTTTGTGTGACTAAAAGAGCTTTAAAACATAACATTACCTGTCTAACAGAAATCCTTCAGCCATGGTGTTGTCCTTCCTCCAGCGTGCAAAAGTAATTCCAATATTGATTCAGGATTTTAAAGTTTTGATTGAGCATTTGTTTTTACTGCTGTCACTCTCTCGTGTGCATGTGAATGCACAAACGGCGGATCTGCGTGACCGGGTGCGCAGTTGTACAAATCTACATTTGTTGACAGTTTGGGCTACTTGTCAGAATTATGGGAATTATCGGCTTGACGAATTTTAATTAGACAAACATTTTTAATTCTTAAGCCTTATCCTGGATATAAAAATACATATACTACATAAACATCATTACTATCGGAATGTGAAGAGACTTTCAACCAGCACAACAAAAATGTTTCTGAAGACAATCTCCTACTGCACCTTTAATTAGGCAAGTTAGGATAATTAGGCAAGTCATTGTATAATGATGGTTTGTTCTGTCGACATTCGAAAACAATGTTGATTAAGGGGGCTAATAATATTGACTTAAAATGTTTTTAAAAAAAAATTAAAACTGCTTTTGTTCTAGCCGAAATAAAACAAATTTCAAGCGTTCACACTTAGCTGATGATTGATTATAAAGCTTGTTTGGGATGCTGTCTCGGGAGAGAGCCCTGAGCTCATAAGATCCTGGAGCCCGGGGCTCCCTCCTGTTTGCAAGGCGAGAGGGGAGTTTGTGCTCAGGTAGATCTCGAGAACTCCCCTGCTGTAGTAGCTAATGAACAGATAGTGATTGCTCTTAAGAGACTTCTTACGGGGGAAACCCATGTGAGCACGGGGAGAACGTGCAAACTCCACACAGAAACGTTGGCTGGCTTGGTAAGGACTTGAACCAGTGACGTTCTTGCTGTGAGGCAACAGTGCTAACCACTGGGCCACCGTGCCACCCATCTAGGAAAGGAGAAGGAGTAGGGGTGGAAGGGGGGATTCTTCAAAACAAAGATGGCTGTTATATGGAACTTAAGGTATTTATAGTGGCTTAGGAATCGTCTGATTGGTGAATCATAAATTGAATAATGTGGGGCCGGCTACAAGCAATCATAAGCACGTGATCCTCTCGAAATTAGTTTATAAATAAACTTCACAAAGCCTGTTTCACACCGCAAGCGTGAGCAGAGCATGAGCAGCGTGTTTTTTTTTTTTGGCGTTCATATTAATAGATTAGAGCTTTCATACTGCACGCAGAAGAAGCACGTCAGTGCGAGGCGTGAGTGTCGCTGAAGCAGCAGTGCCGTGATAGTTTCGGCGCTGGGTCTATTTTTGCCACGCTGCTCACGCTCAATTAAAGTGACAGTGCATTGATAATGACCAAAAACACATTGAATGACAGTAAAAAGCAATTTTACCCACTAAATGCATCCATAAGGTCCACTAATTTTTATATATTCAATCAAATGAACTTAATATTTGAACAAATATTTATTTGGGCCCGAACTACAAAACTAAATTTAAAACAATTTTGGTATTAGTTTTGCTTAGTAAGCTGCACACTAGTTTGATCATGTATAAATATCATTATAACTATATTGTATAAATAGTATTATAACTATATATGCCTACATCATCCTGACATTCAAAATTATATGATATCACAGGCGATTGTCTTCTGACCGAGGCACTTTAAAATACAGTACATGTATGACACTCCTCAGAGCGTGAGAAGCAAACAGTTCTTTAGGATCTATATAATTTATAAAATAAAGACTTGCAGGTTAAGGAAACAGCATAGGAGAAAGTTGCCGTGGGCCTTGGTGCAGATGAAAAGTTTAAAAAAAAAGTGTATTTATATATAGATAGATAGGTAACTAGAATAGACACATTGACAAAGAATAGATACATTGATCTCTGCAAAAAGCTGCCGATCCGCTGCGCACTGCTGACGCAACTGGTGTGAAAAGCGAGTGCCTGTGCGCTGTTTCTGCTCTCCATACACACTGAGCACGTTTTGCTCACACTTGCAGTGTGAATCAGGCATAAAACGTTCTCAAGAAGAAAAAATATTATTGGAAATACTTTGAAAAAAAAAAAACCCTTGTAACATCATTTGGGAAAAAATCACAGGAGGGCTAATAATTTTGACTTCACCGAAAGACGTTAATATTAGGTTAGATTTAGGTCGTGATGTCAGTGGTCAAAATTCAATGTCCAGCCAGCGTCTAAGGACTAACATTATTTTGACGTCCAATAACGACATCAAATGACGTTGATATTTGGTTGATTTTAGGTTGTGTTGGAAAGTGGCCAAAATCCAACATCGAGCCAATATCTTAAACGAACGTCATATTGACGTCAAATACTGACATTTGTGTGTCAGGTATAGCAACCAAAATTCAACGTCTGATAGACGTCATAGTGGTAACGTTCACACAATGTCAAGCTGTAACATCATTAGACGTTGATATTTGGTTGATTTTAGGTTGGATGTAGGTTTCTGACGTCCACCTAATTTTCATTTCCAAACAAAATGCAACGTCCCTACAATGTTGGGGTACAACGTCAATCTAACGTCATGTTGACGTCCTGTGCCTGCTGGGATGTAACTCCAGATCACAATTCATCCTGTTTGACTTTTTGTTTGACATGCACGCTCTCCTCTCTCTCTTTCTCTCTTTTTTTATAAAACCGAATTAAATATTTAGTCACGCCGGTTTCTCAGTTCTGCTGTAAATCATCCAGTAATCTCCAAACACAGCACAAAATAACGCAGCTCAACGGCTTGATTTTTGAGCAACTCTTTTTAATTAGGTGACATATTTAAGCATCCCTCCCCCCTCCTCATGGTTTTATATCCACATCTTTCTCCGTCCTGTATTTCTCTGCGCTCTTTTTCTGAGGTTCCTGTGAAGAGAATCAACAGCCCTAATGAGTTTCATCGGTGTAATTGATGCTGTAGGGTTGCTTTTACAACCATATAGACCACTTCCATCCCCAGGGTTCACAGTCTGAGATCTATCTGGGTCTGAAGCACTTCAAGCTCGCACAGTAACATCTAATCTGTGGAACTGCGCTCACTGTATAAACTAGATGCTGTTTTGGAGAATATATAAACTTGGCAGAGTGTGGATGGACAGATACTTATTTGCTATTGTTTGTACTGTTATTTAGCCTTAGGGGCGGCACGGTGGCTCAGTGGTTAGCACTAACAGCAAGAAGGTCGCTGGTTAAAGTCCCGACTGTGTCAGTTAGCATTTATGTGTGGAGTTTGCATGTTAGTATGATTAGTTGAGTTTACTTAATAAAAGGGACAAAACCCATTTCATTTAAAGCGATTAATTGACTTAATAAAAATGAGTAAACTCATTGCTTTTATAGCGATTAGTTGACTTGACTTAATAAACGTGAGTAAACTCATTGCTTTTATAGTGATTAGTTGACTTGACTTAATAAAAGTGACTAAACCCATTGCTTTTAAAGTGATTAGTTGACTTGACTTAATAAACGTGAGTAAACTCATTGCTTTTATAGCGATTAGTTGACTTTACTTAATAAAAGTGACTAAACTCATTGGTTTTAAAGTGATTAGTTGACTTTACTTAATAAAAGTGAGTAAACTCATTGCTTTTAAAGTGATTAGTTGACTTGACTTAATAAACGTGAGTAAACTCATTGCTTTTAAAGTGATTAGTTGACTTTACTTAATAAACGTGAGTAAACTCATTGCTTTTAAAGCGATTAGTTGACTTGACTTAATAAAGGTGACTAAACTCATTATTTTTAAAGCGATTAGTTGACTTTACTTAATAAAAGTGACTAAACTCATTGCTTTTAAAGTGATTAGTTGACTTGACTTAATAAAAGTGACTAAACTCATTGCTTTTATAGCGATTAGTTGACTTGACTTAATAAACGTGAGTAAACTTATTGCTTTTAAAGTGATTAGTTGACTTGACTTAATAAAAGTGACTAAACTCATTGCTTTTATAGCGATTAGTTGACTTGACTTAATAAACGTGAGTAAACTCATTGCTTTTATAGCGATTAGTTGACTTTACTTAATAAAAGTGAGTAAACTCATTGCTTTTATAGCGATTAGTTGACTTGACTTAATAAAAGTGACTAAACCCATTGCTTTTAAAGTGATTAGTTGACTTGACTTAATAAACGTGAGTAAACTCATTGCTTTTATAGCGATTAGTTGACTTGACTTAATAAACGTGAGTAAACTCATTGCTTTTAAAGTGATTAGTTGACTTGACTTAATAAACGTGAGTAAACTCATTGCTTTTATAGCGATTAGTTGACTTGACTTAATTAACGTGAGTAAACTCATTGCTTTTATAGCGATTAGTTGACTTTACTTAATTAATGTGAGTAAACTCATTGCTTTTAAAGCGATTAGTTGACTTGACTTAATTAACGTGAGTAAATTCATTGCATTTATAGCGATTAGTTGACTTGACTTAATTAACGTGAGTAAACTCATTGCTTTTATAGCGATTAGTTGACTTTACTTAATAAAAGTGAGTAAACTCATTGCTTTTATAGCGATTTGTTGACTTTACTTAACAAAAGTGAGTAAACTCATTGCTTTTGAAGTGATAAGTTGACTTGACTTAATAAACGTGAGTAAACTCATTGCTTTTATAGCGATTAGTTGACTTGACTTAATTAACGTGAGTAAACTCATTCCTTTTAAAGCGATTAGTTGACTTGACTTAATTAACGTGAGTAAATTCATTGCATTTATAGCGATTAGTTGACTTGACTTAATTAACGTGAGTAAACTCATTGCTTTTATAGCGATTAGTTGACTTTACTTAATAAAAGTGAGTAAACTCATTGCTTTTATAGCGATTTGTTGACTTTACTTAACAAAAGTGAGTAAACTCATTGCTTTTGAAGTGATAAGTTGACTTTATTTAATAAAAATGAGTAAACCCATTGCTTTTTAAGCGATAAGTTGACTTTACTTAATACAAGTGAGTAAACTCATTGCTTTTAAAGCCATTAGTTTACTTGACTTAATAATAGTGAGTAAACCCGTTGCTTTCAAAGCATTTATTTGACTTTAATTTATAAATGTAAGTAAACCCACTGCTTTTAAAGTGTTTAATTGACTTTAATTTATAAAAGATAGTAAACCTGTTGTATTTAAAGTGTTTTGTTTACTTTGCTTAAAAGCAATAAGTAAACCCATAGGCTTACAATTATTAAGTAAATTAACTATGTGCATAATTATAAAAAATAAGTTGTCAACTTAACAGTTCCAAAGTAAAACTGATTTACTCACTTTTCCAAGTAAAGTCAGCGTATCACTTGTAAGTCAATGGGTTTATTCACTTTTTTAAAAATAAATGCTTTTATTTTTTACAGTTCGTTTCAACCTTAACATTATCTTAAATAATTACAAGTGAACTTATGATGCCTGCAGAACACAGCAACACTTATACACATTGCATGTGTAAAGAATAACTTATACACATGCAATGCTTTTATCCTCTATTGACACCACTGTAATTGTTATATATGCAGAACTTGATAAGACTTTAGGCATTGAATGTCTTTCTCAGAAGGCGAATAATATCCATCACGCTTCATTTGAAGTGGGTGGTGTTTTCGCTGCCCCTCAGTGTGTGGATCTGCCTCTTCCTTAATTGTTCCCCGTGTGCCCGTCTCTCTTTTCAAAAATTAAAAAAAGCTTTTTTTTCCATTCCTTCATCCTCATGGAAAAATGTTCTCTGTTGGCTCCTGCATCACTTCCTTCACCCCCCGCCACCAGCAGCAGATGCAGCCCAGCACTTCTCTGGGGCTTTTGCTGAGCCGAGCAAACGCCACTGAACCCGATGGAGCAACATCACCCGTCAGAAAAACCCTAAAAAAAACAGATGGAAGACAGCGTACAGCTAAAGTCAGAATTATTAGCCCTCCTGTATATATTTTTTACATTTCTGTTTAACGGAAAGAACACATTTCTAAACATAATAGTTTTAATACCTCATTTCTAATAGCTGATTTCTTTTATCTTTGCCATGATGACAGCACATGATATTTGACTAGATATTTTTGAAGATACTAGTATTCAGTTAAAGTGACATTTAAAGGCTTAACTAGGTTAATTAGGCAAGTTAGGGTAATTAGGCAAATCATTGTATAACAATCGAAGAAATTTATTGCTGAAGGGGGCTAATAATATTGTTCTTAAAATCAAAAAAAAAGAAAAACTGCTTTTATTCCAGCCAAAATTAAACAAATAAGACTTTCTCCAGAAGAAAAAATATCAACCCAGGCTCATTCTGATTACGTACCCCTACATACATTTCTGGAGAGCACCAAATATGTCCAGAAAGTACCCTTTTTCAGATCTCAAATTTCTCTCGCAAGTGCCATTTGCGCCTGCTGTTCTCGCGTAAATCCACCAGAGGCTGCTGTCAACTGACTGTCTGACTGATCTCCTGACCCACCCCTTCCCTAAATCCAACTGACAGTGTTTTGAAAAGCAACATTCCCACCCTGTTATTTACATTTTATTTTTTGGCTTTTGTTTTTGTCTTACCTGCTTTCTGGAACCGTTCTTCACCAAACCCAAACCCTATAATCACAGTCAACTCCGTTCTGCGTCTCAAATCATCCGACATACGTGGCGTGCTACTGGACAAACTGGTAATAGAGGGAAAGCCTCCCATTTCCTATAATATTTTTTAACATGGGCTCATTCTGAAAACGTAGCCCTATATACATTTCTGGAGATCGCGAATTATGTAGCCAGAGGTAGGTTATGGCTGCATTTCGTCTTTAAAATGAATGCTACGGTACGGTATGAGCTGTTTCTTTTCATGCTTAACAGCTGACTGCTTAGCTCCATATGGACGGTTTTTCCGCTGTCTGCTGTTACCAGTTTGTCCAGTGGCTCACTGTGTACGTCGAAGAATTTGAGATGCAGAGTTGGCTGGGATGACGGGGTTTGAGTGCAGCGAAGAACAGTTTCAGAAAGCAGGTAAGACAAAAACAAAAGCCAAACAAGTAAATAACAGGGTGAGAATGTGTTAAAATCTGAAAACGTGGTAAAAATCTGGCTGCCGTGAGGGTTTAGGGATGGTGGGATTGGTCAGTCAGTCAATCAGTCAGTCGACAACAGCCTATGGTGGATTTACACAAGAACAGCAGGCACAAATGGCACTCGCAAGAGAAGTTTGAGATCTCAAAAAGCATACACAGCAACCTCTGGTGCATTCGCGAAAACAAAAACTCCAAAAAAACGTAGCCTAGGTTGAAAAATATTGTCTTGTTTTTCAAAGAAATATGTAAAAAAATAAGTGAGTTTTTACCTAAAACAAGTCAAATAATCTGCCAACAGGGTAAGCAAAACAATCTTATTTAAAAGCCAAAACAAGCTTATTTTAATTATGTTATTGGCCGATTATTTTGCTAGTTTTAAGGAAAAACTCGTGTTTTGTTCTTTTTCAAATATTTCCCAAATGATGTTTAACAGAGCAAGGAATTTTTCACAGTATTTTCTATAATATTTTTTCTTCTTCTGGAGAAAGTTTATTTGTTTTAGTTTGCCTAGAATAATTTTTTTAATTTGATTTATTTAAGCTTATATATTATTGTCACGGTCACCAGTGATCCAGTCTGTGCAGATCGCTGTAGAACTACAAATCTGCCACTTTATCGAAACTACACATCCAGTAATGCACCGCTCACACGCACCTGTTCCTCATTCGGTTGATTACACACACATGGCTGGGAGCTGCTCATGAACTGATTAGATGGACTTTATAAACAGCACGCACACACACACACACTTCAGGGCTGAGTCTTGTTTAACTGTATGTGAACATTATGAGGGGTTTTTGCCTTGCCTTGTTATTCCTTTGCTGACCTTTGCCTTGTTTTATTGTTTATTTTGCCTGCCACCTGTAATGACCATATGCCTGTTTATGACTACGCCTTTTGGATGATCTGCATATAACATTTTTCACAGTTTTTCCTATAATATTTTTTCTTCTGAAGAAAGTCTGATTAGGGCTGGACAATAATAATAATATCAATATATATCGTGGTAGATTTTTTTTTTCAATAACGGTGATATGAGTTTTAAACCCATTTCCGGTATTTCAATATAAATTTGCATATATATATATATATATATATATATATATATATATATATATATATATATATATTATTATATGTATAATATGATATCTTATATATTATCATTTGTCGCTGAATGACGTTCAGTGCTCAGCCGTCAGAATGAGCGTGATGTCACTTGCGCGATGACGTACATCACAGACACGCGCTGCCAGCGCTCAGCAGTTGGTTAAGCTCCGTGACCGTTGCAGAAAGTTTTAGCTACAAAATGAGTGCCCTGAATACAGATATGAATGAACAAGCGTCCACAAGTAAGAATACAGACGAAATAGTTGATAAGAGTGGAAAGACTAATGCAGGGGTGTGGAAGTGGTTCGGCTTTTTAAGTTCCGATAAACGTATAGTTTTGGTGTTCTGCAAAATGTGCGGGAGAGTGTTGCTGACTAGCAGCGGGAACACATCAAAACACATCAAACATACTGAGAGTGAGAAGATGAGGCCTCATAAAAGTTTAAGCCAACCTCCCCGACACCGAAACCAGCGGTGTCAAAAGAGAAGGCAATGAAGCAAACACAGATGCTATGAGGTGCCATGTAGGATTGAAATCAAACTTCGCTTATCAACACATACATAAAGCACGTGACGTGCATATACACCTATACTATTGAATGTTCAAAACATGTATGAAACTTGCGCATATACATATAAACTTGATGCATGCATACACCCACATGCACACGTACAGTACGTACATATAAACTCGACCCTTGCATATAATCCTCGCATAAACACCCAAATTAACACACATTATATACATAAACTCGCTGCATGCTGGCATATAGCACTCGCGCAAACGTACAAAATAAAATTCACAAACATATTTATCAGGACTCAGGTTATTGCAAAGCTGATGAAATAGAAAGAATGTGATTAATAGAGGTATTAAATCTGTTAAATAATGAAAATGTGTTATGTAAAATAATATAAAATATTAGTCTATATAAATAGACTGTATAAAATATATAAGAAATATTTTATGTTAAACCTTTAATTAGGTAATTATACAAAAATGTAAATAGACAGATAGAACCCTCAGCTTATTTATATATATCACAGTTGAAGTCAGAATTATTAGCCCCCCTGAATTATTGGCCCCCCTGTTTTTTTTCCCCCATTTCTGTTTAACAGAGAGAAGATTTTTTTCAACACATTTCTAATCATAATAGTTTTAATAACTCATCTCTAATAACTGATTTATTTTACCTTTGTCATGATGACAGTAAATAATATTTTACTAGATATTTTTCAAGACACTTCTATACAGCTTAAAGTGACATTTAAAGGCTTAACTAGGTTAATTAGGTTAACTAGGCAGGTTAGGGTAATTAGGCAAGTTATTGTGTAATGATGGTTTGTTCTGTTGTAGCTGAGTCTAAGAGTTTTATTTATTTGATAGTTTATTTCACATTTCTTGTTTGTAAAGGCTAAACATTAATTTCTTTGTACTGTTTTTATTTTTTATTTTTTAAGTTATAAGAGCTGGATGTTATTATAGACTTTGTAAATTCAGTTTGCAAACATTTGTGGGTACAGACATTCATTGTGTGCATTCTTGCCAGTTTTTTCCTGACTTTTTAAAATTGTCCATATCGATATTGTAATTATATCGTATCGACCGAAATTAAGAAATATATTGTGATATAAATGTTTGCCATATTGTCCGGCCCTAAGTCTTATTTGTTTTTATTTCGGCTAGAATAAAAGCAGCTTTTAATTATTTTAAAACCATTCTAAGGTCAATATTATTAGCCCTCTTAAGCAATATTTATTTTTTTTCCATCATTATACAATGACTTGCCTAATTACACCAATGAACCTACCTATGTCTTTAAATTGCACATTATGCTGAATACTACTATCTTGAAATATTTCTAGTCAAATATTATACTGTCATCATGGCAAAGATAAAAGAAATCAGTTACTAGAAATTAGTTATTAAAATTTTTATGCTAAGAAATGTGTTTAACGGAAATTGGGGGAAAGAATATACAGGCAGGCTAACGCAGGAAGGTCAGGAGTGAACTTAAAAGAGTTCAAAAGCCTTACAAAATGATATTACATCATAATTATTACAACGAATTTTCGGTTTTGGTGTTTGGCTATAAGTGCATCCAAAATCTTCCATTTGGGTGCTTCTCTGCTTTTTTTGCAGAGGGGATTTTTTTTACAGGTTTGAGCTGAGCATATTTTCCTGCTGCTTTTCTCTTTGCCTGAGGCCAGATCACAGATTGTTGATGCACAACTCCACTGTCTCACCTTTGAGATGTTATGGAGAAATTCATAATACAACAGCGAGTCTCCATGGGTTTGTCTGTTATGGAGGCCAGAATTGCTACTGTACACACAACTGGTTCAAGTCAACAACAAAAAAATGTCCTTAAAATCTTCTTTTCTTTGTTTCTCTTCATAATAATGTGTGTTGGGTTTTAATGGATTCTTACTGTTGGCAGGCAGTAATTCGGCTCGCAAAAGAGGTTGTGTTGGGCTGAGGTTGTGTTTATTCTTACTGTGATCTATATTTAATACAGTCTGGGTTGTATTTTTGTACCTCGTGTAGTTTTATTCATGTATTTTCTTCTTCTTTTTTGTTTCCAGGATGAGGGCATGTCACACAACCTGTCCATGTTGGCATCTGCCTCGTTTGGCTGCTTGCAGATCAGTTGTGCCAAAATACCATAGAGTTTGATTGCACACACACATTTTGACGTCAACAGCAAAACATATGGGAGATATTTTCACTCCTGCCTTTTAGATTCTTGGTCACTTTACAATGAAATTCCATTAGCTAATGTTAGTTACTAAAATGAACTGAGTATGGTCAATATTCATGCTTGTTAACATTAGTTAATGCACTGAGAGTTAACGTGAATTTACAATGTATTTTCATTAACTGATATTAATTGGCATGAATGAATACTGTAATAAATGTACTGTTCATTGATTGTTCATGTTAGTAAATGCATTAATTAATACAACCTTATTGTAAATTGCTACTAAGTTCTTGTAGCAGTTCAAAATCTGTAGAATTGTTATATTATTAAATGCTTATAAATGCATAACTTAATAGATTTTTAACAAAAACTACTGTACTGCATCTGACCAGAAACTCAATGAGTGAACGTAGACAAAAATTATATATACAGTATATATAAAATCACATATACAGGGATATACACTCACCGGCCACTTTATTAGGTACACCTGTCCAACTGCTCGCTAACGCAAATTGTCTCTAGGGTTTACAGGGAATGGTCAGAAAAAGAGAAAATATTCAATGAGCGGCAGTTTTATGGGCGCAAATGCCTTGTTATGTCTGGTTTCCACTGAGTGGTACGGTACGGTACGGTTTGGTTTGGTACGCTTTATGGGCGATTCCACTGTCAAAAGGCGTACCGAACCGAACCGTACCCTACCACTTTTTCGGCACCCTTTCGAAAGGGTACCAAACACGAGAAAGGGTACCAAAAGGCGGAGCTAGACGCGCAGCTGAACGGTATTGGTTTACAGGGATACGTCATTTGCTCACGCAACAAGCCAGAATGAAAACAAAGACACCACCATGTTTTAATACACAGCCGAAAGAGATGACGGCGTAATTACTAATTATATATATCAAATGAACCTTGTCGTCGTCTTGATGAACAGCCACAAACCCAAAAAGAAGAGCAGATTTTACCCTGTGCCCCGTAGTTTTTTACGAGCCAGTCTGGGGTGAGCTTAGTTAGCCAACTAAGGTCGCAATTTCCGTCGTTACAAAGATAGTTTGTTGATTTGCCGTTTCCCAAATCCATCGCTCCAACGAACATTCGCAAACTGCATCGCAAAGTCGAGCGCTTGAAACGACACCTCTGGAGCTGTAGTTAGAAACATAGTTTCTGGCTGTGTTCTATTCCCACTTATCCCCCCTATCCCCTATTCATTTAGAACATTCTAACATTCAAAGTTGAAATTATTAAAAATAAAAAAGCATTAAGGTCATCTCTCTTAGGTGTAATTTGCTTTCAAAGAATTTTTACAGTTCAGTTTCAGCGATCTTCTTGTTTACAATTGTGCTCCCTTCGCAGTGCACTATGAAAACATAGATATCATTTTGAACACAGCCTCATGGCGAAAGAGCTTAAAAGCGGAATTTATGTTACGTCTCCAAAGCTTGTGAAAATAAAAAAACATAGCATACGTTAATGCTTTTATTTTATAGTGGGTTTTTTATTAAGTGTCTGTACTGTATATGACATGGGCCTGTTGGTTAGAACTTTCTGCTGTGGTTTGCATGTGTCAAATTGTAAAAGTAGACTTTGAATTTTTTTTTAAATAAATAAACAATATCCTACTTAATAATAATAATCATCATCATCATCATTATTAAAGTAAATATATTTATAATAAATAGCCTCATTAATTATTTATTTATATGATTTATATATGATATTAGAATAGTGTTAGCTTTTGTAAGTGATTTTATGTTTTAGAATAGAATATGTAATGTTCAACTTAAATGGCCTTATATGTGCCATTTACATATATTTCAATTAATATGGAAAGCGAGTGCATGTTTTTACCAAAACTAATATTGGATTTTATTTTAAATGCGTGTGCGTGTAAATCAATATAATTTGCACAAAGAAATTATGGGGTAGTTCTCTAAAGAAGTTGCTCCACCCCTTTTAGAGCATCATTATGGGCGTTTTGAGTCTTAACTAACGTGGTTCAAGCGATGGATCTGCGACAGAGAAACTACAGGTTTTGGGAAACACTCGTCACTACATCGTTCTTTCCCCAAACGATGCATCGTACTATGATAGTTCAGCCGCGAGTTACGTTGTTGTTTGGGAAACGCATGCCTGAAGCGTGAGCGGTTTCGATTTCTTGCTTGCTCTCGCCGCGCGTCTATATTTGAAATAACAAACTTCTTGAGCTGATGATAATAACGTGCGCTTGATTATTGACGTGCTTTTGAAACACAATCCTGTCAGAAACTGACAAACGCGAGAGTGACACGTGAAAAACAAAGGAGAAGCCGGAAAAAAAGGAGCACATTGTGTTTTCAGCAAACGTGAACAAACTGCCATGTTTAACTATTATTATCACCTTTTGGACTATTATGAACTCGGAATGATGGAATTACTTTCTAACAAGAGGCTACATGTGCTGGTGAAGATTAAAGACACATTTAATCATGAGAGGTTTGCACTGACTGTGGGCTATATTTCGTGTTGTTTTGAAATCAAATAAGGACTAAATGTATGCTGTGTGTAGTTTTTCTGTAATTGGTAACATATCGGAGACTGTAAGGGGCTGTATGTGTTCATATATGTTGCGTTTATTTATTTATTTTATATAATTACAGACGTTACAGTGGGCTATTTCACACTGTCATTGATCTGCAGTTATAATCAAGTCATGTTCGTAGAAAAGTTAGTAATACACATTTATATACAAGTATTTATGTGTATAAAGCATCTGTTTTGTGAGAAGTGCTTCTCATATGATATGTGAGCGACCCGTACAGCTTTACTTTAGACATTTTCTCGAGCGAAAATGACTGAAACTTTCTTTCTTACATCACGCCCACCAAAAGAGTACCTTTGGTACCCTTTTAGCAGTGGAAACGCAAGCCTGATAAAGGTGACCCGTACCATCCCGTACCGTACTGTACCAGTCAGTGGAAACGAGCCATTAGTGCCAGAGGTCAGAGGAGAACGGCCAGGGGTGCGTTTCCCAAACAACGACGTAACTCGCGGCTGAACTATCATAGTGCGATGCATCGTTTGGGGAAAGAACGATGTAGTGACGAGTGTTTCCCAAAACCCCTAGTTTCTCTGTCGCAGATCCATCGCTTGAACCACGTTAGTTATAATGTAAAACGCCCATAATGATGCTCTAAACGGGGTGGAGTAACTTCTTTAGAGAACAACCCCATAATTTCTTTGTGCAAATTATATTGTTTTACACAAACACACATTTAAAATAAAATCTAATATTAGTTTTGGTAAAAACATCCTCTCGCTTTCCATATTAAATAAAATAAATGTAAATGGCACATATAGGGCCAATGTTTGCTTTACTAATATTATTGAGAAGTTGAACATTACATATTCTATTCTAAAACATAAAATCACTTACAAAAGCTAACACTATTCTAATATCATATATAAATCATATAAATAAATAAATAATGAGGCGATTTATTATAAATATATTTACTTTAATAATAATATTAATGATGATGATGATGATTATTATTATTATTTAGGATATTGTTTATTTATTTTTTAAAAATTACAATTTGACACATGCAAACCACAGCAGAAAGTTCTAACCAACAGGCCATGTCATATACAGTAGAGATACTTAATAAATAACCCACTATAAAATAAAAGAATTAACGTATGCTATGTTTTTTATTTTCACAAGCTTTGGAGACGTAACATAATTTCCGCTTTTAAATATACCTATAGTTTTCGCCATGAGGCTGTGTTCAAAATGATATCAATGTTTTCAAAGTGCACTGCGAAGGGAGCACAATTGTAAACATGAAGATCGCTAAAACTGAACTGTAAAAATACTTTGAAAGCAAATTACACCTAAGAGAGATGACCTTAATGCTTTTATATTTTTAATAATTCCAACTTTGAATGTTAGAATGTTCTAAATGAATAGGGCATAGGGGGGATAAGTGGGAATAGAACACAGCCAGGAACTATGCTTTTAACTACAGCTCCAGAGGTGTCGTTTCAAGGGCTCAAGTTTGCGACGCAGTTTGCGAATGTTCGTTGGAGCGATGGATTTGGGAAACAGCAAATCAAAGAACTATGTTTGTAACGACGGAACTTGCGACCTTAGTTGGCTAACGATGGTTTTGGGAAACGCACCCCAGACTGGTTCAAGCTGATAGAAAGGCAACAGTACCTCAAATAACCACTTGTTACAGATGTGTCATGCAGTGAATTCTGGGAAAGTCAATTCACGGTTATTAACCATAAATATATTAAGTAAACTTACTGTAAATCAGTCAGTCAGTCAGTCAGTCAGGCTGGCCAGGGATGCGTTTCCCAAACAATGACATAACTCATGGCTGAACTATCAAAGTATGATGCATTGTTTGGGAAAAGAATGATGTAGTGACGAATGTTTCTCAAAACCATAGATTCTCTGCCGCAGATCCATCGTTTGAACCACATTAGTTATAACTAGTGGTGGGCCGTTATTGGCGTTAATGTGCTGCATTAACGTGAGACTCTTATCGGGTGACAAAAAAAATATCGCCATTAATCTATTCTCAAAGTTGGGTTCATGAGCCTAAATGAGCTTTCAAAATTCAATTCATCTATATTTCTATAGTGCTTTTACAATGTAGATTGTGTCAAAGCAGCTTCACATAGACGATTATAGTGAATTGAAACTGTGTCCGTTCAGTGTTCAGAGTTGAAGTTCAGTTTAGTTCAGTTCAGTGTGGTTTAATTTTCACTGCTGAAAGTCTAAACACTGAAGAGCAAATCTATCGATGTGCAGCTCCACAAGTCTCGAACCATGCAAGCCAGTGGCGACAGTGGCAAGGAACAAAACTTCACCAATTGACGTGAAGTGAAGTGAAGGATAAAAAAACCTTGAGAGAAACCAGGCTCAGTTGGGGACGACCATTTCTCCTATGGCCAAACGTCTTGCGCAGAGCTGCAGTCTAGGCGCCGTAGGCTGGAGAACACTGGACGTCCATCGTAGAGAAGCTGCAGGTGGAAGAGGTCACCGGCTGGTGTACAGGCTGGCCCTTCAGGATCAATGCGAGGACTCGTCTGTCACTGGGATCTTACAGGAATCAGTCTCATGCTCTCCACTCCTCCATGACCACCACAGCAGCTGCTCAGGATACGGCCTGGTCCAGGATTATGGAAACCTCGGGAATAAGCACAGATGCCGTTCAATTTATAATGTCTTTTGGGAAGTGTTCCCGGCTCCGGTTGCCCTAAATAATGCAGACTAACAATCCTAGATTTCAAGTGGCAGAAATGTTTTCAAAGTGCTCTATTAATTAAGGGAACGCAGTATGAATATCGCTAAAACTGAACTGTAAAAATACTTTGAAAGCAAATTACACCTAAAAGAGATGACTTTAATGCTTTCTTTTTAAATAATTCCAAATATAAATGTTAGAGTTTTCTAAATAAATAGGGCATAGGGGGGATAACTGGGAATAGAACACAACCAGGAACTATGCTTTAGAGGTGTAGTTGCAAGTGTACAAGTTTGTGATGCAGTTTGCGAATGTTCAGGAACAACGGATTTGGGAAATGCCAAATCAACAAACTATGTTTGTAACGACGAAACTTGCAACCTTAGTTGGCTAACGATGGTTTTCGGAAATGCACCCCTGGTCGGCTAAAGTGTATTGCGCCCTCTGGTGGATTTACGCAAGAAGAGGACACGCAAAAGAAATTTGAGATCATCAAAAACATACACAGCGGCGTCTGGCGGATTTGCAAAAATGACGAAAAGACGTACCTCTGATTACATATTTAGCTGTTCCTAGAAATGTAGTCCTGGGCACCCACTTTTACTGAAAACCATGACCATCAACCCCCCCACCCCCCACTTTCCACTTTTCGTGAAAACCGGGACTGTCAACACCCCCTCACCCCACCCCACACTACTTGAGAAAACCGGGACCGTCACTGGTGATCAACTGCCAGGGCTGAATTTTGGTCTCAGTCCACCGCTGCTGGGTATGTATCCACAATGAGCTTGTTTTATTTTCGTAATTTTTTACAGTGTTTTTCTTTTTTTGTTTACGATATAATACATTTTTTTTTACATTTTTTTTCCAAGGTTGACATCACGTCCTGTGTCAAGTGGCTTGATTTGTTTCAACTGTAGCAGGCAGGCAGCAGTCACACTGCTAAGTGATGTGCATTAACAATCAGGAACATGTAGGAACATTGGGGGAACATTTAGGGAACAGAGGTGTTAGCGAGTGAGCGAGGCCAGGAGAGAAAGAGAGAAAGGAGAGGGGCATTTTAACTGCATGTGTTTTTTTCCCCCCCGTGCAGCTCTTATGGAAGGACTGGCAAATGAAACTAATGACTCAGAACTGTGACTCAAACTGTCTGGTAATCAAATCCTATCCACAGAAAAGCACTTGACAAGAGCAAACATACGCGCGCAGACACACACACACACACACACAACCAAAAACATGCCACATTTCCTTCTGATCACCATTGCCCCTGACAAATCCCTGTATTATTGTGCTGTAAAAAGCCCATCCGCTGCCCACAGCCGTTCTCCCACACTACACGCAATCTGAAAGAGCCACGCTCCAGCGTTTCTCAGAGCTTCACAGCTGTCCCGAACACGCTTCAGATATCCTATCACGCATTCTTTTCTGGTTTGTCCGCTCACGGTGTGGCGTCCGTCACCATGTTATCGGCTTGTCCAGCTCCTTTCGGAAGATCCGTGGTGTTCTGCTGTCTGGCTGTTGGCAGATGCTTTTGCTAAAGCCACTTTTGTGTTAAAACGTTTTCATTGTGGTGCTTCTCAACTGGTGGGTTGTGACCCAAAAAAGACCACTGGTCTCTTATGATAAAGAGAACAGGAAAATCAATGCTAAATGCTAACTATAAGTTAGGAATAACATACATCCAGGACTGAAGGGTTTTATTCTGCCACAACAACCATCCTGGATGTGCTTTATCCAGCATAGGCTAATTGTGAAAATGTACCCCCGTATATGTTTCTGGAAAGCAGGAATTATGTAGCCAGAACTACGTATGGCTGCATTTCATCTTTAAAACAAACGCTATGCGGTGGCATGACGCTGATGATGGCTTCTGTTTCTTTTCACTCTTACCAGTATCGTTACCTCCGTGTGGACAATTTTTCCGCTGTTACCAGTTTGCCCAGTAGCTCACCACATATGTTGGTGGACTTGAGATGTAGAGAGGAGTTGACCGCGATGACGGGGTTCGAGTGCAGCGAAGAATGTTTTCTAGAAAGCAGGTAAAACTAAAAACAAAAGGCAAAACTTTAAATAAACAAGTAAATAACAGGGTGAGAACGTGGTAAAACCTGAAAATGTGGTAAAAATCAGGCAGCCGTGAGGGCTTTTCTTTTTCTGGATTGCTTTTGAAAACACTATCGGTTGAGTTTAGGGAAGAGGGTGATCGGGTCAATTGGTGCTTTTGAAAACACTATCGGTTGGGTTTAGGAAAGGGGGTGGGTGAGGGGATCGGTCAGTCAGTAAGTCAACAGCTGCCTCTGGTTTATTTACACAGGAACAGAATAAAAATTTGAGATCTGAAAAAGCATACACAGCACCCTCTGGTGGACTGCAAAGAAATGTAGCTAATGGGATGTATTTTGCACTGTCCAGAAATGTATACAGGGGTACAGATCAATAATGAGCCTTCTTTGGCTTTATTACATGGCTACAAAACATAAAAAGTAGACACAAAACATTGTACTGAGCCATAATACTTTATTAATTCTTTCATTAAATGCAAAGCTGACAGAAACAAAAACAGCTGAAGTATACACTAACCTGTGCATTATTTATTCACAAGATGGTGCCAAAGAGCCAAAACTGTCAAATTCTGTGGCTTGACATACAGATGCATATGAATGTGGAGGTAAATATATGGACATATTCACTGACAGAAAAGGTGATTCAAAGTTTGTGGATGAAGGTGTTATCTGGGAATAACATACATTGGAATGTCGCAACTGACCAATAGGAATTGAGTATTCCAGACAGCCATGTGATAAGTTAGGGATAAAGTACATCCAGGAGGTTGTTTTCGCAGAATAAAGCCTGTCAGGCTTATCAGCAGCCTGATGTGAAGCAGTGCACTGTTGTGCTGAAGGGCTGAACTGTCTTATTGCAGTAATTTTCTCATTGCTAGCAGGGAAAAAAATATATATAAGTCTAAATGTGCGCCATAAAATGCAACTAACCACTTACTGTAATAATACTGTATATAGTTAAGTTCAGTGAGATCTGAATGAAGCTTTTTCACTGGTTCTTAGTTCTCACCTGAGGCACGGATGCAATTATTCACTCTGGAGATGAAAGAAAATGATATCATGACAGCGTGGATTGACTGATGGAACCATAAGCACACCATGACCTTCACTGGCGACTGTCCTAAAAGAGCAGACAGTGAAAAATATCAGTCCATTTCATACTTTTAGGAGCCTTCAAAAGTCAAGCTCTGGTAAAACATTGACTAATCAAATAAATGTTGAAGTAAACACATGGAAAAAGATGCTCTTTGGAGGCAGATAGTAAAGTTAATTGCAATTTTGTTTTCAAGTAAGACTGTAAATTTACAAGCATGCTGTAAATCAATAATTACAATTTACTGTAAAATTTACAGTAACCTACTGGCAATTTTGGTTGCCAGCAAGACTATAAATCTATAAGCATAATGTTAATGAATTACAATTTACTGTAAAAATTACAGTAACTGTCAATTTTGTCTGCCAGTATGACTATAAATTTAAAAGCACATTGTAAATCATTAATTAAAATTTACTGTATAAAATGAGAGTAATTTAATGGCAATTCTGGTTCCCAAAATTGTAAATGTACAAGCTCACTGTATATTGATAATTGCAACTTACTGTAAAAAATGACAGTAACTTACTGGCAATTTTGTTTTCCAGTAACACTTAATTAACAAGCTCATTATAAATTAATATTTACAATTTACTGTACAATTTACAGTAACTTACTGGCAAATTTGGTTGTCAGCAAGACTGTAAATGTATAAGCATACTGTAAATGAATAATTACAGTTTACTGTAGAAAATTACAGTAATTTAATGTAAATTTTGTTTGCCGAAACTAAATTTACAAGCTCACTGAAAATCAATAATTACTACTAACTGTAAAATTTACAGTAATTTACTGGTAATTTTGTTTGGCAGTAAGACTGTATATTAATAATAACAATTTACTGTAAAAAATGACAGCAAATTTCTGGCAATATTGTTTGCCAGTAACAATTAATTTACAAGCACGCTGTAAATGAATAATTACAATTTACTGTAAAATTTACAGTACTGGCAATTTTGGCTAAATATACAATCTATAATTACAATTTACTGTATAAAATTACAGTAATTTAATGGCAATTTTGGTTGCCAAGACTGTACATTTACAAGCTCATTGTAAATCAATAATTACAACTTACTGTAAAAAAATACAGTAACTTACTGGCAATTTTGTTGGCCAGTAACACTTAATTTACAAGCTCATTGTAAATTAATAATTACAATTTACTGTAAAAATTTACAGTAACTTTCAATTTTGTCTGCCAGTACGACTATAAATTTAAAAGCACATTGTAAATCATTAATTAAAATTTACTGTATAAAATGAGAGTGATTTAATGGCAATTCTGGTTGCCAAAATTTTAAATTTACAAGCTCACTGTATATTGATAATTGGAACTTAATGTAAAAAATGACAGTAACTTACTGGCAATTTTGTTTTCCAGTAACACTTATTTTACAAGCTCATTGTAAATTAATAATTACAATTTACAGTAACATTTACAGTAACTTACTGGCAATTTTGGTTGCCAAGACTGTACTTTTACAAGCCCACTGTAAATCAATAATTACAACTTACTGTAAAAAATGACAGTAACTTACTGGCAATTTTGTTTGCCAGTAATACTTTACAAGCTCATTGTAAGTTAATATTTAGAATTTACTGTAAAATTTACAGTAACTTACTGGCAATTTTGGTTGCAAATATGACTGTAAATTTACAAGCTCACTGTAAATTAATAATAACAATTTACTGTATAAAATGTCAGTAATTTAATGGGAATTTAAATTGCAAGTAAAAATAAAGCCCACTGTAAATTTACAGTAACATTTACGGTAACTTACTATATATATATATATATATATATATATATATATATAGAGAGAGAGAGAGAGAGAGAGAGAGAGAGAGAGAGAGAGAATTAGAAGTCAAAAATAATTTTTGTAAATTAAATGATAAAATATATTATAAAAGCTGGTACTATTTGAGTCGTTTAAAATTATTGGTTTCACTGTTTGTTTGTTTGTTTGTTTGTTTGTTTGTTTGTTTGTTTGTTTGTTTGTTTGTAGGTTTTTTTGATTGAGTAGAAAATACAATAGAATATAATGAGTGTTGACAAAAAAGTTCTTTACATGATTCTTGGATTAGTTGTTTGGGTTTTTAGTTTAATTAAATGATCCGTCTTTTCAGTTTAATTAATTTTTCAACAATACCATTTAGCATTGTGCTGTTTACTTTGTATTTGAGTAAGTGTGAACTCTGCCATCCCAAACCCGGTGTGCAGAAAATGATTAGACAGAGAACTCTGAAACAAATAAATAAATAAAGGTGTCTTAGTGAACTCTAAATGAACCACTATTTTATTTTATTTTTGGCCTAGACCAAAAGAACCAAAATACACGTGTGGACCAAGAGATGTTAAAATATTATTGATGTTTTATTCATTCATTGAATCATCCGTTCATTTCTTTATTCTTTAGTTTATTTATACATATGTTATCCCTATGAAGTTTGGGTTACAGTAGAAGGTAACAAAAAACTCATTTCAGAGGTGTTGAAAGATTGGCTTGGTGAAAGATTCTGGAAACATGTATAATACTTTTAGAACAACAATGGACAATGCCAAATAAGACTGTGATTGTTTTATAGCTGTAAAGTCGTTAATTAGGCAGAAGTTCTTCGATTTCACTATTTGATGTGCTTTTGTGCACAAATCCTCCGCTTCACGCTAAAGAGGAGAGATGAGGTAGTGCTGCCTTTTTTTATATCTAAATTAGGACAAGCCTCCAAAGCCTCATTCTTTTTAAATCATAATCACTACGAAGAAAAAAAAGGCATTATGGCACACGAGCAGCGCTTCTCTCCTCCACTCCAGTCCATAATGAAGAGGACGCCAACGTTACACACTCCTGCCTGATTTCTTGACTCAAAAGCACAAGGTTGGCTAATAGAATTCTTTGATCTTCATTATTGTCCCACATATGCATAATGTGAGGCTACACTGGAGTGCTACCTCTAGCTCATTATGTTATTATAAGATAATAAGCAAGGAACCTGTGAATAAGGCCGGAGAAAACGCCACCAGCTGCCCGCAGATCACACGCAGAGCTGATAGTGGTTGAGCTTTTGCTTTTTATAGCCGAGTAAGTAAGACACAGCAGCTGATTCTAGATCAGCCCCAAATATGATGCTGTGTGTATACAGTAGGCTGCGATAGTGACAGACTGGAGTTGTTATGCGCGTGCAGAGTACTGTGCGTGTCAGCTTGTGCTGAGAAGGATCGGCGAGCATGATTGCTATCAAAAACAATTGGACAAGAGTTAATTAGCTTTTCCTTTTCCACGAGTCCAATCGAAAACCAAGCGGGATGGAAAGCAAGTATACAGTACTGTTCTTCCCAGGACGGCAGGCGCGCGCACGCACGCTACATCGAAGTCTTCGTCCTGTCCCAGGTGTACAGGAATCTGTGGAGCTGCGTGTGGTTTGTCCTACTTCCCGTACAGTGTGACTGTACCTCAGATTGTGCGCGAGCATGTGTGTAACGTTGCGACAAACACTGACCCATTTCAACGTTCTTCAACGTAACCCCAGATAAGTTTGCCGTTTTTTCCGTGAGAACGGGAGCTGTTAATGTATAAACTCAAACGGGATTAATTATATCACAGGAACCTAAGAGTTTAAATTTGCACTTTTTAGTTACCAAAATCAATTAACACCCCTCGCAGAAAGTCAAAGTTTAGCACGGGCAAGATCGGGCACGACAATTGCTGCGTAAAGAGAGTTGATGCATGCGCGCTGCCGCCACTACATCACCAAAGTGCACGTTCGCAGCAGGCAGACTTCTGTTAAGTGCGTTCGTGAATGTGCTGCGCGTCGGACGCACGTCCCAGTTTTGGCACTGAGGCTTGTGTGTAGGAACCCAGCGCGTCCTCCTCTCTCTCCTCTAACCTCCTCTCAGCGAGACGCACGATTCCACAGGATGCCTCACCATATGCTTCTCTTAACCACTGAGTTTGGGGTTTGGATGTAGGCGATCCATCGGGCGCACAGCGAGTTCTGGATTTGGATGCTTTGCTGGCACGGCTTTGCGGGTGATGGTGAAGCGCGTATTGCGCGCTACCGCGCGTTTCCTCGATCATTCCTCGGGACGTTTGGCGACGGGAAATGTGAAGAAGGCTTAAAGAATGGCATGTAAACATGGTTTCTGCCAAGAAGGAGATGGTGACTGCGATGTACCCCACTTCTATTTCCACTCTCCTCTACTTTCTCTGTGTGGCGGCTTGGTGAGTTCCAACTGGATGTGAGCGTTACGCATGGCATCTTTGCGCCTCGAGGTTACAAACGACAAACCCGGGCGTTTTTCAACTGTTTTGATACTAAAAATAGGCGTAGATTTGATGTGTGCGCAATGTTAAAATGCTTCAGTTTGCTCTGTGTTGTTTTTAGCATAAAGAGAATATCTGGACAGATCAGAAAGGATGAGAAATTATACCCGGAAAATTTCACACGCATTCTGGACCGACTCCTGGATGGATACGACAACAGACTCCGACCTGGATTTGGGGGTAAGTGCCAACAAAACAAATCTCCACAATCATTTGGCTAAGAAAAGCGCACAGTGCGCAAAACGAGCACTCCAAATGGTGTGTGTTTTTACACAGGTCGCACGCTGTTTACTAAGTGTTGTTTGTTTGGTGAGGGTTGGTGTCCTCTGAGGGGAGATGGAGGTGTAAGCCAACTCCAAACGTCCTTTTGCTGCCCACACTCTTTCTCTGCTCTCAGTGTATCTGTCAGATCGCGGCTGTTTGGATGTTTAAGCGAGTTTGGTTATGTAATCGCGCAGAGAAAGCCGCTTAATGCACATTTTAAGTAGGAAGAGTACAGATGTTCGCTGTGTGTGTGCGTGTGCGTAAACCGCTCACAAGTTTCCTCTTCCGATCTTTTAACAGCGCGCGTCAGTGTTTAATCTGCTTCGCGAAGCCAAACGATGCGCTTATTATGTACAGTTACAGTATCTGTGTTGCAGCTCTAGTTTTGTGTACAGTAGCCGAGAATATTTTACATTGGTCATTGTGCATGAAACTTCGGAATTAACCCCTTAGCGTAAGCATGGTAGATTTATTAAAATAAATACATGATTTCGAAATTAATGAACACATTTGTTCGATTTAATTTGACATGGCACTTAATAATAGCGTGAAATGTATTATTAAAAAACTACATAATGCACTGCAGATCATTGGTTGTGTGCATGGAAACCAATCATTGCATAGAATACATTTTTTTAACAGTCTGCAGTTGAAAATATACATGAATAAGTGATGTATTAAACATTACATAATATTGATTAATGACTTATTGATGAAAGTTACTATATAAAGAAGAACAAGAAGGGAAAAAAAAACATCAAGACCTTTTGCACACGTCACAGCTTCCGCTCTCTCTTTTTTCTTCATTTAAGGTTTTTTTTTTTCCTCTTCCCATGATATAAATAATCAAATGAAAGCCTGTGGATCTCTGTGCGTAATGCCGGGATGTGATTGGAGCTCTGGGATTGAAGCTCTGCTTTTTTATATAACTTTAGTGAAGAGGCAGAGAGCAGAGCAGCACACCCACCTTCACATGACAAGAGCTCTCGAGCGGAGCTGGATCAGGCTGGAGGGGCTCCATCAGCTCTCACAGAGATGCTGGGGGTTCACAGTTCTAGTAGATGATCGCACGAGCTGCCCTTGCCAAAGAATGCAGTGCTTCAGAGATGATGGATATCAGGGCTCGGGCACGTCTCTTATCATTGGCCTGGCTGTTGTCGTCTGATTGTCGTGTTGTGTGAGGACTTGAGTTGGAAGAATTGCACTTTTTGTCATAGGCGCTGTCGTTTTCACACTAAAATGAGAATGGTGTCATTTGCATAAACTCTACTGTTTCAAACCTTGCTCTTACTTATTTTTTGCTTTACTGTGGAGCATAAAAATAGCAAATTTGATGCTTGTTTCTTCACAGAAAGTAAAAGTAGTCCTTATGATTGTGAAAATAAATAAATAAATCTGCTGCTTGTTCCAACTACTTATTCAAAATTAGCTCAGTCAACATAATTCTTGAGTTTTTTGGGAAAACAACTCAATAGTTTGATGTTTAATCCACTTAAATTTGCAACAACAATTAAGTTAACCGTATTGATTTCTGTTGGAACAACACGAGGGAATTGTGTGGAACCCAGCATTTTTTGTGTAGTCAGTGTAGCTCAGTGTATTCTGGTGGCAATTCATCATTAAATTTAGTTGAATTAGTGGCTTATGAATGTGTTCAATCTTACATTTTCTTCATGATTTTTATTCAATTTGAATTAAAAACGTCGCCACCAATTTTCCAAAACATGAAACGAGGATCATAAAATCATGTTTCCAGTCTTCTGAAATCTGTAGGTTGAGGGAAAGATTTTCTCCAAAAAAAAAGCCTTTTTTTTTTTTATTCTGCTTCTTGCAAGAGCTGTCTTATGACTTCTGATGACTATATTGAGAGCTTTCTATGATTTTTGAAAGGTGTGTTTTAGAGGGGGAAATATGGATAAATAATTAAAATAATATAAAAAAAAGTATTGCTCAACGTTTTACTCTTCTTATTTGTTGCTCAGGAGGCCAAGTAAAGTTCTCAGCTTTGCTGAACTCTAATAATTTAATAAAGTCGACGTAATTCTCGCATTCTGGGTCCCTTTGGGCATCCCTATTTCATAACACACCTTTAATTTTTTACATTTTTAATTAAAGCTATCGCCAATCTGATGCAGTTTCTCATAATGAGTGAATGTATTTTGAAGTTTTAAGTGTTACCATGTTCACATTTAAATAAACAAGATTATTTTAAAAAGTCGATCTAATATATACGTGTGTGTGTGTATATATATATATATATATATATATATATATATATATATATATATATATATATATATATATATATATATATATATATATATATATATATATATATATATATATATTATCAGACAAAAAAGTCTGTTCTGAAAAACAGGTTGCAAAATTTTGTCCTCCTTATTAAAACAGACTCAAATGAAAAAAAAAGGAAATAAATAAATATATTATTAGCCCCACTGTTTATTTTTTCCCCAATTTCTGTTTAAAGGAGAGAAGTTTTTTTCAACACATTTCTAAACATAATAGTTTTAATAACTCATCTCTAATAACTGATTTATTTTATCTTTGCCATGATGACAGTTGATAATATTTGACTAGATATTTTTCAAGACACTTCTATACAGCTTAAAGTGACATTTAAAGGCTTAACTAGGTTAATTAGGTTAACTAGGCAGGTTAGGGTAATTAGGCAAGTTATTGTATAATGATGGTTTGTTCTGTAGACTAGCGGAAAAAATATAGCTTAAAGGGGCTAATAATTTTGACCTTAAAATGGCTTTTAAAAAAATAAAAACTGCTTTTATTCTAGCCAAAATAAAACAAAAAGACTTTCTCCAGAAGAAAAAATATTATCAGACATACTGTGAAAATTTCCTTGCTCTGTTAAACATCATTTGGGAAATATTAAAAAAAAGAAAGAAAATTTCAAAGGGGGGCTAATAATTCTGACTTCAACTGTGTGTGTGTGTGTGTGTGTGTGTGTGTGTGTGTGTATATATAATTTATATATAATTAAGCTTTAATTAGTAGGTTAATTAGTCATTGAACAACAGTTTCTTATAGGCGGTGATAATATTGACCAATATTGAATGTATTTAACCATTGTGCACTGTTCAAGTTTACTACCCCTTTGTTATGTTAGGGATGAAAGCATCCACTGAATTAAACTGCTGTAAAATTGCATCACATAAATATTTGAACATTTTCATAAATCTATTAATCAACTTCAGTCCTGTTCAAAACTACTAAATGTTTTTAAAAATTACAGGATTTTAACTCTTTAATTACATCACATTCATAAATGATGTCACTGATTTGGTGAGAAAAAAAAACACACACAAAATGACGTATTTTCAATATAAACAGTTCTTTTTTAACCTTTTATCACAGTCATCAGATTTTAACTCTTTAATTGCATCACATTCATAAATGATGTCACTGATTTGGTGAGAAAAAAAAACACACACAAAATGACGTATTTTCAATATAAACAGTTCTTTTTTAACCTTTTATCACAGTCATCAGGTATGAATTTGGCAATTAAAGAGTTAAAATCCTGTAATTTATAAAAACATTTGATTAACAGATTTATGCCAAAAAAAAAGGAAAAAAATTGATGCATTTTTACAGCAATATAATGTTTTCATCCCTAACATAACAAAAGGGTAGTAAACTTGCCCAGAGTGTATCGTTGATTATTTTTTTATTTTTTTATTCAAAGCATTTTCTCAAAATAAGATTCGTCACCAAAAATCATTCCGCTAGCTGGAACAGAAAAAGTTGTGGCCAAATTAAGACTCAAAATCACCCCAGAGTGGATGAAAACATCCCCAACAGCACACAAGGGTTAAAATAAATAAAAAACTTTTAATTTTTTAATAAAAAATAAAAAAGGGATACTCTGAAAATGCCTTTACTCTGTTAAACATCACTTGGGAAATATTTGAAAAAGAATTTAAATGTAAAAATTTGTCTTTCAACTGTATGCAACAATAGAGCTACTGTATATAGGGGAGCGCAGGGCACAAAGTAACGCGGGGTTAAATGTAACACAGAGTTTTAAGGTATTTGCTCAGGGTTAATCATGGCATGCTTCCGAGGTTTTCACCGCAGTGTCGGCAGACGTCTTCCTGCCAATTATTGAACATTTTCGGCGAAATTTGGATGAGATACACAGGAGAATCCATTTTTGCCGCATAAAAGTATTTTTTATTATAGTCGATATTTTTTTATTTTGAAAAAATCGGGGAAAGTATGAACGTAAAATCTTATATTGTCGTGATCACCGTCTTCTAGGCTAAAAGATGAAACCATTTTGAAAGATGTATAAAACACACAGAGACTGCTAGCCAGCTTTGAGTAAAACATGACACAGCGGGGCTAGTTGTAACAGGGTGTTACAATTAAGCCACACACTGTTGAACACCAACTAAACTAACAAATTATTTTTTTGAATTTTTAATGTAATGTTGAGAACTTTTTAAATAAAAATGTTTTTAATAGAAAATATTTTTTTATAGAAAAAAAAATATTTTATTGCTAATAATGCAAATAAATGCATGTATAATAATGAATAAATGGATAATATTGCAAATAAATTCAAATGTGTTTATCCAATAAACAAATAAATAAATAAATCAGCCAAATACTGAGGAAATATAGCTACTATTTAAAGTAAACTGAATTTAAATTAATTGTGTGAAATCTGCCTTTATAAACATGTGTTACAACTAACCCTCTGTCTGTTACAACTTACCCCGCATACGGGGTAAGTTGTAACATTTCACTCCTGGCGCTTTTGGCAATATTGTAAAGAAACGGTGAGTCCGATGGACATGCAAATTGTGCTAATTTGTAGGAGAGGCTTTTATTTTATCTGTATAAAAATATCATTTGTCTTACCCTATTACTTTTGGTCGATAATTAATCAAAACAAAAAGTGTTACTTTGTACCCCGCGCTCCCCTACTATACATAGCAGCTCAGATCATTTGATCTAGGAAGATCTCATGAGAAAAGCTTGAGTCCCTTTTGAGACTTTGAATTTAATAGCTCAATTTGATATGTTAATAATCTGAAACATCATTGAGATCTTTTCTGAAATTCTGCAGGAGACATGAGTGGTCAATCTGAAAGCAGTCAGTCTAAGCAAAAGGCCAGATTTTCTGCCAAATTGATTCACATTGCTGTCTAGGTGAAATAATTGAGATCTTTGAAAGTTGGGGGTTTTTGTGCGCACCAGACTGAGTGAGATTGTCTCAGTCTTTCATTTTTTTCTCGCAGGATTCATGGCTGTCAACGGTGAGAGATGCTCAGAGTGTCTGTTTAATGACAGATAATCCATTTTCTTGTGTTTGACTGAAGGCGCTTCACTCTCTGCTGATTTACGCAGGCATCTATCAGAGATCCTCAAGAACATTAGCAGTTCAGCCAGTTCAGAGACCATTCACACATTCATCATCACCCCGGTCTGTTTGCAGGGCCACTTTCAGTCTCATCTGTGTGTTTATTGATTGATTTATTTTCCGCTTTTTGCTCCACAAGAGTTTAGTTAAAGTAAACGACGGTTGGTTTCACTCAGGTAAAACTGAGAAATGTCAACATGAAACCTAAAATGAGCCCGCTCCCTATTCATATTCACATTTACGCTTGTGTTGTGCGATTTTTGACAGGCGGCATTATTCCTAAAGGGACAGTTCATTCATTCTGACTTCATTTACTTATCCTCCACCTGTTTGAGTTTCTTCTGTCGAACACAAAAGAAGATATTTTGAAGAATGTTGAAACAAAAACAGGCTTTTTTCCTAACATTATTCAGAATATCTTCCTTTGTGTTCAACAGAGGAAAGAAAGTCCTAAAAGTTTGGAGCCACTTGAAAATGAGGAAATGGTGAGGAAATGTTTATTTTTGGGTGAACTGTCCCTTTAAGAAGTTCCTCTGAATTTAATTTACATTTGGCCAAACTCTACCTGAAATGGAAGTTGCTGAAACTTTTACTTCAGTATGTTGATGTACT
This sequence comes from Danio kyathit, assembly GCA_903798195.1. Taxonomy (NCBI): domain Eukaryota; kingdom Metazoa; phylum Chordata; class Actinopteri; order Cypriniformes; family Danionidae; genus Danio; species Danio kyathit. Next base: position 6,958,653 of record LR812532.1, on the reverse strand, counting down.
TCCAACTGAAATGGATTATTGAGTAGGGCTTTTTTTTTTTTGTACATCATTCACTCATGGCAATGGTAAGAGTACCATGGTTAAAAATAATGTGGCTAAAGCCATAAAACTGACGTCACAGAGAAACAGGGAAGAAATGATCAGATTTTGATTGAAGATTACCAAAACAAATTTTTTTTTCACTGAATTAACTCACACAGATTAATTGTTCACCTAAAGAATAACAATGTAGCATAAAAAACATAGTAAATTTTGATTTTGTGCATATTTTAAGGGATGTTTACAAGACAATAATATACCTAAAAACATTTTTTTCAGAGTTTTTCCTTTGCATTTTTACAACGTGTTCTGCATGTGACACCCATAGTAAATAACATAATACACATGTGTGCACATCTCTTGTAGTCTGCCATTGTTTTTGAGTTGTACTTATGCCGAGTTCAGACGGCATGATTTTAGCCCTGATTTTGACTCGGCGACAGGTTTTGAGAAATCGCCGACAAATGCCTGAAATCACACGCAAATCGGTGCTCGTTCACGTGAGTGACAATCACACAGTGTGAACTATCAAAGACGCGATCTGAGAGAATCACAGATGAGTCGCCGACACCCGTGAGATATTTGGCGTGCTAAATATCTGGAGCTGTCGGCGATTCAAATCATGGTGTGTGAAATGTGCTATTATTGAAAATAACATCAACCATCGCCTACAGCCAATGGGAGGGCAGCATTCACTACTGGGTACCTGCAGGCCAGAGGGAGGCTGGGGGAGAAGTTAAAAGCGCTCATTTTCAGTTTATTTGGACCCAAGAAATTGAGGAAAAACTCCCGGAAATGTGGCAGGAGCATTGTGTCTGTTTGACGTGTCATCTGAGCAATACGCACAACCGGGTCGAAAAAAAAAAAAAGTTGAAGAGAAATTGCTCCCTTTAAAGCCAGGTGAGCAAAATAAGTACATTTTCTACCCCACTGAAGGCGTCTTTCTCATTATGTTGTTAATAACAAGATATATATTACGTGACCTCGCATTGTTTTCATGTCTTCTCACGTGTGTTTGGTTGTGAAACGTAGTTTGGACAAAGTTGTCGGCGATTTTTCCTATTGTAAAGTCATGCAGTGTGAACCACCCTGTCGCCGATACATCTTGCAGAGTAAACAAAGCACCGACGAAACGCTAGCCAAGATAGTCATGGAGTGTGAAAACATCCGTGACACAACTACTTTGAAAATCATGCAGTCTGAACTAGGTATTAATCATGCCTGCATGTGTAACGAAGGCCAGCTAGTGAAGTGCTGTGCAGGTAAACCTCACTCCTCTGACCTCTAAAGGTACTCTAGAGACAGACGCTATAGGGCATAGTCTTTTGCCACCTTAGAGCAACCGACTCCTATGTAGAGAGTTGCTAGTTCGATCCCAGCTCGGAGCGGGTTGGGTAGTGTAGGATCGGCAGGGTTACATTGGTGCCGTGACCCGGATTGGAATGAGGTTTAGGAGGTGAGTGTAGCAGAGGTCAGCTAGTGAAGTGCTGTGCAGGTAAACCTCACTCCTCTGACCTCTAAATGTGCTCTAGCGCCAGACACTAGAGTCCATGGTCTTTAGTCACCTTGTCAGAGCAACCGACTCTCATGCGGAGAGTCTCTGGTTTGATCCCAGCTCAGAGCGAGTTGGGTAGTGTAGGACCGGTGGGGTTACATTGGTGGCGTGACCCGGATGGGAGTGAGGTTTAGTGGGTGAGTGTAGCGGAGGCCAGCTAGTGAAGGGCTATGCAAGGAAACCTCACTCTCCTGGCCTCTAAAGGTGCTCTAGCGACAGACACTAGAGTCCATGGTCTTTAGCCACCTTGTCAGAGCAACCGACTCTCATGCAGAGAGTCGCCAATTTGATCCCAGCTCGGAACGGGTTAGGGAGGCCATCTAATGATTTGCTAGTAATCTTTAGCCTCCTTGTTAGAACATTCACCTCTCATGCAAAGAATCACCAATCCCAGCTTGGAGTGAGTGGGTGGTGTAGGACCAACCGGCAGGGTTACATTGGTGCTGTGACCTGGATAGAAATTAGGTTTATGGGGGTGAGTGTAACAGAGGCCAGCAAGTAAAGTGCTGTCCAGGTAAACCTCACTCCTCTGACCTCTAAAGGTGCTCTAGTGACAGACACTAGAGGCCATGGCATTTAGCCTCCTTGTTAGAGCAACCGACCCCCATGCAAAGAGTCGCCGATTTGATCCTAGCTCAGAGCGGGTTGGATAGTGTTGGACCGGCGGGGTTAAATTGGTACCGCGACCAAGATGCAAGCAAGGTTTAGGGGGGTGAGTGTAAACAAAGCACCGACGAAACGCTAGCCAAGATAGTCATGGAGTGTGAAAACATCCGTGACACAACTACTTTGAAATCATGCAGTCTGAACTAGGTATTAATCATGCCTGCATGTGTAACGAAGGCCAGCTAGTGAAGTGCTGTGCAGGTAAACCTCACTCCTCTGACCTCTAAAGGTACTTTAGCGACAGATGCTAGAAGTCAAGGTCTTTAGCCACCTTGTTAGAGCAACCAACTCCCATGCGGAGATTCTCTGGTTTAATCCCAGCTCAGAGCGGATTGGGTAGTGTAGGACCAGTGGGGTTACATTGATGCCGTGACCTGGATGGAGTGAGGTTTAGGGGGTGAGTGTAGAGGAGGTCAGCTAGTGAAGTGCTGTGCAGGTAAACCTCACTCCTCTGACCTCTAAATGTGCTCTAGCGCAGGTAAACCTCACTCCTCTGACCTCTAAAGGTACTCTTGTAGTGACAGACACTAGAGGCCATGGCATTTAGCCTCCTTGTTAGAGCAACCGACCCCCATGCAAAGAGTCGCCGATTTGATCCTAGCTCAGAGCGGGTTGGATAGTGTTGGACCGGCGGGGTTAAATTGGTACCGCGACCAAGATGCAAGCAAGGTTTAGGGGGGTGAGTGTAAACAAAGCACCGACGAAACGCTAGCCAAGATAGTCATGGAGTGTGAAAACACTCCATGGGGTTACATTGGTGGCGTGACCGGGATGGGAGTGAGGTTTAGTGGGTGAGTGTAGCGGAGGCCAGCTAGTGAAGTGCTATGCAAGGAAACCTCACTCTCCTGGCCTCTAAAGGTGCTCTAGCGACAGACACTAGAGTCCATGGTCTTTAGCCACCTTGTCAGAGCAACCGACTCTCATGCAGAGAGTCGCCAATTTGATCCCAGCTCGGAACGGGTTAGGGAGGCCATCTAATGATTTGCTAGTAATCTTTAGCCTCCTTGTTAGAACATTCACCTCTCATGCAAAGAATCACCAATCCCAGCTTGGAGTGAGTGGGTGGTGTAGGACCAACCGGCAGGGTTACATTGGTGCTGTGACCTGGATAGTAATTAGGTTTATGGGGGTGAGTGTAACAGAGGCCAGCAAGTAAAGTGCTGTCCAGGTAAACCTCACTCCTCTGACCTCTAAAGGTGCTCTAGTGACAGACACTAGAGTCCATGGTCTTTAGTCACCTTGTCAGAGCAACCGACTCTCATGCGGAGAGTCGCCAATTTGATCCCAGCTCGGAGCGGGTTAGGGAGGCCAGCTAATGACTTGCTAGTAGTCTTTAGCTCTAGCGACAGATGCTAGAAGTCAAGGTCTTTAGCCACCTTGTTAGAGCAACCGACTTTCATGCAGGGAGTCTCCAATTTGATCCCAGCTCGGAGCTGGTTGGGTAGTGTAGGACCAGCAAGGTTAAATTGGTGCCGTGACCCAGATACGAGCGAGGTTTAGGGGGTGAGTGTAGTGGAGGCCAGCTAGTGAAATGCTGTGCATGCAAATCTTACTCCTCTAACCTCTAAAAGGTGCTCTAGCAACAGACACTAGAGACCATGGTCTTTAACCTCCCATGCTGAGAGTCGTCGATTTGATCCCAGCTCGGAACGGGTTGGGTAGTGTAGAACCAGCAGGGTTACATATGTTGAACACATACTATGCAGGCAAATTATGTCACCATTTTCACAAAATGGTGATTTGGTAGTATACACAGAGACAATTAGTGATATTGTTTGTAATGAAAATTCACTAAAATCCTTTTTTTTTTAAGTTTACAATTTCAAGCCCTTAAAATGCAGCTATCCTGAATAAGGGCAGCCAAAATATATGCATGTAGTTCATGTCAGACAATACAGCTTTTCTAAAACAATTGTCATATAAAAAGTTGCTTGCAAATCGAACAACTAATGAATTTTTATCAAGTAAATGGAAAAAAAAAAATAAAAAAAATGTGTATGGGTGTTTCCCAATACTGGGTTGCAGCTGGAAGGGCATTCACTGTGTAAAACATATGCTGGAATATTTGGCAGTTCATTCCGCTGTGGTGACCCCTGATGAATAAAGGGACTTAGCCAAAGGAAAATGACTAAATTAATAATTTTTTTAATATATGTATTTTATTTTTGTTTAATCGCGAAACAGTTTAACATTTTTCCACACATTTGTGGCTTCTATTCTCAAAAAAATCTAAAATAGAAAGGTGCTATTGCAAGATATAAAATCTATTCTGAGGAAAGAAAAATACTTTTTTACACACAGATTACACACAATTATGAGGAAATGAATCTATGGAAGTTTTTTTCTTCCAGTAGAATGAAAATGAAAAGGATCTAATTTTATATCAAAATTTTGTATTACTTTTTTCTTGCAATTGCAAATTAGATCTTTTCTTTCTCAGAATTGCATGATATCAACTCTCAGGTAAGGGTTATAAAGTCAGAACTGCAAGACAAACTCAATTTATGTCTTTTTTTATTTATGTATTGCGAGTTTAAATGTCACAACTATGATTTTTTTATCCTTGCAATTCTTACTTTTCTCAGAATTGTAAGATATAAACTCATAATTGTACAAGTTATATGTACATCTTAGAGTTAGATTTACTGCATTTGACTTAGCTTATATTTTTTTTCATTGGCAGAAATGTGCTTCTATAATGTCGGCTGTCATACAGTTCACAGCAATATAAGCAGACATTTTCCGATCTCACATTCATGTCAGACCTGGTCCTGATATAACACACTTTAGACGATCAAATAAATGCCTTGTTGAACAAATCAAGTCCCGTCCACCATTTATTTTCCCTTTATAGATGTCAAACGGGCCGAGAATGTGGTTTCATGTTGACTGACAGCAAAAAAAAAAGAACATTTATGTGATAAAAAAACTATTGATAAAAGCAATTATGTGGAACACATTGAGAATGAATGTTAAGATAAAAAAAGAGTTTTTGTAAAATGGTTGTACACTCCAAAAAATGGTTAAAACACCATTTTTACCCTTAATATTAAGTAAATTAATCTCACAAAATTAAAACAATTGGATCTGGTTTACATATTTATACATTTATACCATGTTTATAAATGTTTTTTAACTGATTAAATCTAATAGTATTTCATTTTAACAGACTGAAGCTGCGGTCACACTGGACCTTTCAGCCCATAGACTTCCATTCATATGCATGCATGTGAGACTGGAAACGCAAGCTTGTGTGACAAGTTTCGCAGTTTGCTGCATTGCAAAGTTAAAGCTTGGTAAACTCTGACCTGTGAAATCACTTCACGTGACTGCGTGAGACCAATCGAAGATCAAAACATGACCTCACTGTACAGAAATGTCAAATATGGAGCAATCACTCACTTTTTTAAATGTCTACAAACTGTACTGTGAGCGCGACATTAGATTGATTCTAGGGAGTCTGACAAATTAAGTGACGTTTGATAAACTAATTTTGAGAAGAGCACGTGATATGATTGATCGCAGCTGGTCTTTCATCAGCAATCATTGGTAAACCAATCAGATTAAAGCTGCGGTCACACTACACTTTTCTCCCCTCAAGCCGCGGTCACACTGCACTTTTCTCCCCATATGCTGTGTTCACACCAGATGTGGTATGCGCGAATAAATCACGCTATTAAAACAGACACGTGAACATTTTGAGTTTACCTGCTTCACTATAGACGCGGATTTGCGTCATGGGGAGGGCGTCTGTCTGCCAGGTGACTCTAGCTTCCTTGCTAAATGGCTAACGTGGATTTCACTGAGAGAATAACTGTGTTTTTGTGCTTTAGGAATACTGAAAAACAGCGTAGATTGGTTTAGAGCCGTGTCTGAGTCCACTAGATCTATTCACAGGTGCACCCAGCTCTGTGAGCTTATAAACTCTGCAAGAAACTATACCTGGATGATGGAGCCCAGTTTGATGAGCTGTTGTCGGTGTTTGCAGGAGGATTTTTCCCCTGGACACCAGCAACAGGCACTACGTCATAATCCCGCCCCCACAAGAGCAAGCTCCTGATTGGTTAACACGGCGCGAATGTCCTCTAAAGTTCAGATTTTCAAGCTGGAGCGATTCGCACATTAAGTGCGTCAATCATGCAAAACGCTCATTTCGCGCCGCAAAGCATGTCATTCGCGCCGCCTCGTTCACGCGTATTGCGCCGCAGGATGTCTATTCGTGTCTTTGCATTGACTTAACATGTAAATCACTCGCGCCTAATGCTTCTTCCGCATCTGGTGTGAACGCAGCAATAGACTTCTATTCATACGCATACTAATGCGACAGACCAGAAATGCAAGCTTGTGCGACAAGTTTCACAGTTCGCAGCGGTGGAAAGTTCAATATTGGTGAACTCTGACCTGTGAAACCACATCACATGACTGTGTGAGACCAATCGAAGATCAAAACATGTACACTGTACAGAAATGTAAAATATGGACCAATCTCTCACTTTTTTAATGTCTAATGAACTTGTTTAATCCCGCCTCTTATGCAGCGGCATACGATAGAATTTCGCAAGCTCAAACTCTAGTGTGACCGTGGCATCATCCAAACCTAAAATAAATAGCCCACTTTATGTTACTTCCCTTCGTTTTTGGAAGAATCCACCCATCCACTCCATCTCCCCTCTTTTGTCCTATTTTACCAGGGGGAGCTCTCGAGAACTACCTGATCTCGTACCGCCTCACATGCTCATTAAACAGGCAGGAGTACTGGGATAAATTATCTTAGAGCTCAGGGTTCTCTCCCAGGACAGCATGCTAAACCTGCTATTAGTATCAAGCAATAGCTAAGTGTGATAAATCAAAATGTTACAAACAGTTAAAGGTGCTGTATGTAAGTTTTTTTACTCTTCTAAAGCATAAAAATACCATAATATGTGTGCAGATATTTAAGAAACATCTCAAGTGAACATACTTGTTTAACTGAAAAACAATGCTGAAGTCAGATATTCTGCTTTGAAAATGTTTTTTCCGTGCCGGAACGCTGTCTTTGTTTAGGTAATTTTCACATGCACGATGCCAGTTTAGCCAATTATAATTCAGCACCCCGGGTTGCCTTGTTGGAAAACAGCGTATTTCATTCATTCAGTAAGGCTCTGAAAGCGTGCGTCCGTGACCGAAAAGGACAGTATGGGAGATAAGATTCAGTTCCACATGAGGTTATTAATTAGCAAATTACATAAATATTACGAACGTAAACATTAGGTGAGCAGGTTACATTGTAACCGCGTGTCCTAACAACACGCTGTGACGAGAGAGGCAGTGATCAGCTATTTGGCTGTTTGTACCAGACGAAACACGACAGAAATTTGAATACAGCCTTTCAGAAGCACAGAATATGCACTCACTCATGAAACGGTAAGGTTTAGAATCTGTTTAATACATGTTAACCCTCTTTCACATCATTAAATGTATAATGGCATTCAAACTCACATTGTTAGCATTTAGCTCTGAATAAAGCACACGAGATTTACCTGAGGTGATCACTGTCATAGGTTTCACAAGTTCAGCTGTGAGAAATAGAAGCCGTTTCTAATAAATCAATTCGAGGTGTTGGTTAGGACAAAAACTCCCTTTAATATGGAAAATATTCCCTCTGTCGCGTGTCGTTGCTTTTATTTAGAACACAGTTTAAATCACTCGCTCCTTGTATTCAAACTGGCAACCCACGCTCACGTTTGTTTTGATCCAGGAGTGCAACACCTAGTTTAACCACTGGGTGTCAAACTTACATACTGCACCTTTAATAATCAACTTCATTATGAGTCATTTCTTTTCAGTGTAGTAATGTAATTCTATTGATTCCTGTGTTTGTTTAGGTCCAGTGACGGAAGTGAAGACGGATATTTACGTCACGAGTTTTGGCCCGGTTTCTGACGTGGAGATGGTGAGTATTCGGAGATGTTTATGATTGTGTGTGTGTGAGCAATTTGGGTTTGTGGATCAGTGTGTGTGTACATGTACAGTTGAACTCAAAATTATTTACCCTCCTGTGAATTTTTGTTTCTTTTTTTAAATATTTCCCAAATGATGTTAAACAGAGCAAGAAATTTTTCACAGTATTTCCTATAATATTTTTTCTTCTAGAGAAAGTCTTATTTGTTTTATTTTGGCTAGAATAAAAGAAGTTTTTATTTTTTTAAAAACCATTTTAAGGTCAATATTATTAGCCCCTTTAATAAATATTTTTGTTTTGTCATCAGAACAAACCATCATTATACAATGACTTGCCTAATTACCTTAACTTGCCTTATTAACCTAGTTAAGTCACTTTAAGCTGCATACTAGTATCTTGAAAAATATTTAGTAAAATATTATTTACTGTCATCATGGCAAAGATAAAATAAATCAGTTATTAGAAATGAGTTATTAAAACTATTATGTTTAGAAACGTGTTGAAAAAAACTTCTTTCCCTTATACAGAAATTGGGGAAAGAAATAATTCTGATTGTGAGCAGCTGTTATATAAAGTGTCGTATCCGTCCGCTGAGGTGTTATTAAAATAAATAATTCAGCCAGCGTGCCATTTAGATCAATGCAAGGTGCTGTTATCTGCTTAGTCAGAGTGAATCAAGGATCGTGTGGTAGAGATTTGAGAAAAAAAAAATGTGATTGAGTCAACAATTTCAGCAGGGATTTTCCCCTGAGAGTTGTGAGAAGTTCAGCACATCGCAAAAGAGCACAACAGCGCTAAATGTGACCAGACGCACAGTGTTTAGCTCAGACTGCCACCTGGAATAGTACAACCTGCAGTTATATAATAATGCATAGAAAGCAGTTTGTTTTATTTTATTTTACAGTATGTGTAATCAACATAGGGCGGCACGGTGGCTCAGTGGTTAGCATTGTTGCCTCACAGCAAGAAGGTTGCTGGTTGGAGTCCCGGCTGGGTCAGTTGGCATTTCTGTGTGGAGTTTGCATGTTCTCTCCGTGTTGGCATGGGTTTCCTCCAGGTGCTTCGGATTCACCCACAGTCCAAACACATGCGCTATACACTGAAAAAAAAAAGATTCAAAGATGATTCCTTGGATTTATTCAATTCTTTTAAGTTACGTGGTTGAAAACAATTTATTTTGGCTGAATTTAAACAAACAAATTAAGTTAATTCAACAAATTATTTGCAACAATTTTTCAGAAACCTTTTTTTTGTGTAGGTGAATTGAATAAACTAAATTGGCCGTAGTGTATGAGTGTGTGTGTGAATGAGAGTGTATGGGTGTTTCCCAGTACTGAGTTGTGGCTGGAAGGACATCTGCTTCGTAAAATATATGCTGGAATAATTGGCGGTTCATTCTGCTGTGGCGACCCCTCACTCAAAAAAAAATATTTTTGCTGCTTATTCAAACTACTTATTTACAATGAGCTGAATCAACACAATTCTTGAGGGTTTTTTTTGTGGGACAACTTAATTGTTTTATGTTCAATCAACTTAAATTTGTAAAAACAATTAAGTTAACGTAATCAATTTGTGTTGACACAACGAAGGAATTATGTGGAGCCCTGCATGTTTTACAGTGCTGATAAATAAAGGATTAAGCCGAAGGAAAATAAATGAATGCACATTTTTGAACTGTGATCTTAAATGTTACTTTTTCCCTGCTCGCAAAAACTAAAAATTGTTTCGTAACTGTAAAACATTTGATTTTGTTGAAATTGAGTGGATAAAATTGACTGCCATATCAGCAGTGTTGGGGAGGTTACTTTGGAAATGTAATAGATTACAGATTACAAATTACCATTTTTAAAATGTAATAAGTAGTGTACCTTTTCAATGACTTTATAAAAGTAAAGTAACTGATTACATCGGATTACTTTTGGATTACTATTAAGTTTCTAATGGATATTTTCAGCTAAATCATTTTCAAGCATTTATACCAAGCAGGTGTGACCTTACAATAGCTCTGTTTACTGTTAGAATCTCAACATCTCTCATCACTTGAACTATGATTATATTAATTTAATTTTAAAGTGCAGCCACCACACAACCAGACCTTATAACAAAAAAAGTGTTTACTGTTGTTACAAAATCAAAGTTTTAGTTAGTTGTTCAGGGTGATTTTTGTGGCATTTGCATTAAAAAATACATCTAAGCTATTTTAGCAATTTTCATTTTTAAATCACAACTTAAATCCAAGTCAGTCACATCTTAGTGATCAATAAATCTGTCAATGAAACATATGAGGCTTTTCATTCATTCATTTTCTTTTCAGCTTAGTCCCTTTATTAATCTGGGGTCGCCACAGCGGAATGAACCGCCAACTTATCCAGCATATGTTTTTATGCAGTGGATGCCCTTCCAGCTGCAACCCATCACTGGGAAACTCCCATACACACTTATTCACACACACACACTCATACACTACGGTCAGTTTTAGCATACCCAATTCACCTGTACCACATGTCTTTGGACTTGTGGGGGAATCCGGAGGGGGAACCCAGAGGAAACCCACGTGAACACGGGGAGAACGTTCAAACTCCACATTAAACGCCAACTGACTCAGTCGAGGCTCGAACCAGCGACCTTCTTGCTGTGAGGCGAATGTGCTACCCACTGAGCCACCGCGTCGTATTTGAGGCTTTATTTACTATAAATAATATGCTGTACCAAACAGAAACAAATTTCTTATCATCAAAACAATAAAAATATTATTGAAGACAATAAAGACGGATATTTTTGTAAATGTTAAGTAGGGTTAATTTTATGTTTACTAACACATTATTGAAATCAAAAGTGGGATATTTTAATAATTGCACTTTTCTTAACAAGAACTGGCACTGATGGTTGTATAATTTAAATGAATTAATGTTTATAACAAATAATAAATGTAACAAATGTTTATTCATTCATTCATTTTTCTTTGGCTTAGTCCCTTTGGTCATCAGGGGTCGCCACAGCGGAATGAACCACCAACTTATCCAGCATATATTTTACACAGCGGATTCCCTTCAAGCTGCAACCCAGTATTGAGAAACATCCACACACACTGCCAATTTAGTTTATTCAATTCACCTACTGTATAGCGCATGTCTTTGGACTGTGGGGCAAACCGGAGCACCCGGAGGAAAACCAACACAAGGAGAACATGCTAACTCCACACAGAAATGCCAACTGACCCAGCTGGGACTCGAACCAGCGACCTTCTTGATGTGAGGCGACAGTGCTGACCACTGAGCCACCATGTCGCCACAAATGTTTATATTAAATACATTAGCTGACATGAACTAATGAGGCCTTATTGTAAAGCATCTCCATTTGTCTTGTATATTTTGACGGGGATTTGTCAGGATCACAGTTTGCCAGCAGGAGGGGAGGTGTTTGTTTAAATATCAGTGTTTTGAGCAGGATTATGATGGATTTTGTGTCGTTTGAATTGAAAAGTTGATTGTTACAGAAGCTCTCTAATGAATGTCTCTGTAAGGAGTAAGTCAGATTGATTTGCGTGAGGTTTTAATTCCAGACAGAAATCTCATATCACGATATCAATCATCTCATATTCTGAATAGAGCTGTAATCGGGCCATAAAAATTAGGCCCGACAGAATTCGGCCCGAGCCCGACAGGTACATTTTGATTGACAGCTTTACAAAGCCGGAACCCGTTTATAACCCGACATTATTCAAATGCGCACATGCACACAGCTCTTTTATATGTTTTAACATAATTTATTCGTAACAAACATAGGTTATAGGTCACTTGGAAGTTGGAACAAAAAAAAAAAAGTCCTCTGTAACATCGTAACATCTCAGCACTCTAAATAGGCATAGGTACATAGTCTTCGCCTTTAAATTGGCCAACACACCAATGAAAAGAAGTCTTTCTTAACAAATTTAAATAAAATAAATTCTAAATTATGAGGGGTATTTGGCATAGTTATGATCTGGCTAATTTTGCAAGTTTTGGGTAGGATTGTTTGTTCATCTTCTACCAGCCAAGAACATCCGTTTAATTCGCTCTACCGTAATACGCAGTGTATGAGTGACCGCTGAAATACCTTGGTGGCTAGAATGACCGTTCCTTCTGAACTGGCGGCTGGCCTGACCGCAGTCAAAATTCGCTCTTTTTAACTTCTCCGTCATCATTTGTTTTACCTTTGCTGGCATGGATTTTAATGTTGTAACAAACGATTTGATAACTTTCTCGCGCTAATCGAAATGCATCACATGACTATTCATTTAATGCTCAAGCCCGAGCTCGGCCTGACCCCGTCTAAAATGATGGAAATTAAACCCGAACCCACACGAACCCGTCAGGTCCCGCCTGGTCCCGTCGGGTTCGGGCAAAGATCTTCAGCTCTAATCCTGATAAGGATACGTATCACGATATTATAACTTATGTAAATTCAATGAATATAGTTTATATAGACTGACCACATGTAAACGACTTTATTTATTTATTTGTTTGTATGTTTAATTTTTTCTTACATTTTCTCATTCATATGTGATCATATTTCTCACTTTATTGTTATTAACGTCAGGGCAAATGTTTCTAAATATAAAATAAATGTTATATAAAACATTTTTTCAGAAAACGAGTGATTAAAGGCCCAACATAAAATATTGCTAAATCAAATGGTAAATGTATATATTGTACTTTCTCATGACGCTTTTATTCCAACGTTATCTTACGGCAATTCGTAACTTTTTGATTTAATGGTAATTCATATGAATTTGTACGATCTCATTCATACAATGTAGACGATTTGCTTATCCCCCAATGACGGTTGGGTTTAGGGGCAGGGTTTGGTGCCACACCTCCTTTTAAAAATCATAATTTTTTGTATGACTGAACGCTGAATTCGTAAGAATTAGCCACTATACTGACAAAACGTAAATTCAAGAGTTCACACTTAAGCCGCGGTCACACTGGACTTTTCTCCCTATAGACTTCCATTCATACGCACGCGAATGCAACAGACCGGAAACGCAGGGTCACGCGTCGAGTTTCGCAGGTTGCTGCGGTGCAAAGTTCAAGCTTGGTGAACACTGACCTGCAAAATCGCATCATTTGACTGCGTGAGACCAATCCAGGATCAAAACATGACCTCTCTGAACAGAAATTTAAAACATGGAGCAATCGCTCGCTTTTTTAAATGTCTAATCATCTTGTTTAATCCCGCCCCTTTTCGCAGCGCCATACGACAGAATTTCGCAAGCTCAAACTCTAGTGTGACTGCGGCTTTAGCTGATGATTGATTATAAAGCTTGTTTGGCATGCTGTCCCGAGAGAGCTCATAAGATCCTTGAGCCCGGGGCTCCCTCCCGTTTGCAAGCAAGAGAAGAGTTTGAGCTCAGGTAGATCTGGAGAACTCCCCTGCTGTCGTACAGATAGTGATTGCTCTTAAGAGATAACTACTTACTAGGAGCATGTCTATGCTGTTGATTTGGATTAGTCAATTAAGTTGCATGTTTTTGAACGGTGGGGGGAAACCAGGGAACCCGGGGGAAACCCACGTGAGCATGGGGAGAACGTGTAAACTCTGCACAGAAACGTCGGCTGGCTTGGTAAGGACTAGAACCAGTGAGGTTCTTGCTGTTAAGGCAACAGTGCTAACCACTGAGCCACCGTGCCACCCATCTAGGAAAGGAGGAGGAGTAGGGGTGGAAGGGGGGATTCTTCAAACGAAGATGGCTGTTATATGGAACTTAGGGTATTTATAGTGGCTCAGGAATCGTCTGATTGGTGAATCATAAATTGGATAATGCAGGACCAGCTGCAAGCAATCATAATCACATGATCCTCTCGAAATTAGTTTATAAATAAACTTCACATAGTTACATTTCCTTGTGAGATCAGGCTGGTTATTCATGTTTCTGTCTGCATCCGCGTAATGCGTGTCATATTGCTCTCATATCATTTATGAAAAAGTATTACAGTAAACAAAGTATTTTGTGGCACTATGCTATATGATATGCTATGATAATACGAAACGATATACTTTTTATTTTGTACAGTGTCCGAGAGAGCTCAACGAAGCTTGAGAAAACACATACAAATAGAAAAAACACCAGCAAATTAAGAAAACATCTTCATCGTTTTGACAGCACAGGTGTTACAAATCCTCACACAGCAAACTCAAATAGAAAATGTGCTGCAAATCTTCACAACAAATTCACATTTTGATTTAAAAAAAAAACCCAAGTTGACTGAAAACTGTAAAAAAAATGCTGGATTCCACACAGTTCCTTCATGTTGTCCCAACATAACTACAAATTTAAGTGGATTGAACATAAAACAATTAAGTTGTCCCCCCAAAAAAATTAGGAATTGTTTTGTTTTAGCTCATTTTAAGTTAGTTGTGGGCGACGCAGTGGCGCAGTAGGTAGTGCTGTCGCCTCACAGAAAGAAGGTCATTGGTTCGAGCCTCGGCTGGGTCAGTTGGCGTTTCTGTATGGAGTTTGCATGTTCTCCCTGCGTTCGCGTGGGGGTGCTCTGATTTCCTCCACACAGTGGTGTAAAGTACTTGAATAAATAGACTTCGTTACCTTACTTAAGTATTTTTTGGCTACTTTGTACTTGTACTGAGTATCAAAAATATAAGCAACTTTTACTCTTTACTTGACTACATTTTTGATTGAATATCTGTACTTTTTACTCCATTACATTTGAACAGATGCTTACCGTTACTCATTACATTGTGATTGTGCGCGACAAGTCGGCATCTTTATCTACCACAGCTAATTTGTTGGGCGTATGAGGCGATATCGCCATCTGCAGGGTGCTGAAGGTACTGTATGCTATTTATGAGCTAAATCATGTGAACGTGAATTAGCAGCTTGCCTAAAACCAGGTGTTTAATTAGCAACATGGCTGCAGCCAGTGATGAAGCCGAAGCTTGAATTTATATGTAGTTTACTAAGTTGAAAAATAACAGTGCTCCTCTTTGTTTAATTTTAATGCAGAGAAAACATAATTAATCAATTGAAAAACTACTCAAAATAAAAATATTGCCCCCCTCTGATACTGAGAGATGAATCACATCAAAGTCAGCTCTGATTTTTTTTACTACGTTTTACTACTATTTTTTTTTTTGATAAATTGTTTGTGCCGTTTTTGAACATTTGAGTTTGACTGAGACTTTTTGTTCTATTTTTAAATATATTTTGTTCTGCCATTTTGAAACATTAAGGTGTTCAATTTAATTTATATATTAGGAAAATTAAACCTTTCTTGGTGTTCTTTGAGCCTACATTCAGTATGAGTAAAATACTTAAGTTCTTTTAAAATCGAATACTTTAATACTTTTACTCAAGTCTTATTGGAATTTGTGACTTGTAACTTGTAATGGAGTCATTTTTACAGTAAGGTATCTGTACTTTTACTCAAGTATGGTTTTCAGGTACTCTTTACACCTCTGCTCCCACAGTCCAAAAATATGTGGTACAGGTGAATTGGGTAGGCCAAAATTTGTCCGTAGTGTATGTGTGTGTGAATGAGTGTATATGGATGTTTCTTAGAAATAGGTTGCAGCTGGAAAGGCATCCGCTGCGTAATAACATGCTGGATCAGTTGGCGGTTCATTCTGCTGTAGCGACCTCGGATTAATAAAGGGACTAAGCCAAAAAGAAAATGAATGAATGAATGAATGAATGAATAAATAAGTAAGTCGTTTGTGGAAGCAGCAAAAGTCTTTTATTTTTAATACTGAAGTTAGGTTATAATATTCTCATCTGCAATTTAAAATCTTGTTTAAAAATAAATGAAGCATTGCAAATGTATTCTCATTAACCTTGACATTTCATTTAGTTAGGATATTAAGATAATTTAGCTATCTAATATGATAACAATTCACAGTTAATCGTCTGATTATTGAAGCTAATACATTGCAAAAGACAAAAGAATCATGTGATCGGGGTGTTAAAATAAACAAAAAACCTTTCAGGTTACCGACAACTTCACTGACAAATAGTCACTGCACACTAAGCAAATCCCAGCCGGCTCAGTCACTTCTTTCAGTCTATCCCCTTAAAATATTTCCGTTCTGGTTCGTGCTATTTGCATGTGTTGTGAGTATTTGCAGTGCATTTTCTATTTGCATTTTGCCGTGTGAGGATTTGCAAGACGTGTGCTGTCAAACCCATGAATTCATTCATTTCCTTTAGCTTAGTCCCTTTATTTATCAGGGGTCGCCACAGCGGAATAAAGTGCCAACTATTCCAGCTCATGTTTTATGCAGCGGATGGCCTTCAAACCGCAACCCAGTACTGGGAAACACCCATACACTCTCATTCACACACATCCACTATGGCCAATTTACCTTATTCAATTCACCTATACCGCATGTCTTTGGACTGTGGGGGAAACTGGAGCACCTGGAGGAAACCCACGCCAACATGGGGAGAACATGTACTTCACACAGAAACGCCAACTGACCCAGCCAGGGCTCGAACCAGCGACTTTCTTGTTGTGAGGCGACATTGTTAACCACTAAGCCACCGTGCTGCCCCACCGATGACATTTTTGTTTCTATTTGCATGTGTTTTCTTAAGTGGCAGTGCATCAGGCTCTCTCTCGGCCAAAATAGTTTTGCCCATACTATATTGACCCTACCCTTGATGTACGAGCGAGTGCAGCCATTGGCATCTTTTTGGCTCAAGACTTCTGGTCTCATTCACTTACATTCATTTTTAGACCTTAAAAACAACTCGTTCTGCTGCTTGATGTTGCAAACTGATATTTTTTAATTATATTATTCAACTTTTTATGTGTAGTCACTTGTTTGTAGAGCAGTAAGTTTGACCGCTTTCTGCCGTTTATTATTCCTAGTCATTTCTCCCATAGGCAACTGAATCTGAAGTTCCGAAACAATTGCAAAAATGACAATAGTGTCATATTCTGACTGCTTCTACTGCTCTACATTTTCCTCCAGGAATACACCATGGATGTGTTCTTCCGCCAGACGTGGGTGGATCGGCGACTAAGGTATGAAGGCCCCGTGGAGATCCTACGGCTGAATAACCTGATGGTGACCAAAGTCTGGACTCCTGACACGTTCTTCAGGAACGGCAAGAGATCCGTGGCTCACAACATGACGGCGCCCAACAGACTCTTCCGAATAATGAAGAACGGCACCATCCTGTACACTATGAGGTACGGGCGTGCATCCGTCCAGTCCTGAGTCCCGTTTATGCTGAAATGACTTGGCAGGCTGTTTTGCTGGTGGGTGACCGTTGTTTTTGCCAAGTAGGATGTGTTCCTGGATCCTCTTTTATTGGTTTTGCAACAACATTTGTGTTTGGTGGAGAATGGCAGGTTGTTGATGCCTTAAACTCGGCCCTATTGCTAATCCTACAATACTAGTAGGTGGATGGAAATGTTTTTTTACAGAACAATCAAAGAAACAAGTCTTTGACCAATGTATAGATAGCTGATATATCAGCAGTGTTGGGGAGGTTACTTTGGAAATGTAATAGATTACAGATTACAAATGACCCTATTTAAAATGTATTAAGTAGTGTACCTTTTCAATTACTTTATAAAAGTAACTGATTACATCTGATTACTTTTGGATTACTTTGGATATTTTCAGCTAAATCATTTTCAAGTATTTATACCAAGCAGGTGTGACCTTACAGTAGCTCTGTTTACTGTTAGAATCTCAAAATCTCTCATCACTTGACTTAAGATTATATTAGTTTTATTTTAAAGTGCAGCCACCACAAAACCAGACCTTATAACAAAACAATTGTTTACTGTTGTTACAAGATCTAAATATTAGTTAGTTGGGTGATTTTTTTGTGGCATTTGCATTAAAAAATACATCTAAGCTATTTTATCAATTTTCATTTTTAAATCGAAGCAACTTAAATCCAAGTCAATCACATCTTAGTGATCAATAAAACTGTCAATGAAACATATGAGAAAGAATTGTTCAGTTGACTTATTTACTGTAAATAATATGCTGTACTAACCAGAAACAAATTATTGTATATAACAGCAAAAACTAAACAATCCAATAAAACCAGGTGTTACACATGTAAAATACTATAGTAATTTATAGTAAAGGGAATATTTAGGAATGAGCATTATATTGTATATATATTTACAACTCTTCATTAATAATTTACACTACATAATGTAGAATCATTAGTAACTATCATGAACTAATAGTAATTACCATAGTATACTTCAGCCTTTACTACAGTAAACTATATATATCGACCTCCTCTCCCTCAGTCATCTTTCCATCAAGCAAATTTCTCATGTTAGCTTTGGTTGGCAACATCAACAACCAGGGGTGCGTTTCCCAAAATCATCGTTAGCCAACTAAGGTCGCAAGTTCTGTCATTACAAACATAGTTTGTTGATTTGCTGTTTCCCAAATCCATCGCTCCAACGAACATTCACAAACTGCGTCGCAAACTTGAGCACTTGAAACTACACCTCTGGAGCTGTAGTTAGAAACATAGTTCCTGGCTGTGTTCTATTCCCACTTATCCCCCCTATGCCCTATTCATTTAGAACATTCTAACATTCAAAGTTGGAATTATTAAAAATAAAAAAGCATTAAGGTCATCTCTCTTAGGTGTAATTTGCTTTCAAAGTATTTTTACAGTTCAGTTTTAGCGATCTTCATGTTTACAATTGTGCTCCCTTCGCAGTGCACTTTAAAAACATTGATGTCATTTTGAACACAGCCTCATGGCGAAAGCTATAGGTGACCTATTATTTAAAAGAGAATTTATGTTACGTCTCCAAAGCATGTGGAAAGAAAAAACAACGCATACTGTGCGTTAATGCTTTTAATTTATAGTAGGTTATTTATTAAGTATCTGTACTGTATATGACATGGGCCTGTTGGTTAGAACTTTCTGCAGTGGTTTGCATGTGTCAAATTGTAAAAGTAGACTTTAAAAAAAAAAAAAAAAATATCTGCTTAATAATAATAATAATAATAATAATAATAATAATAATAATAATAATAATAATAATAATCATAATCATCAGTAATATTATTAATATTATTATTAAAGTAAATATATTTATAGTAAATAGCCTCATTATTTATTTATTTATTAATATGATTTATATATGATATTAGTTAGCTTTTGTAAGTGATTTTGGCCCAGTTTCACAAACAGCGCTTAGATTAAGCCAGGACTAGGCCTTAGATAAATTAGGCTATTTAAACCCCATTTATAAAATAGCCTTAGAAAAATATATTACTGGTGTGCACCTGGAGACAAAAAAATGACACTGACGTACTTTAAGACATCTCACTGCAAGTTATTTTGAGTTGAGACAGCTCAAACATGCAATTTAATCTTGACTAGCCTTAAACCTTGTTTTGTGAAACCAGGGGTTTATGTTTTAGAATAGAATATGTAATGTTCAACTTCTCAATAAGATTTGTAAAGGAAACACAGGCCCTATATGTGCCATTTACATATATTTCAATGAATATGGAAAACGAGGGCATGTTTTTACCAAAACTAATACAAAGAAACTAGGGGTTTTGGGAAACACTCGTCACTACATCGTTCATTTCCCAAACGGTGCATGGTACTATGATAGTTCAGCCGCAAGTTACGTCGTTGTTTGGGAAACGCAACCCAGAGCGAGAGGTGGCAATAACTGTCACGGTTGCAGGCTTTGCGCACATCCTGGTGTGTCTCTGTTATTGTCACGTGGTTTGTCATTCATGTGCGCTGTTGTCGCGTTCTGTTTTGATCACGTGTTTGCTGATCAGCTGTGCTGATCATTCGTGTCAGCTGATTCTAATTATCTCTTCTATATATGTGCTTGGTGTTCTTTTGTATCTTGTCAGTTCGTTCTGTGACGCTCCTTAAAAAATAAGAACAATAGGATCCAGATGCAAAGGTCTTTATTGACCGGTGAAAAGAAGGATCAAAAAAATAGAACAAAACAGAAAAATAGTGCGGAGCAGACAGGAAAATCCAGAGAAGTCCAGATCTGTAAAGATCTTCGGAACGGCTGGCAGATCCAAAAAATACAGAGCCACCTGACGAGACAGAGAACAATGAACAAAAACGAACGGACAAGATACAAAAGAACACCAAGCACATATATAGAGGAGATAATTAGAATCAGCTGACACGAATGATCAGCACAGCTGATCAGCAAACGCGTGATTAAAACAGAACGCTACAACAGCGCACATTAATGACAAAACAAAACCATGTGACAATAACAGAGACACACCAGGATGTGCGCACAGCCTGCAACTGTGATAATAACACAGCAAAAAGTTTGTTGTCGACCACCGAAAAACAGGCAGAAGAAGAAATCGTCATTCTGGCAGTCATACGGCTTTATTTTCATCGGCTAGACACCATACATCCATACGCACTCATTTACACTCATACATTACGGACAATTTAGCCTACCCAATTCACCTGTACTGCATGTCTTTGGACTGTGGGGGACACCGGAGCACCCGGAGGAAACCCACGCGAACGCAGGGAGAACATGCAAACTCCACACAGAAACGCCAACTGACCCAGCCGAGGCTCAAACCAGCGACCTTCTCGCTGTGAGGCGACAGCACTACATACAGTACTGCGCCACTGCGTCACCCTTGGTTAATGTTATCTACTGTTTTTCTTTAAGTTATATAGTTTACATCGTTGCATAGTTGTTTTAGTACATCTTTGCTGTGTACAAATGTAAACATTGACAATGGGCAGCAAACAAATCCTATCAGATGATCACAAATTTGAACCGTAATACTTTTTAATTAACCAAAAGTAGTTAATTAGCTAATTTCAACTGTTTTTTCCCCTCACAGGTTGACAATAAGTGCCGAATGCCCGATGCGACTGGTGAATTTCCCGATGGACGGCCACTCCTGTCCGCTGAAGTTCGGCAGCTGTGAGGATTATACTTTATACATTCCTTTCATCCCGCAAAACACTGAAAGCATGATCTGAGACAGTATTTGAGAACATGGCAGTTTGTTTGACGCGTTTGGAGCGAAGAGGAGAACATTTCTTGTGAAGCCTTACTTGAAGAGCTCTGAAATAATCCCTTCTTTAAAAATGGATTTCTCTCTCTCCTCGTCGTCAGATGACGACACAATTCATACTGAGAGCAGAATAGATTATACAAGGGTTGTGTGTGTGTGTACTTTATGCAGTTTACGAGGACAAATACATATATTCATTCATTTTCTTTTTGGCTTAGTCCCTTTATTCATCAGGGGTTGCCACAGTGGAATGAACCACCAACTGTTCAGGCATATGTTTTACGCAGCAGATGCCCTTCCAGCCACAACCCAGTACTGGGAATCACCCATTCACACTCATTCACACACACTAATTCATACACTAAGTGAAGTTTAGTTATAAACTAATTTCGAGAGGATCACGTGATTATGATTGAACACGGCTGGTTACACGTTAACCACTCATGATTGTCCAATCAGACGATCCCTAACTCACTATAAAGAGCCCAGTGCTCCGTGTCACCCATCTAGGAAGGAGGAGGAGTAGGGGTGGAAGGAGGGGGGTTCTTCAAATCGAAGATGTTGCCTCACAGCAAGAATGTCAATGGTTCTAGGTTTTACCAAACCAGCAGGCATTTCTGTGTGGAGTTTGCACATTCTCCCCGTGCTCACGTGGGTTTCCCCCGGGTTCTCCGGTTTCCTCCCACCGATTAAAAACATGCAACCTAAATCATTGTCTAAATCAACACATAGACTTGCTCCTTACCTAGTATCTATCTCGCTAAAGAGAAGCACTATCTGCTCTTCAATCACCACGACAGGGGAGTTCTCGAGATCTACCTGAGCTCAGAGCTCCCCTCTCGCCCTGCAAATGGGAGGGAGCCCGGGGCTCAAGGACCTTTTGAGCTCAGGGCTCTCTCCCGGGACAGCATGCCAAACTAGCTTTATAATCAATCATCAGCTAAGTGTGAACTCTTGAAGGCCAATTTTAGTTTACCCAGTTCACCTATAGCGCATGTCTTTGGACTGTGAGGGAAACTGGAGGAAACACACACAAACATAAGGAGAACATGCAAACTCCACACAGAAATGCCAACTGGCCCAGCCGTGACTGAAACCAGAGACCTTCTTGCTGTGAGGCGACAGTCCTAACCACTGAGCCACCATGCCGTACAAGGACAAACTCAATTGTATAATGACATAGGTTTGACCTAGTTGTGCTTTTTTAAGGGAGGGAGTTTATGAAAACATGCCTTGTGTTATTCTAGTTCAAAATCTTTAAAAATCATACTCAACAGAGTCTTTCGACATCCTGTGTGAGAGCAAAACATGTGCAGAAATTAATGTGAAGATGGATGTACTGGATTTACAGAGTCATTGAAAGCAGATCATGAGCTACACGCATTTAAAACTGTAATTACTGTAATCTTGCATACAGTATAGTGCAGAATGAATTGCTCAGGGAAACCTAGTGTTGGTGCTGTGTTCAAAACATTAACCCATAGTATATGATATACACTAACCGGCCACTTTATTAGGTACACCTTACTAGGACCAGGATGGATCCACTTTTTTCTTCAGAACTGCCTTAATCCTTCGTGGCATAGATTCAACTAGATCCTGGAAATATTCCTCAGAGATTTTGGTCCATATTGACATGATAGCATCACGCAGTTGCTGCAGATTTGTCAGCTGCACATCTATGATGTGAATCTCCTATTCCACCACATCCCAAAGGTGCTCTATTGGATTGAGTTCTCGTGACTGCGGAGGCCATTTGAGTACAGTGAACTCATTGTCATGTTCAAGAAACCAGTCTGAGATGATTCGCGCTTTATGACATGGCGCGTTATCCTGCTGGAAGTAGCCATCAGATGAGTACACTGTGGTCATAAAGGGATGGACATGGTCAGCAACAATACTCAGGTAGGCTGTGGCGTTGACATGATGCTCAAGTGGTACTAATGTGCACAAAGTGTGCCAAGAAAATATCCTCCACACCATTACACCACCACCACCAGCCTGAACTGTTGAAACAAGGCAGAATGGATCTATGCTTTCAGGTTGTTGACACCAATATCTGACCCTACCATTCAAATGTCGCAGCAGAAATCAAGACTCATCAGACGAGGCAACGTTTTTCCAATCTTCTATTGTCTAATTTTGGTGAGCCTGTGTGAATTGTAGCCTCAGTTTCCTGTTCTTAGCTGACAGGAGTGGCACCCAGGCTGCTGTAGCCCATCTGCCTCAAGGTTGGACGCGTAGAGCAAACACAAACACACACACATGCAATTGTCAGAGGCAGTCAATGGAAGTTGCAGTTTTAAATATCATCTATCAACATATCTCAATTAGGAGGAAATACCCACCACAATACGGCAGATAAGTGATCTATACCAGATATGAATCTATCTTACGCAGTTCTTAAACCGTTGTCAGGGTGTTGTCTAAAGGGCAGTGGACGTTTTCCTTAACAAATTAGATAAAATTTGGTAAATTAATTACATTTGTTTGAATACAATCAAATTACTGGATTTATTACGTAATTAAACTGAATTCTCCTCTGACCTCTGGCATCAACAAGGCATTTGCGCCCACAGAACTGCCGCTCACTGGATATTTCCTCTTTTTTCTGACCATTCTCTGTAAACCCTAGAGATGGTTGTGCGTGAAAATCCCAGTAGATCAGCAGTTTCTGAAATACTCAGACCAGCCCGTCTGGCACCAACAACCATGTCACATTCAAAGTCACTTAAATCACCTTTCTTCCCCATTCTGATGCTCGGTTTGAACTTCAGCAGATCGTCTTGACCATGTCTACATGCCTAAATGCATTGAGTTGCTGCCATGTGATTGGCTGATTAGAAATTTGCGTTAACGAGCAGTTGGACAGGTGTACCTAATAAAGTGGCCGGTGAGGGTACTGTATACCGAAGGCAGTCTTATTAGCCCTCATATATTTCCTAAGTGTTGTTTCCATTGTCACAGTATTTCCAATAATATTTTTTCTTCTGGAGAAAGTCTTTGTTTTATTTCAGCTAGAATAAAAGCAGTTTTTTATTTTATAAAAACCATTTTAAGGTCAATATTATTAGCCCCCTTAATCAATATTTTTTTCAAATGTCTACAGAACAAACCATTGTTATACAATGACTTGCCTAATCAATCAGTTAAGCCTTTAAGTTTAAGCACTTTAAGCTGAATACTAGTATCATGAAAAATATCTAGTAAAATATTATTCACTGTCATCATGGCAAAGATAAAAGAAATCAGTTATTAGAAGCAATTATGTTTAGAAACATCGTCTTTTCGTTAATCAGAAATTGGGTAAAAATATACTAATAATTCAGCAGGGCTAATAATTCTTCAACTGTACATGATCTAACATTTCTAGTAAACAAATACAGGAGCAAGAGAAGACCATCAGAGACTGCAGAGCAAACGGGAGAGTGTAAAACGCTGTTATAGGTCTGCACTGTCCCGGGGCAGCAGGAAGATCTGTGCTGACCTTCTCGCCTCTACAGGGGACGAACAGCTCTCTGTCTCCATGCTTCCCCTCAGGCCCACAGAAAGGACAAGGAGATGTAGAAGAAGACAAAGAGAGAGAGCGAGATATCCGTCAGCACATTAGCACAGCCATCGCCCAAAAAACGTGGAGATCGTCCTCCATCACAATGTCACAATGGAGCTCTCTGGACTGGTTTATCTCCAGATCTCCCAGCAGCCGCTATAAAAGAGCTCTACCCACCTGCCACATATTCCCATTTGAGATTAGGCCTTCTTTTCAGATTTCTCTTCCCTTTTTTTTTTTCTCCCACATTTTCGTTTTTGCGTTTTTTGCTGACCGACTGTTGCGAACAGTCCTGCTGATATGGAGATTCTTTGTTCAGTTTTTAGAATATGAACTCGGTATTTACACACTCGGAGGGGAAAAAGTAATTTCTCCTTGTGGAGAGGAGTTGCTTTTTCACATCTCTAAGGTACTGGGTTGAAATTAAACCTGTGGACCATCAACTGAGTGTATATTTGTTTTGGTTTGTCTCATAAAGGAATACCCGAATGTAAGTTATACTTATTTCACCATCAAGTACGAGGTAATATGAAGTATAACTGAATTAAATAACAATATATATATATATATATATATATATTTATATATACCGGCAACGCAGTGGCGCAGTAGGTAGTGCTGTTGCCTCACAGCAAGAACGTCGCTGGGTTGCAGGTTTGAACCTCGGCTGGGCTGGGTCAGTTGGCGTTTCTGTGTGGAGTTTGCATGTTCTCCCTGCGTTCGCGTGGGTTTCCTCTGGGTGCTCCGGTTTCCCCCACAGTCCAAAGACATGCAGTACAGGTGAATTGGGTAAGCTAAATTGTCCATAGTGTATGAGTGTGAATGTGTGTGTGTGGAAATTCCCAGAGATGGGTTGCGGCTGGAAGGGCATCCGCTGCGTAAAATTGTGCTGGATAAGTTGGTGGTTCATTCCACTGTGGTGACCCCGCAAGGGACAAAGCCGACAAGAAAATTAATGAATGAACGATATATATATATATATATATATATATATATATATATATATATATATATATATATATATATATATATATATATATATATATATATATATACATATATATGTATATATATATATATGTATATATATATATATATATCAGTGTTTCCTCTAGGATTTTTTCCAGCTGTGGCGGCAGGACTGGTAGACACAGATCTACCAACTCCCTATGGCGATAATTGCATTCTTTCAATGACAAATGTCATGAACGCAGTATTACAAGTCGAGATCGCATTCATGTAATACGAGCATGCGACTCTTTTTGCTTGCGCGCCGATTGCCTCTGTTCGTGCACAAAACTTCTTGCACACCCTCAAATAAACTCTGCTCAAGTGCAGATTTTCTTGTGCATGCTCAAATAAACGCTGCTGAAGTGCGATTTAGTGCGTTTATGTAACAAGTATGTCTCCAACATTTATTAGATTTGCTAGGAACATTTTTAATTGCGTCCAATAGACCTAAGGAGCGGCATTAATGCGTCCTGAAGTAAAGTGAAACGGCTATAAACTCCAGCAAGATAGTCATTGTATGCAAAGCCATAGACTATAAAGTATAATTATGGAAACTGTGTCGTGTTTGCTGGCCTCACGCATCACGCACCTGTCAGTCAGTCTGTCAGTCAGTCAGCATGTCAGTTTAAAGGGTTAAACAAATAACGCACAGCACTACGATTACAGAAAAGTTTGCGCTGTTATAATTCACTTACCTTTTAATACGTTTTGGTGCGATTATAACCCGCTATTAAAAAAACAACTGAATGTTTTTGAATGAGAAGCTGTTATGTAGCTGTTATGAAGCTGTCATATGGAAGAATGAATGTAGCGGAAACCATGTATATATATATATATAGTTGAAGTCAGAATTATTAGCCCCCCTTTGAATTTTTTTTTCTTTTTTAAATATTTGTAAAAAAAAAATTATGTTTAACAGAGCAAAAAAAATCACAATATGTCTGATAATATTTTTTCTTTTGGAGAAAGTTTTATTTGTTTTATTTCAGCTAGAATAAAAGCAGTTTTTTTATAGAATAATTTGCCTAATTACCCTAACTTGCCTAGTTAACCTAATTAACCTAGTTAAGCCTTTAAATGTCACTTTAAGCTGTATAGAAGTGGCTTGAAAAATATCTAGTCAAATATTATTTACTGTCATCATGGCAAAGATAAAATAAATCAGTTATTAGAAATGAGTTATTAAAACTATTTTGTTTAGAAATGTCTTGAAAAAAATCTCTCTGTTAAACAGAAATTGGGGAAAAAAATAAACAGGGGGGCTAATAATTCTGGTTATAGAGTAGGTATAGGGGGGTGAGTGTAACATAGGCTAGCTATTGAAGTGCTGTGCAGGTAAAGCTCACCCCTCTGACCTCTAAAGGTGCTCTAGTGACAGACGCTAGAGGCCGTGGTCTTTAGCCACCTTGGTAGTGTAACCGACACCTATGCAGAAAGTCACCAGTTCGATCCCAGTTCAGAGCAGGTTGGGTGGTGTAGGACCGGTGGGGTTACACCCCAACACAAATCAGATGTGGAACCCCGCATGTTATACAGTAGGAACTTTTAAAAAACAAAACAATCATTCTTATCCACGTAGTATAAACCCTGTTAAAACTGTTAAAAACCAGTCTTTAAAAAACAAAACAATCACTCTTATCGAGGTACTGTAGTAAAAACCCTGGCAACATTTGTACAATAGAAACTATTAAAATCAGTCTTCAAAAAACAAAACAATCACTCTTATCCACGTGGTAAAAACCCTGGCAACCGTTGTACAGTAGGAACCTTTATAAACCAGTCTTCAAAAAACAAAACAATTACTCTTATTGAGGTAGTAAAATCCCTGGCAATTGTTATATAATAAGAACTATTAAAATCAGTCTTCAAAAAACAAAAAAAAAACTCTTATACACCTAGTAAAAACCCTGGCAACTGTTATACAGTAGGAACCTTTATAAACCAGTCTTCAAAAAACAAAACAATCACTCTTATCCACGTAGTAAAAGCCCTGGCAACATTTATACAGTAAGAACTGTTAAAAAACAAAACAATCACTCTTAGTAAAAACCCTGGCAGCCATTACAGTAAAAACTTTTAAAAACCAGTCTTCACAAAACAATCACTCTTATCAGTGCAGCAAAAACCCTGGCAACCCTTATACAGTAGGAACCTTTATGAACTAGTCTTCAAAAACAAAATAATCACTCTTAGTATTAACCCTGGCAACCGTTATACAGTAGGAACTTTTAAAAACTTTAAGTCCAAAACACACACATAACTTATTAAGAGAATAAAGACAACTTCTTTTAGAAAATGCGCTTGGCTCGCAGGCTGTTTTTCCTGCCCTTAAAATAGCAAAAGTGGTCCAAACACAGCTATGAGATGCACTTTAACCCATGTGCCTAGAGCCTGATGTCCTATTTTTTTAATCGTTTGTTAGACACCATGGGTTGCCAAAGACTAGATCTGTTAAAACTTAGGAACTTTTATAAACCAGTCTCCAAAAATAAAACTATCACTCTTATCCATGTAGTAAAAACCCAGGCATCATTTACACAGTAGGAACTGTTAAAAACCAGCCTTCAAAAAACAAAACAATCACTCTTATCGAGGTAGTAAAAACCCTGGCAACATTTGTACAATAGGAACTATTAAAATCAGTCTTCAAAAAGCAAAACAATCACTCTTATCCACGTGGTAAAAACCCTGGCAACCGTTATACAGTAGGAACCTTCATAAACCAGTCTTCAAAAAACAAAACAATTACTCTTATCGAGGTAGTAAAATCCCTGGCAATTGTTATATAATAGGAACTATTAAAATCAGTCTTCAAAAAACAAAAAAATTATTCTTATACACCTAGTAAAAACCCTGCCAACTGTTATACAGTAAAAACCTTCATAAACCAGTCTTCAAAAAAAATCAATCACTCTTATCCTCGTGGTAAAAACCCTAGCAACCGTTATACAGTAGGAACCTTTATAAACCAGTCTTTAAAAAACAAAACAATCACTCTTATCCACGTAGTAAAAGCCCTGGCAACATTTATACAGTAAGAACTGTTAAAAACCAGTCTTCACAAAACAATCACTCTTATCAGTGCAGCAAAAACCCTGGCAACCCTATACAGTAGGAACCTTTATGAACTAGTCTTCAAAAACAAAATAATCACTCTTAGTATTAACCCTGGCAACCGTTATACAGTAGGAACTTTTAAAAACACACACATAACTTATTAAGAGAATAAAGACAACTTCTTTTAGAAAATGCGCTTGGCTCGCAGGCAGTTTTTCCAGCCCTTAAAATAGCAAAAGTGGTCCAAACACAGCTATGAGATGCACTTTAACCCATGTGCCTAGAGCCTGATGTCATATTTTTTTAATCGTTTGTTAGACACCATGGGTTGCCAAAGACTAGATCTGTTAAAACTTAGGAACTTTTATAAACCAGTCTCCAAAAATAAAACTATCACTCTTATCCATGTAGTAAAAACCCAGGCATCATTTACACAGTAGGAACTGTTAAAAACCAGCCTTCAAAAAACAAAACAATCACTCTTATCGAGGTAGTAAAAACCCTGGCAACATTTGTACAATAGGAACTATTAAAATCAGTCTTCAAAAAGCAAAACAATCACTCTTATCCACGTGGTAAAAACCCTGGCAACCGTTATACAGTAGGAACCTTCATAAACAAGTCTTCAAAAAACAAAACAATTACTTTTATCGAGGTTGTAAAATCCCTGGCAATTGTTATATAATAGGAACTATTAAAATCAGTCTTCAAAAAACAAAAAAATTATTCTTATACACCTAGTAAAAACCCTGCCAACTGTTATACAGTAAAAACCTTTATAAACCAGTCTTCAAAAAAAATCAATCACTCTTATCCTCGTGGTAAAAACCCTAGCAACCGTTATACAGTAGGAACCTTTATAAACCAGTCTTTAAAAAACAAAACAATCACTCTTATCCACGTAGTAAAAGCCCTGGCAACATTTATACAGTAAGAACTGTTAAAAACCAGTCTTCACAAAACAATCACTCTTATCAGTGCAGCAAAAACCCTGGCAACCCTATACAGTAGGAACCTTTATGAACTAGTCTTCAAAAACAAAATAATCACTCTTAGTATTAACCCTGGCAACTGTTATACAGTAGGAACTTTTAAAAACACACACATAACTTATTAAGAGAATAAAGACAACTTCTTTTAGAAAATGCGCTTGGCTCGCAGGCAGTTTTTCCAGCCCTTAAAATAGCAAAAGTGGTCCAAACACAGCTATGAGATGCACTTTAACCTATGTGCTTAGAGCCTGATGTCTTATTTTTTAAATCGTTTGTTAGACACCATGGGTTGCCAAAGACTAGATCTGGTAAAACTTAGGAACTTTTATAAACCAGTCTTCAAAAATAAAACAATCACTCTTATCCATGTAGTAAAAACCCTGGCAACATTTATACAGTAGGAACTTTTAAAAAACAGTTTTCAAAAAATGAAAACACAGATTGCAATTATACCCATGTTAACTCCTATGTATCAGTCTCCCGCTAGGTTTTGTTCACTCCCCCTAATTTAAAAAAAAAAAAAAAAGCTCTGCCATGCCCAGCGTGACTTTGGATCAAAACTCTCCTCGTCTCTCTGTCCCTTCTCTCTTTTCTCTTTCTATTTCCATGGGGTTGTTGGTGGGTGTTTGGAAGCCCTTCTTCTGCTCTATTTCCCAGTGTGTGTGGGGGTTCAGAAATATGGAGAAAGAGACAGCGAGGAGGAGAGTTTAAAAAAAAGACAGAGAGAATTAAGGAAGATGATGATGGTGGAGATCTCAAAGGAGGACAGGAGCGCGGGGAACATGCTGACGGACTCCCGAATGCGCAGTCAGTCTCTTCTTCTCTCCGTTTGATGTATGGATTTCTCCTCCATAAATGAAATCCGTCTGATTCTGAGCAGGAGTACAATCTCGGCGGATCTGATTTCTGTGTCAGGATGATTGTTCTGCTTGGCTCGGATTTGAGATTGGCACGCACAGTGGTGGAAGTGGGCAGCAGCGAGGAAAGATCAGTGTCTTAACAGCGACCGTTCGACCCCGAGCTTGAGGACTAATACGCAGAGATCTATGCGTAGGCAAACCCAGAGGAAGATTTATTGCTCATAGATTGCTCTTTCATAGCTCAGGAGACACAGCGGTGTTCTTAGATATGCTTAATTGAAGTATTAACTCCTTTTTATTTCCTTGGGTGAAGCATAAATGGGAGGAATTAGCCAGACAGCTGTTGACTAAAAAGTTTGGGTTGATTAGAAATGTTGGAGTTTTCATCTTCTGACTGGGCGTTTTTTGAGATCACACATGAAGGGCTCTATTTTAACAATCTAGGCGCAAAGTCTAAAGCATAAGAAAAAGCATAGAGCTAAAAGATCTGTCTCCCATCGTGCTTAATCTAGTGCGAGGTGGTACCAGGGAGAAAGAGTTTGCAGATCTAAGAGTGCGAGAAGGGGTGTAAATATGGAGAAGTTCGGTGAGATATTGAGGAGCAAGATTATGAAGTGCCTTGAAAGTTAGAAGTAATATTTTAAAATCAATACGAAACTTTACCGGCAGCCAGTGAAGCTGATAAAGAAGAGGTGTGACATGCTCGTGAGATGGAGTCCTAGAGATGACATGAGCTGCATGGTTCTGAATCCGTTGGAGTTTCTGAAGTTTAGAAGGAAGCCCAGAAAGAAGTGCATTACAGTAGTCAAGACGTGAAGTAACTAATGCGTGGATAAGAATTGCTGTGTTGTTGGTTGTGAGAGAAGGGCGGAGACGAGTGATATTACGCAGGTGGTAATATGCAGTACGTGTGATATTATTGATGTGACCTTCAAATGAGAGTGTGCTATCCAAGATGACACCCAAACTCTTTACCTGCACAGAGGGAAGAATTGTGCTATTATCAATGTCTATTGTAAAATTATCAACTTTATCCAAGACACTTTTAGTCCCGATAAGAGGGGCTTCAGTTTTGTCGCTATTTAATTTTAGAAAGTTAGCTGAAAGCCAGATTTTTATTTCAGCTAAACATCTGCTCAAAGCTGAAGGAGGAAAAGAACTGGAGGGCTTGGTGGACAGGTAGAGTTGAGTGTCGTCAGCATAGCAGTGAAATTGTATGTTGTATTTTCTAAAAAAGTGATCGAGAGGCAATAGATATATGATAAACAGGAGTGGACACAGTACGGAACCTTGTGGAACACCAGTAGTGACAATCTGAGATCTTGACTTAAAATCTTTAATTTGGACAAACTGAGTACGTTCTGCAAGATATGATTTAAACCATAAAAGAGGGGTGCCAGAGATCCCGAGTGAGGCAAGCCTATTCAACAGAACCTCGTGCGAAACCGTGTCAAAGGCTGCACTCAAGTCCAGAAGAATAAGAATTGTTAGTAAACCAGAGTCATTTGATTTACTTCAAATGACAAGATTCACAAGATTTACTTACAAAAATCCTCGTAACAATTTGCATGAACTAATTTCACGTAAATTTTACTATCTTATATCAGGTACAATTAACTTTTCAATATCATGTAAAATTTACTTAAAGGGCACCTATGGTGAAAAATCTACTTTTCAAGCTGTTTAGACAAACATATGTGTAGGTGTAGTGTATAGACCGTCATATTGGGGTGATATAAACACACTCAGTCCTTTTTTTTTCAATTTAACAATATAAAAACGGTGGACCAATTGGAGCGGTTTTGAGATCGACCGCAACTTGGCGTAGGAGTGCGGTCCCCCCACCCACCAATATTGATTGACAGGTGTGCATTACCATATCCTCAGTATGTTGTTTCACGTCCGCCATTTTCAGCGTGTGAGTCAAAGCGACGTCACCAAAGAAACACCCTTGCTCTATTTTTATATGTAAGGCTCATTGGGCTCAACATTCACCACGTTATCACTCTCCTCGCTGCCAGTGTTTGTGAGTTTTGGTGGGTTTGCATGCATGCAAACTTCAGCCGTTTGTATTTCCCGCGGTCACAGAAGCTCCCTGTCATCTTAACTAGGTGCAGCTGGAAAGTGCGAGCGCGTTGCCTCACGTGCGCGTCCCTCCATTGGAAACTAACGACGCGCAGCGCCATGCATTTCGCGGTGTCGCGGATGAAAGTGAGTACCGGGAGAGAGAGGGTGCGTGTTGCGGATGAAAGTGAGGACCGGGGGGGTTCGCTCACTATTCTGCCTTACTATTCATTTTAAATAACATGCGAATGTGCGCGTCTGGTGTGCCGTGTTGTGGCTCTGAGCGGCACATCCGGTGTATGACGCCCTTTAGTTATAGCCTCAAGCAGGTCGTACACCAGAAGCATGCATTTCTGAATTCTAAACATAAGTTTCTATCGGGACACACCGGCGTCGCAAGTGTGCGATACTTTCAACTGTCATGTGCTCGCCGTGTCGCGGTGCATCCGGTGTGTGATGCCCTTCAGTCAAAGTTAATCCAGTGTGCTTAGTTATTAGTCTCGGTGCACAAGCTCGGAGCTTTAAACTAGCACACAGTTGGCTGTAAAACTATACAAAGACACAAATGATTTTGTAGTCTCTGCTTGGTCTGTGTCCGAGTCGTACATGTACAGCTAAATGCTGGTCCTCTCACTCATGTTGCTTCTCTCTGTCTGCCTGTCTGTTGCCATAGGGAGCTCTTGGCTCCGCCCCCTTGTTAAGTTGGGCGGGAAGATTATTAGATGATTTCTGCAGTTGTCCCTTAGGATATACTGAAGACCACAGCTTCCATGATTCCACACTAATTCACGCCGTCATCAAACTAGGCCTTTGTTAGTTGTGAATCCATGCCCTCTAGTGGTGACAATTGCATACAGTGCCTTTAATGGAGTATTAGATGTTCATTTTATGTTTCTTGAGGTCAGACTATAATTTTTGCTGTTTTTTGCACCAAATATAGTTACAGTATTTCATTTTTATAAAAAAAAAAATGCCAATAGCTGTGATTTTTTAATTTTATCACAATAATAATTAATAATTCCTTAAATTTATATAGGGCTTTTTCTGGACACTCAAAGCGCTTTACACACATTTTTAGGGGGGGGGGGGGGGCTGGGGGGATATCCTCATTCACCACCAGTGTGGATGACGCGATGGCAGCCATATTGCGCCAGACCTCAGTGGAAACGCAAGCCTGATAAAGGTGGCCTGTACCATACCGTACCAGTCTGTAGAACGGGTTTTAATCCGCTTCTGTTCTCACGTTTGCATTGACTTGTATGCAATTCACTTACAAAAATACTTAATTCCACGATTGGTGTGAACCCAGAATAAAACTGTGTCATTATCACCCCCTGTTGGTTCGGCATGCACTTCACAGTGCGTTTTCATGTGGATAGAGATATTTTTTAAACAACAGCATGTAAGACTCACTTTAATAATACATATTATTAAT
Source organism: Danio kyathit (assembly GCA_903798195.1). NCBI lineage: Eukaryota > Metazoa > Chordata > Actinopteri > Cypriniformes > Danionidae > Danio > Danio kyathit. The sequence goes on along the minus strand of LR812532.1, from coordinate 6,924,457 downwards.
AATAATAATAATAACAGTAGTAATAATAATAATAATAATAATAATTCATATAGCACTTTTCTGGACACTCAAAGCGCTTTACACATTGGGGGGAATCTCCTCATTCACTACCAGTGTGCAGCATCCACATGGATGATGCCACAGCAGCCATATTGTGCCAGACCGCACACCACACACCAGCTGATTGGTGGAGAGTAGACAGAGTGATGAAGCCAATTATGATATGGGGATGGTTAGGAGGCCATGATGGATCGAGGTCAGTGGGCGAATGTGGTCAGGCCAAGGTTAAACCCCTACTCTTTTTCGAAAGACATCCTGGAATTTTTAACAATCACAGAGAGTCAGGATCTCGGTCGAATGTTCACTAACACCACTTCTTGCAGCAACCTAGCTTTCCCATGTGGTCTGCCATCCAGGTACTGACCCTACTTAGCGTCAGTGGGCAACCATGTGAGAGTTACAGAGAGCTAGCTGCCAGCTAACAATGTGTCCATCCTACAGCATCTTTGTTTTGATATTTGATATGGTGGTGTAATAAGTTTGAGCTACACAGAAAAAAAAGCAATATAGCAATTTGAACAGATTGTTTTCTGGTAATTGTTTTTTACTAGCTTAATTGCTTTATTTTAAGTTTGTGGGTTTAAAATTGCTATAATTACTTGTCATATTACAAAAGGTTCTTCAGCTTTAGTGGGTTTAATAAATTACCCTGTTGCAAATGATTAAACCTTATTTTGGTGGCAATATTCAGCTCAGACAAACACTTCTGCTTCCGTGTGTGGTTTTATTAGAAACACTCAAATGCTTGGTGGCTTTATAGTGATAAACACTGGTTTGGCAATCATCACAAACAGACTTCAAGATTAAGGGCCCAATCATACACCAGGCGCAATGAGGCGCAAGGCGCAACGCAATTGTTGTTTGCTAGTTTCAGCTCGACGCAAGAGTCATTTTGACGTTTTGCACCACGCTGTTTAAATAGCACATACATTTGCACTCATATGTGCGCCCATAGGCGTTCTGGTCAAAAAAAGGAGGTGTGTTGAGGCTCATTGCTGGCGCGTTGCTATTTTGAGAAACTAGAATAGACAGTTTAATAGATCAGCTAAGAGGAGGTCTAAAGTCCAGCGCAGAGCACGTTAGTTGTGCGCCTCGCTTAAGCATTGCTTAATACACACAGGATGTAGAGCAATACACAAATATCTTTACAAATGAAAAAGAATTAAAGGATTAAAATATTACAAAAATTAATACTATTTTAGCCTACATAAATATAAAAACCACTGCCTTCATGCCTTCTTCATCTCGGGGGGGCTTTTCAGTTTTTTCATGACAAATTGCTTTTGTATAATGTTATTATTATCATTAGTATTATTTATTATATGCATATGTATATTTGTTTTATTATAAACAAGCTTAGATTTGCTCACCTGTCAGCTACCATATGGGGCATAGCATGTGTGTTTGGATATAACTCAGTTTCTTGAGCACACTTCATTATTATTGTTCATTTATTCGTTTGCTGGAAATTAGAACTGAATTTAGAAATAGTTTTGAAACAAATCTTTGCACATAACAAACTAAATTAATTATGTATAGGCTAATGGATGTCTGTGCGTACAACACGTTTCCTTATCCACCAGAGTGAAAGTGAAAGTAAAGAACGAGGAGGCTCGTTCTCTCATTCTTGCGCTGTAGATGCTCTGTTTAACTGTTTTCTCACTAGTGAAGCGTTTAGTTTTTCCACTTACAAATCCGCCATGTAAATAGCAAATGCGCTATGGCATGACACAACTGACTCTTACAGGGAATGGGAGATGAGACTCTGATTGGTTTATTCTCAAAACACACCTATAACTCATTAAAAGAATAAACTCAACCCTGTTAGTTGCCACGGCGCAAAGCGGAAAAGTGAATTCTGACATACCCTTCTTTTGCGCCATGCGCTTTGGACTTTGCGCCTAGACCGTTAAAATAGGGCCCTAAAAGTTAATTCGCTTACCTGCAGATCTTTCAGCAATAGATAGGCTATTTAAGAAAAAAACTGGCATTGTGTTGAGAACAATTCACTTAACAATCTGTTTTGAAATGGAAAGGACTTTCATTTGCTCTCATATAGCCACAGCCATATCACCCTGCAGCCCAAGACCGGTTACTCAGTGAAGCTAAGCAGGGCTGAGCCTGGTCAGTACCTGGATGCAAAACCATATGGGAAAGCTAAGTTGCTGTTTAAAGTGGTGTTAGTGAGACCAGCAGGGGCGCTCAATCCTGTAGTCTGTGTGAGTCCTAATGCCCCAGTATAGTGAAGGGCACACAATACTGTCAGTGAGCACTGCCTTTTGTATGAGATGTTAAACTGAGGTCCTGACTCTCTGTGATCATTAAAAATCCCATTGTAAAGAGTAGGGTTGTTACGCTGGTGTCCTGGCAAAATTCCCCCCATCAGCCCTTACCCATCATCCCCATCCACCAAATTGGCTCTATCACTGTCTATCCACTCCACCAATAGCTTGTGTGTGGTGAGAGCACTGGCGCTGTTGTCCTGTGGCTGCCGTTGTCCAAGTGGATGCTGCACACTGGTGGTGGTGTGGAGAGACCCCCCTCATGATCGTGAAGAGCTTTGGGTGTATGGCCATACACAATAGATAAATGCGCTATATAAATACACATCACTTGACATTTGCTCTGGAAAATCATTAAAAGTAAACTTCTTAAGTTGTGCAGTTTCTTTATATCCACTGACAATGCTTGAGTTTGGGTGATGTTTGTGTACCAAATGCCAACATCGTTCTCTATAATGTGCAAAACAAATATCTATTATTAATAAATGCAGCTCATTGTTTCATTAGCCTTTAGTTTTGGGGCAAAATTATTAGTTCTGATGTGGTGTTCACACCGGAAATGCCTTGCATAAGTAATTTACGGTATTTTTTTGAAATAAAAGATTTAACTCAGACTCAGAGTCGTTTAAATGATTCGTCGTTCGTCCAGATCTTTTGCCTGACACGAAACTACAGTATACCAAATATGAACTGCCGGATCTGGTCAAACGTGAACACGCCTTTTCCTTCAGACACTAGAGGAATGCAAGGGATCATGGGATTAATCATGACGGGAAGATTACTATCATTGAGAGATGGCCAGACATGCGGCTGTGGGGAATACAGTGTTAAAGTTCATTTTCACAACAACACCACAGTATCCCTGCTGAAAAAAACAGCTTAAACCAGCCTAAGCTGGTTGGCTGGTTTTAGCTGGTCGACCAGCCTGGTTTTAGAGGGGTTTTGGCCATTTTCAGGCTGGTTTCCAGCCATTTCCAGCCTGGTCTTAGCTGGTCAGGCTGGAAAATGACCAGCTTAAACCAACTAAAACCAGCTTGACCAACCTGGTTTAAGCTGGACATGGCTGGTTTTGGCTGGTCAAGCTGGTTTTAGCTGGTCAACTCCCAGCCTGACCAGCTAAGACCAGGCTGGAAATGGCTGGAAACCAGCCTGGAAATGGCCAAAACCCCTCTAAAACCAGGCTGGTCAACCAGCTAAAACCAGCCAACCAGCTTAGGCTGGTTTAAGCTGGATTTTTCAGCAGGGATAGCCAACCTTGCGCTGTGTTTGTTCCTGTCATTTTTCTGATGATTGATACAATAATCGACCCTGCAGTGCAGGATTTGTTGGCTGTTTGTTATTAAAGGAAAGATCAGCAAAGATTACTAATGTTTGGGACTTTGTCAGTAACTGTTACATTGTTTTTATGGACCAATTTCTTCATCCTCTAGATCAGGGGTGCTCAACCCTGTTCCTGGCGATCGACCTTCCAGCTGATTTCAGCTCCAACCCTGATCAAACACACCTGAACCAATTATTTAGAACGTGAGGAGCACTTGATAATTACAGGCAGGTGTGTTTGATGAGGGCTGCAACTGAAAACTGCAGGAAGGTCGATCGCCAGGAATAGGGTTGAGCACCCCTGCTCTAGATCCTGTAAGTGTTTCTCCTTCCTACACAACGTGAAGTGTGATTAAAATGGTTGCTTCGTTTTCTGTAGTTTGCAAAATATGTATTTAATTGCGTGTTAACTTGTAATCCCTCCGCGTGGCTTGTAATCACGTATCTGTTATAGATCAGTGCTTGTAATGTATCTCTCAGGTTAAATCTTTATATTTCACATACAATTTACGCTGTAGCTATTATCAATGAAAGGAACATTATATAATTTTATAAATATATTTACGACAAACAAAGACGTAGCGTGATGAGGGAATGACTGAGTATGGAATCATGGGAGTTGTAGTCTTCATTATGTCTTACAGGACTCAGAAAACCTGTTGATGGATGACTAAAGTATTCAACACTTATTATCATGGTAGTATGAAGCAGAATAAGGCTGCAAAGCTAAACAAAAGAAATGCTAAAGCAATCGCAAAAAGCAAAACCACACTGAACTGAACTAAAACAGCCACAGTCATATCACCCTGCAGCCCAAGACCGGTTACTCACTGAAGCTAAGCAGGGCTGAGCCTGGTCAGTACCTGGATGGGAGACCACATGGGAAAACTAGGTTGCTGTTGGAAGTGGTGTTAGAGAGGCCAACAGGGGGCGCTCAACCTGCGGTCTGTGTGAGTCTTAATGCCCCAGTAAAAGTGAAGGGGACACTACACTGTCGTTAGGCGCCGTCTTTCGGATGAGACGTTAAACCGAGGTCCTGACTCTCTGTGGTCATTAAAAATCCCATGGCACTTCTCGTAAAGAGTAGGGGTGTAACCCTGGTGTCCTGGCCAAAGTCCCTCAATCTGCACTTTCCCATCATGGCCTCCAAATTATCCCCATCCACCGAATTGGCTCTATCACTGTCTCCTCACTCCACCAATAGCTGGTGTGTGGTGAGCGCACTGGCGCCATTGTCCTGTGGCTGCCGTCGCATCATCCAAGAGGATGCTGCACACTGGTGGTGGTGTGAAGAGAGTCCCCTCATGATTGTGAATCGCTTTGGGTGTATGGCCACAATATAAATACTCATTACATTACATTAAGACTGACACAGTTTCAGTTTACTAGAACTTCTATGTTAAGCTGCTTTGACACAATCCACGTTGTAAGCGTGCTATATAAATATAGATTAATTGAATTGCATATGAGAAATGATTGTGATGCTGCACGAAACAGCAGAGCTTTTATTATTCCACAGTCCACCGCTTCTGTTTTTTCTACTCGTGATCACATGGAGAAGAAGCAGCACTATTTTATCATACTAAATGTATTTAAGGATCTGTTATAATGCTGCTCTGTGGCGTCTAATAAAAGACAACATATTAAAGCCTTTTTGGTGTTTCCTTGTTTTCCATAACACCAAATTAGAAAACAAGCCTGTGTGATGTCAGTAGCATGAACACACAGGTCCGTCTTACTTGTTATAATTGCTTATTTTTGACCATTCTTTGAAACATTTGGGACAATGGAAGTACATAAGGGTGCTTTCACATATGTGGTCCGGTTCATTTGGTCCGGACCAAAGGCAACAAATTATAAATTGTAGCATTTTTCTGCCGTTTTGAATCCCTTTCACACCACACTGACTGCTTTGGTCCGAACCAGTTGAAACGAACCAAAATGCAGTCATGTGACAAAATCTACATCACTCATTGGCCAGATGTTATTGAACGCATTTCCTCAACTGCTTTTCAATTGGTCAGATTTCTCGTGGAACTACCGCAAGTAAACAAACCGGCAGACACACAATGTCGCTGCGCTGGCTGACGCAGTATCCCTGGTCATAGTATACTATGTAGTTTGTATGCATCACTTTAGACAAACTATACATTTTGAGAATGAAGGGCGGCTGGGGCTGGAAAACAATGTTTTAATGCATTGCAATCGGCGAAAGCATTAGGAGAAGGCGTGAAATAATTTAGCTAAACTGCGACATGGTCATCTTTCGGAAATATCACCAATGATCCATCAGGCAATGTTTCTCCCTCCCTCCCTCTCTCTTACTCTCTCTCTCTCTCTCTCTCTCTCTCTCTCTGTTTAAAACTGTTGGTAAAGCGCTGTCAACAAATATTTTTCCTCCAAACCCCATAAGATAGACAGCGCATCGTACTACGGCAGCTGGATTAGTCCAAAAAGGCGCAGTACTTTTTGCGGTTGGGTCTGTTTTAGTTTGGATCACGTTCTTACCACAAACGAACCGCTCCAGGGTTCGTTTGAAAGCGTACCGAGACCACCTCTTCAAGCAGGTCTCGGTACGCTTTTTTGGTGCGCTTTTGGTGCGCACCTGAGTGCGATTGCTACGTTCTCACCTGCCCAAACGAACCGCACCAAGAGGGAAAACGAACTCTAGTGCAATTCAACCGAACTAAATAAGGCAGGTGTGAAAGCACCCTGAGTCAGCAAATTATATAACACTGTTCTAGTGTTAAATCTTACATTTTATGATTAGACCTGAACTAATGTGAGCTAACAATGTTGTATTTTTAACTACTGTCAAAAAAGATGCCATAAAGAAAGCTAACATTAACTAATGGGACTTTATTTTGAAGTGTTGCCAAAACCAATAAGCATCAAGTGTCACTAGAACATCAATCTCAGCAACATCTCAAACTGTGCTCAGATTTGCGAAAGGTGCCAAAATCTGCGCTCATAAATCTCAATGTGAACATCTTTTTCCCCTCTGTGATGTGCCGTTCTCCAGCAGTGTGCCAACAATTGGCTCATTTGTTTCCATTTTACCTGAGGCCCTTTTTTCTCTGGAGAAACAATGTGAGCGTCAGGAGGCTGCAGCAGGACGTCTCCATTTACCCTCTGTTTAATCTCATTTCTGTCTTTTTCATTTCCACCGGGATACATATAGTGCCACAGATATGGTGTGATTGTTAGCTTAAAGCACATATATACGCACACACACACTCCCTTTGTAGTGTAGGTCATGTTATGACGCTCTATCTTGTTTATCAGATGCCTACCCAAAGACTGAGATGATCTACACGTGGACTAAAGGCCCGCAGCACTCGGTGGAGGTCCCGCCTGAATCCTCCAGTCTGGTCCAGTATGATCTGATTGGACAGACTGTGTCCAGCGAGACTGTCAAATCCATCACAGGTACACACAACAATATACACTAGTTTTTTTTAAATGTTTGTTTTAGTTTACGTAGCTTCTTCTGCTCACCATAGCTGTGGTTATTAATCTGAAGTACACTCAAAAAATATTCAGGCCTACCAAATGACATTTATGTGTTCTGATTGCAAATAAAAATTCCATCCATTTGGATTACATACTTTTAACATAACTGAACTAGGGTTGGGCCGATGGGCGATAAACTTCACGATGCTGAGCCGGCATCGCGATCCATCGCCCCACATTTATATTGATATATAACTTATTATTTGCATGTCATCTTAATAGCAATAACGGTCTTTTCATGAGCTGTGTTAAATTTTACATATAGCTGCCGCTTGCACACCTGACAGCGTCATGAGGATTAAATGAAGGATTATACAGTACCTCTCGCGCATAAATGTGTAGATTCAGTGGCAAACGCTGTTACCTGCAAACCCCGTCTCACAGACTTTACAGTGAATGGCTTTAGTTGTTTTCATAGCGGACTTGAAGCCACTGGAAGTCTTTTATCCACTCTTGGAAAAGTGTAAAGGGTGGATTAACATTCAGCACATGATCACTAATAAGATGTGCCATTATTAGTAACTTTAGGTGCTTTCTAAAACTAAATCTGTCAGTGTTATTTTCATTCTCTCATCTTCAGCACTTCACATTTCCGCGGTTGTAACTCCTTAAGCCGAAGTCACACTAGAGTTTGAGCTTGCAAATTTCTGTCGTACGGCGCTGCGAAAAGATGCGGGATTAAACAAGATGATTAGACATTTAAAAAAAGCGAGCGATTGCTCCATGTTTAAAATTTCTGTCCAGAGAGGTCATGTTTTGATCCTGGATTGGTGTCACGCAGTCAAGTGATGCGATTTCGCAGGTCAGAGTTCACCAAGCTTGAACTTTGCACCGCAGCAACCTGCGAAACTTGACGCAACGAAACTCATTATGATAGTGAAATATGTAAATTAGCCTGTACATTTTTTAACATGTTTACATTTATGCCATTTTTAATTTAAAAAGTGCCAGTTTTATTTATTTAATATATGGAAAAATGTACTTGAGTATAGGCTAGTATTTGGGTTTATGAAGAAGTGTGTTTTGTTTTGTTTTCCTAATTTATTTAAAATTTATTTATTTTTATTGTATTTTATTTTAAATTGACAGCTTGTTAACAGCATAAAATACTTGATATAGCTTTCTTGAAACGTGATTTTTTTTTTTATACAGTATTAAAATTTCATATCCAATCTCCGGGTCTGGGCACTATTAGCTAAGCATAAATCATTGAAAAAGATTAAACTATTAGCATCTCGCTTTAAAATGAACACATTTGTAGATATATTTTTTCTTTTTAAATAAATAGTTCACACAAAAAAATTTTAATTGTCATCATTTACTCTGTTGAACACAAAAGACGATATTTTGAAAAAAAAGCTGGAAACCTGTAACCATTGACATTTGCTTTTTCTTCTGTGCAGGGGTGCGTTTTCCAAACAATGACAAAACTCGCAGCTGAACTATCATAGTACGATGCATCGTTTGGGAAAAGAACGATGTAGTGACGAGTGTTTCTCAAAACCTTTAGTTTCTCTGTCGCAGGTCCATCATTTGAACCACGCTAGTTATAACGTAAAATGCCCATAAAACAGGGTGGAGTAACTACTTCTTTAGAGAACAACCCAATAATTTCTTTGAGCAAATTATAATGTTTTACAGGCACACGCATTTAAAATAAAATCCAATATTAGTTTTGGTAAAAACATGCACTCGCTTTCCATATTCATTGAAATATATGTAAATGGCACATAAAGGGCCTGTGTTTACTTTACTAATATTAGTGAGAAGTTGAACATTACATATTCTATTCTGAAACATAAAATCACTAACAAAAGCTAACACGTATTCTAATATCATATATAAATCATATAAATAAACAAATAATGAGGCTATTTATTAAGAAATGAAATGTAATATTTATTATTTATCAGAAAATGAAAAAAAAATCCTATTTTAATAATATTAATGATGATGATTATTATTATTATTATTAAGTAGGATATTGTTTATTTATTTTTTGAAAAGTCTGCTTTTACAATTTGAGCATGTGCAAACCACTGCATATATGCTCTAACCAGCAGGCCCATGTCATATACAGTACAGATACTTAATAAATAACCTACTATAAATTAAAAACATTAACGTATGCTATGTTATTTGTTTTCACAAGCTTTGGAGACGTAACATAAATTCCGCTTTTAAAAAATAGTCACCTATAGCTTTTGTCATGAGGCTGTGTTCAAAATGACTTCAAAGTGCACTGCGAAGGAAGCACAATTGTAAACATGAAGATCGCTAAAACTGAACTGTAAAAATACTTAAAAAAGCAAATTACACCTAAGAGAGATGACCTTAATGCTTTTTTATTTTTAATAATTCCAACTTTCAATGTTAGAATGTTCTAAATGAATAGGGCATAGGGGGGATACGTGGGAATAGAACACAGCCAGGAACTATGTTTCTAACTACAGCTCCAGAGGTGTCGTTACAGTCGTTTCAAGTGCTCAAGTTTGCGAATGTTCGTTGGAGCAATGGATTTGGGGAAACGGCAGATCAACAAACTATCTTTGTAACGACGGAACTTGCAACCTTAGTTGGCTAAGGATGGTTTTGGGAAACGCACCCCAGGTCAATAGTTACAGGTAACTTATGTTAAATAAATATATATTGCTAATGAATCAAAGAAACATTGACTTTCGTGGTTTCTTTGCCTACTTTTAAAATTTGGGTTGGGTGGGTTATAGTACACCACCTGTTTTTTTAGGACCACTGAACAAAATAGTGTTTACCTATAATTTATCTGAAACAACACAGCACTTCATTGACACTTTTCAACTCAAGCTGCTATTTCCTCCAGTAAATGCAAATCTACTTTAAAGTTCTTTTGATTACTCTGTTTTTACGATGAAAATTTCAATGGAAATACAATAACACTGTTATGCTATTGACAGATCACCCTGTGCATAACAAATCCCACATTTATTTCCAGTTTAACAAAGGCTCTCAAAGCTGACCTGCTCTTTAGGCCACGTTACACATAAGTCCATTTTATCAGCAAGCACATGTTCGAAAAGTCCTGATCCGTGTCACCTGATCACTGGATATATAAGGAATATCTAAGAGTGACGTAAGATAGATTAAAAAGCAAAACTATTTGACTCATGATACGTGGCCTATAAAGTCAGCTTAAATGCAAAGGTCAGCACGAAGCTCTTTCACATCAGCTTGTTTTTGAGAGCAACTCAGAAAACGGGGGGAAAAAAACAATGCCATTTGTTTATTTATGTATTATGTCTTTTTGATCAAAATTACATAAGAGATCTGGAGCATGAAGTGAGTGTTTTGATTACTGGAGCACAGTTTCCCAATACGGCTGCGAGCCTCATTCTGTTAAGATAAGATGAATCTGCCAGCGCAGCTTAACAGCCAGAAAACTTTGCCGTTCAGCCAAAATAAGTCTGCTGTGGTGACAGACTGTCATCCTGACCTTGTTCCTTTGTCCGCTTTCAGGCTAATAAGGCACTTCCCGTTCCCGTTCCTTCTCTTTTAGGTGAATATGTGGTATTGATGGTCTACTTCGTCACATAGAACTCCATTATAAAAATTTTGCACAGTCCTATCTAAAGGGTTAAAGCTGGCAACTGATGATCAACAGCAAAAATGATACATAATACCTCTTCCCACAGGGTAAGCCCTCAGCAATCAGGAACGCATGATTATATGGGGTCAAGACTTTGCAATAAAAAAACGTGATTATAATGGAAGTCAATGGGGCCAAAACAGCCCCAAACATAATGAACAGGTAGTCCACTTAAACAGCAAGCAAGCGTTTTGTATCCGCTTTCAGGCTAATAAGGCACTTCCCGTTCCTGTTTATTCTCTTTTAGGAGAATATGTGGGAATGACGGTCTACTTCCACTCCATAGAACTCCATATAAAAGCCAAAAGCGTTTTTGCACAGGTCTATCTAAAGGGTTAATGCTGGCAACTGATGATCAACAGTAAAAATGACACATTTGACCTCCTCCCTACAGTGAAAACACTCAACAATCAAGAATGCATGATTATATGGTGTCAATGCTTAGCAATCAAAAACGTCATTATAATAGAAGTTATTGGGACAAAAATAGCCACGAACGTAAGCAAGAGTAGTCCATTTGAATAGTACACAAGGGTTTTTGTCCGCTTTTAGGCTAATAAGGCATATCGTGTTCCTGTTCCTTCTCTTTCAGGTAAGTATGTGGTAATGACAGTCTACTTTCATTCCATAGAAATCCATTATAAAACTTTTTGCACACGTCTGTCTAAAGGGTTAAAGCTGCCAACTGATGATCAACATTAAAAATGACACATTTTTTCTCTTCCCACAGGGAAAGCCCTCAGAATCAAGAATGCATGATTACCCTGCTGAAAAATCCAGCTTAAACCAGCCTAAGCTGGTTGGCTGGTTTTAGCTGGTCGACCAGCCTGGTTTTAGAGGGGTTTTGGCCATTTCCAGGCTGGTCTTAGCTGGTCAGGCTGGAAAATGAACAGCTTAAACCAGCTAAAACCAGCTTGACCAGCCTGGTTTAAGCTGGACATAGCTGGTTTTGGCTGGTCAAGCTGGTTTTAGCTGGTCAACTCCCAGCCTGACCAGCTAAGACCAGGCTGGAAATGGCTGGAAACCAGTCTGGAAATGGCCAAAACCCCTCTAAAACCAGGCTGATCGACCAGCTAAAACCAGCCAAACAGCTTAGGCTGGTTTAAGCTGGATTTTTCAGCAGGGTATATGGTGTCAAAACTTTGCAACAAAAAAACGTCATTATAATAGAAGTCAATGGGGCAAAATAGCCCCAAACATAACGTAAGGGTAGTCAATTTGAACAGTACACAAGGGTTTTTTTTTTTTATCTGCTTTCAGGCTAATAAGGCACTTCCCGTTCCTGTTTTTTTCTCTTTAAGGAGAATATGTGGTAATGACGGTCTACCTCCACCCCATAAAACTCCATGTAAAAGACAAAAATGTTTTTGCACAGGTCTCTCTAAAGCAGGGGTGCTCAACCCTGTTCCTGGCGATCGACCTTCCAGCTGATTTCAGCTCCAACCCTGATCAAACACACCTGAACCAATTATTTAGAACGTGAGGAGCACTTGATAATTACAGGCAGGTGTGTTTGATAAGGGCTGCAACTGAAACTGCAGGAAGGTCGATCGCCAGGAATAGGGTTGAGCACCCCTGCTCTAAAAGGTTAGTGATGCCAACTGATGATCAACAGTAAAAATGACACATTTGATCTCTTCCCAACAAGAAAAACCAGCAACAATCAAGAATGCATGATTATATGGTGTCTAAGGAGCTTTGCAATCAAAAATGTCATTATAATGGAAGTCAATGGGGCAAAAACATCCCCGAACATAACAAAAAGGTAGTCGATTTGAACAGTACACTAGGGTTTTTTTTGTCTACTTTCAGGCTAATAAGGCACCTCCCATTCCTGTTCCATCTGTTTTAGGTGAATATTTGATATTGACAGTCTACTTCCACTTCGTAGAACTCCATATAAAATGATTTTGCACAGGTCTATCTAAAGGGTTAATGCTGGCAGCTGATGATCAATAGTAAAAATGACACATTTTACCTCTTCCCAACAGGGAAAACCAGCAACAATTAAGAATGCATGATTATATGGTATCAGGGCTTTGCAATCCAAAAACGTCATTATAATAGAAGTCAATGGGACAAAAATCAATTTAAACAGTACATAAGGTTTTTTGCTTGCTTTAAATACAGAACAGTACATAAGGATTTGTTTGTCCGCTTTTGGGCTAATAAGGCACTTCCATTCCTCTTCCTTCTCTTTCAGGTGAATATGTGGTAATGACGGTCTACTTCCACTTGAAAAGGAAAATGGGCTACTTCATGATTCAGACGTACATCCCCTGCATCATGACTGTAATCCTTTCGCAAGTGTCGTTCTGGATAAATAAGGAATCCGTGCCCGCCAGAACTGTCTTTGGTATGTGTTACTTTCAAATCTTCTGCACCGTTTCTCCCTTCTGAGCCGCCAACACCATTTTCATGCAAATAGGGAGAAACGAGCTGTCGTATCTCCCTCCCCTCATTTCTCATACTTCATGCTTTTTTGTTTTTGTTCTGATATACCGTAGCATAATGCCTTTTTAACCCTAGGAAATTGCTAATTGTAAAAGTGGGTTATCATCAGCCAGATTGCAGTGCTAACTGTTAACAATTTCCTGCAGAATCTACAGTAACTTACTGGCAGCAGTTCGACAGTAACTTACTGTAAATCAATTGCAGCAAACATACTGTATTTACATTTAAAGCACCATTTATATTGCTGTATAAGTATTTGCAGAATTGTATGTATATCTTTACTGTAAAATATTGTTCCCCTTCATAGGAAACTCCAACGTGTGTCTGTAATAACAGACTTTTGGGACGCACTCCCAAAAGTCTGGTATTACAGACACACGTCTCCGTTCTCTTATTCGGGTAACGTGGGTTATGGACGTAACCAGGACGTTCCCCTTCATAGGGAACTCCAACGTGTGTCTGTAATAACAGACCTTTGGGACGCACTCCCAAAAGTCTGTTATTACAGACACACGTCTCCGTTCCCTTATTCGGGGAACGTGGGTTACGGACGTAACCAGGACGTTACGATCACCACATCACACATACCACTGAACTGGACTACACTTCCCATAATCTTCAGCACCTCACACCTGAACACAATCTTATGGCAATTTATAACTTTTTGATTTAGTGGCTAATTCATATGAATTCATACAATCTCATTCATACAATTTAGTATGATTTGCTCATCCCCCAATGGTTGGGTTTAGAGGCGGGGTTGGGTGCCATGCCTCCTTTTTTAAAATAGTACATTTTCGTACAACTGAACTTAAAACTGAATTAGCCACAAAACTGACAAAACTTAAAATAGTTACGTTTCCTTGGCTGGATGTTTATGTTGCCCTCTAGTGTGTCTGGTGGGTACTCTACTTGGTGACCGTGACAAATATACAGTAATTTTCAAAATGCAACCTTTAAATACGGTAACATACTGCATAACTGTGCTACAGTAAAATACAATTCATATTACAAATACTGTGTAATGTACTAAAATTGTATATAACACAATATCGTGTATCGTGATATAATGTGGTGCTTAAAGAAGCACTCCACTTTTTGGCGGGAAATAAACAGTTAAACAGTTAAACAGTTGAGTTTTACCATTTTTTTAATCCATTCGTCAATCCAAAGTAGTTTTGAGTATTCTTAACGTATCAAGTGTAATTATCTCAATTTGTACTATATTTTTTCGTCCAGCAAATGATCACAAATAAATCCTAATGAGCATAAGAGATTTCTTTCAAAATTAACATATTTTTGAAAGGTTAGCAAAGTCTTTCCTCCCTTTTTACAGAAGTTTTACAGGACTAAACATGCAATGCTAGAAAAATATGGTATAAGGTTTCATCAGTGTGAAACAAGTTCAGAACATCAAGATTTTCAGAGCCAGTTCATTAATGATTTAATTCAGTTCAATACTACAGTAAGTTAAGTTCAGTTCCAAAGCTGAAGCAATCCCATTTGGTGTCCGAATCGGATAAAATATGCAGAAGTAATTTTATATACATAGAAAGCATCTAAAATGCAAGAAAAGTGTCTACATAGTTATTCAAAAAAAAATAATAATACAAAATGGGTTAATCTGAGTGATGTGTAGGACAGCGGCAAAATATAATAAAACAATTTAAAATGACTATTTATTTATTTACTGATTTTAGTGTGTGTGTCTTCTTTAAATTATGGTAAAAGATAAAATGAACACTAGAATTACAGAGGCATAAAAATAAAACCCATATAACGGTACTCTGATGTTTCCTAAATGTGTTTATTTTTCATTCTAACATTGATATTTTATTAAAAGTACAAAAGACAAAAGAGTTCTGAGTGTTCCTGTCTTGAACGGACATAACGGTCAAATTGACCGCATCCATTTTATTATCCACTATTTATTCCTGCGCCTTTAATTATATTAACTGACAAAATGGCAATTTTAGTTATTATAATGTTTGAATTATTATTATTATTATTATTATTATTACTATTATTACTATTATTATTATTACTATTATTATTATTATTATTATTACTATTATTATTATTATTACTATTATTATTATTATTATTATTTTAATTTTTTTTTATTTTTTTTTTTATTACTACTATTATGTTTGGATCAAAATCTTTCATCAAAGTTGTGTCACTGTTATTGTCTTAGGACAACTTTGAGGAAATATTTTGATTCAAATATTGACTACTGTAGATTTCTGAAGAAGGACATATTCTATACTTACTACTATATATTTACTTTTCTTTCACATTTGAGTTAATTATTCTCCACTGTTTTGAGTACTCTGAAGTTTAATATCTCTATTTGTACTATATTTTTGCAACAAATGACAATAAATACATCATAATTATGAATAAAATCATACAGACAACTTTAAGGAACTTTTTAATATATTGACTACTGTAGATTTCCGGTAGTTCCAATGTTAAGCAGGAGATATTCTATACTTACTACTGTATATTTACTTTGCTTTCACTTTTTATGCAATTATTTTCCACTGTTTTCAGTATTCTGAAGTCTAATATTTCTATTAGTGCTATATTTTTGCAGCAAAGGATCATAAATACATTATAATGACAAATAAAATCAAAAATACAACTTAAAATGTTGACAACCGCTGATTTTCGGTAGTTGCAGCATTAAGCAGGCTGTATTATATACTTACTACTGTATATTTACTTTTCTTTAACTTTTTATGTTATTAGTTTATACTGTTTTGAGTATTCTTAAGTGTAATATCTCTATTAGTGCTATATTTTTTGCAGTAAATGATAATAAATAAATCATAATGAATGAATAAAATCATGAAGACAACTTTGAGGAACTTTTTAAAATGTTGACTGCTGTGCATTTGCAGTAGTTCCAGTGTTAAGCAGGACACATTCTATACCTACTGTGGTATATTTACTTTACTTTCACTTTTTATGTAATTAGTTTCCAATGTTTTGCTTATTCTGAAGTGTAATATCTTTATTAGTACTACAACCCCAAATCGGAAAAGTTGGGACATTATGGAAAACATAAATAAATAAGTGATTTCTAGTCGACGGTGCTTCTGGACACTGTTAACATAGGGCTTCCTTTTGGCACAGTACAGTTTTAACTGGCATTTGTGGATGTAACTACTAGACAAAAGTTTGCCAAAGTAGTCCTGAGCCCATGTGGTGATATCACTTGTAGATGAATGATGATTCTTGATGCAGTGCCGCCTGAGGGATTGGAGATCACAGTTGTTCAGCTTAGTCTTGCGCCCTTGTCCTTTAGGCACTGAAATTTCTGCAGATTCCTTGAATCTTTTAATTATGTTATGCACTGTTGAAGGTGAAAAACCCAAATTTCTTCCTCTCTTTTTGAGGAACATTGTTTTTAAACATTTCAATTATTTTCTCATGCATCAGTTGTCAAACTGCCGTTTCTCTGCCCATCTTTGCTCCTAAAGGACTAGACCTTTGTTGGATGTTGCTTTTGTACCTGTTTGAAATCACATCATTATTTAACCAATTTACCTGATTACTAGCCCTAAACTGCTCCTGTCCCAACTTGTTTTGAAATGTGTTGCAAAAACCAAAAATTAAATACGTGTTTATTTTGAGAAAAAAAAAGAAGTAA
Organism: Danio kyathit; assembly: GCA_903798195.1. Classification (NCBI taxonomy): domain Eukaryota; kingdom Metazoa; phylum Chordata; class Actinopteri; order Cypriniformes; family Danionidae; genus Danio; species Danio kyathit. The sequence continues at coordinate 6,907,548 of LR812532.1, read as the reverse complement.
TTTTCTGGTTTGGGGTTGTATATTTTTGCAACAAATAATGATAAATACATCATAATGATGAATAAAACCAAGACAACTTTGAGGAACTTTTTAATATGCCGACTACTGTAGATTTTCTGTAGTTCCAGTGTTAAGTAGGACATATTCTATACTTACTACTATACATTTACTTTTCTTTTACTTTTTATGTACTTAGTTTTCCACTGGTTTGCTTATTCTGAAGTGTAATATCTCTATTAGTACTACAACCCCAAATCAGAAAAGTTGGGACATTATGGAAAACATAAAAAAGAAAGATGCGATTTCTAGTCGATGGTGCTTTTGGACACTGTTAACATAGGGCTTCTTTTTTGACACAGTACAGTTTTAACTGGCATTTGTGGATGTAACTACTTATTGTGGTACTTGACAAAGGTTTGCCAAAGTAGTCCTGAGCACATATGGTGTTATCGCTTATAGATAAATGAGGATTCTTGATGCAGTGCCGCCTGAGGGATCGAAGATTATAGTTGTTCAGCTTAGTCTTGCGCTCTTGTCCTTTATGCACTGAAATTCCTCCAGATTACTTGAATCTTTTAATTATGTCAGGCACTGTTAAAGGTGAAATATCCAAATGTCTTCCTCTCTTTCTTTGAGGAACATTGCTTTTAAACATTTCAATAATTTTCTCATGTATTTGTTGTCAAACTGGTGATCCACAACCCATCTTTGCTCCTAAAGGACTAGACCTTTCTGGGATGCTGCTTTTGTACCAAATCCTAATTTCAATCACCTGTTGACATCACCTGTTTCAAATCACATCATTATTTAACCAATTAATCCTTACACATTAAATGATGTTTGTTGTACTGTCAGCAATGGAATACAAGTCAAAGTAAATTCTAATCACTACTTTCTTTTATTATTTGCATTTTCCATACTGTCCCAACTTTTTCTGATTTAGGGTTGTATATTTTTGCAACAAATAATAATAAATACATCATAATGGCGAATAAAACCATAAAGGCAACTTTGAGGAACGTTTTAAAATGCTGACTACTGTAGATTTCCATTAGTTTCAGTGTTAAGCAGGACACGTATTAATATAAACCGGGAATTTAGGCTGCATCTCATTTGTATTGTTTTGATGCTTGAAGACCCCTTTTCGTCTCTGACCCGTGTACAACGTGAAATCTCCCATCTTGACAACCGCGAATTAATTAGTAACCCAGAATAAGTGTGAAGCCAGATAAGCATGTATCCGTCCATCTGAAGAGGATTTTTCTGTTTCGTGTGAAAAAGTGTTAGTTTGGAGCCCTGATCCAATTATAATGCTGTGATGCATCACAAACTACTGAATCATAACATGTGTCACCGTGTGTATTGTATCATGAGGTAATTGGCCAGACCCGGCATTATGAATACGAGAGAGTGTGTGTTTGTTTGTTTTTTTGTGGGTTTTAGGGATCAAGTAAATCCAAAATGTCAGTGAGTGTACACTTGTTATTTTTTTAAATGAGTAACATACTTTTTTCCTGCAACACTGTGAGTCTTGTATTGTCAAAAGATGATTGATTGTTTGTTTTTTATATAGTTGTGTAGCACTTACATAATACAACTCTTTAACACAAGGCAAAAGCTGCATTTTTAGTAAGAACGTCAATCTTGCTTGCATGTTGATTGATTTGTTTAGTACACTGGGAACAAAATGGTCTTTAGGAAATAGACTGAAATAACTTTAAAATGAACCTATGATGAAAATCAACTGTTGTAAACTGTTTGGACAGATAGAAATCATAGTGATAGAAACACAATAAGTCCTGATGTTAAAATAGGATCCAAATCCCTCCCATTTTGAGGTCCACTGCAACGTGACGTAGGAGTGCAGTTTTCCCTGCCCACCAAACTGGGGTGCGTTTCCCAAAACCATCGTTAGCCAAACATAGTTTGTTGATTTGCCGTTTCCCAAATCCATCGCTCCAACGAACATTTGCAAACTGCATCGCAAACTTGAGCACTTGAACCTGCACCTCTGGAGCTGTAATTAGAAACATAGTTTTATTGCCATTTATCCCCCCTATGCCCTATTCATTTAGAACATGCTAACATTAATTATTAAAAGTAAAAAAGCATTAAGGTCATCTCTCTTAGGTGTAATTTGCTTTCAAAGTATTTTAACAGTTCAGTTTTAGCGATCTTCATGTTTACAATTGTGCTCCCTTCGCAGTGCACTTTGAAAACATTGATATCATTTTGAACACAGCCTCATGGAGAAAAAGGTTAAAATTTAAAAGCGGAATTTATGTTACGTCTCCAAAGCTTGTGAAAATAAAAATAAAAACATAGCATACGCTAATTCTTTTATTTTATAGTGGGTTATTTATTAAGTGTCTGTACTGTATCCTGTTGGTTAGAACTTTCTGTTGTGGTTTGCATGTGTCAAATTGTAAAAGTAGACATTTAATTTTTTTTTAAATAAATAAACAATATACTACTTAATAATAATAATAATAATAATAATAATAATAATCATCATCATCATCCTCATTATTATTATTATTAAGTAAATATATTTAAAATAAGTAGCCTCATTATTTATTTATTTATATGATTTATATATGATATTAGAATAGTGTTAGCTTTTGTAAGTGATTTTATGTTTTAGAATAGAATATGTAATGTTCAACTTCTCAATAATATTAGTAAAGCAAACACAGGATATGTGAAACCGATATAATAATAAAGATAATATGGAAAACGAGTGCATGTTTTTACCAAAACTAATATTGGATTTTATTTTAAATCATACATGCCAACATTTGGGGGGGGGGGGGGGGGGGGGGCGCTGATGGTGCACGCGAACTGTATAGCGGGGAGATGGGTGCGCGCAAACTGAAGAAGGGAGGGGGAGGCGGGGTGGAGAGGTGCGGGTCAAATGCAGAGCGGGGAGGGGTGCGCATGGACTGAAGAGCATGCGCACATGTACCAGGTTTCAGGCCGTTTCAGGGGGTGGGGTTGAATTCTGGGAGTTTTCCGGGAGACAAAACAATACGGGAGACTCCCGGGAGTGTTAGCAGGTATGTTTTAAATGCGTGTGCATGTAAAACAATATAATTTGCACAAAGAAATGATGGGGTTGTTCTCTAAAGAAGTTACTCCACCCCGTTTAGAGAATCATTATGGGCGTTTTACGTCTTAACTAACGTGGTTCAAGCGATAGATCTGCGACAGAGAAACTAGGGGTTTTGGGAAGCACTCGTCACTACATCGTTCTTTCCACAAACGATGCATTGAACTATAGCTGCAGCCGGCAGCTGGCTCTCTGCAACTCTCACATGGTCGCCCATTGAAGCTAAGCAGGGCTGCGCCCGGTCAGTACCTGGATGGGAGACCACATGGGAAAGCTAGGTTGCTGCCGGAAGTGGTGTTAGTGAGGCCAGCAGGGGGCACCCAACCTGCGGTCTGTGTGGGTCCTAATGCCCCAGTATAGTGACGGGGACTCTATACTGCTCAGTGAGCGCCGTCTTTCGGATGAGACGTTAAACCGAGGTCCTGACTCTCTGTGGTCATTAAAAATCCCAGGATGTCCTTCGAGAAAGAGTAGGGGTTTAACCCCGGCATCCTGGCCAAATCTGCCCACTGGCCTCTGTCCATCATGGCCTCCGAACCCTCCCCATATCATAATTGGCTTCATCAATCTGTCTCCTCTCCACCAATCAGCTGGTGTGTGGTGTGCGGTCTGGCGCAAAATGGCTGCCGTCGCGTCATCCAGGTGGATGCTGCACACTGGTGGTGGATGAGGAGATTCCCCCCAATATGTAAAGCGCTTTGAGTGTCTAGAAAAGCGCTATATAAATGTAAGGAATTATTATTATTATTATTATTATTATTATAATAGTTCAGCCGCGAGTTACGTCGTAGTTTGGGAAATGCACCCCTGATCGACAGCCACGTATTAACATGTCTCTGTATTAACACGTATAATCATATCAACAAGACAGGATGTGCGCAAAGCAACTGGATTTTAAAGATTTGTTGAGCTCTCTGTGATCATCGATCATCATCAAATGTGATCAAGAATGAGTTTTACAAGTTCAAAACGTTTTTAAAACAGTGCATGTTTGTAATAAAGACAGTAAAGTTGCAACATAATTCAACACCACAGCCGCAAAGTGTCATTACAATTATAAAAGAAGATGCTTCAATCCCAGTTTGTGGACTTAAATCAGGTTTATTTTGTACATTACCATAATGGATGTCCATACAGCAGTGTATATTAACGTGTATCCTGGCACATTTACCTTGCAAAAACAGTGCAAAGCTATAACAACATTGTGTTTGACTCATCGTTGCAGAAAGGCTTGAATTAACTCCACAACAAATACATCAAATAACAGTTGAAGTTCTTATTGGAGTAAGAGAGATCTGCTTTATTCTTGTCTGTCACTGTGCTGTTTATCAACTTAAGGGCTACAGCTCTGACATGCATGTGGGCAGGGTGAACTAGCTCATTTGCATTAAAGGCACAGGCAACAAAAACCAGCCTGATCTCATGAGGAAACGTAAGTATTTTACGTTTTGTCAGTTAAGTGGCTAATTCGTACAAATTCGTACGAGTTTAGTCGTACGAAAATGTACGATTTTAAAAAGGAGGCGTGGCACCGAACCCCACCCCTAACCCCAACCGTCATTGGGTGATGAGCAAATCGTACTAATTTGTACGACTTAGATCATACAAATTCATACGAATTAGCCACTAAATCAAAAAGTTACGAATCGCCGTGAGATTGCGTTGACAAAAACAGCTACAATGTCTCAGCAGCTCAAATTTCCCAGCTTTAAAAAGATATACCCCCGGTTTCACAAACAAAGTTTAAGGCTAGTCAAGATTAAATTGCATGTTTGAGCTGTCTCGCAGAATAACTCGCAATGAGATGTCTTAAAATACGTCAGTTTCATTTTTTTTTGTCTCCAGGTGCACACCAGTAATATATTTTTCGGTCACACTTTATTTTGACGGTCCGTTTGTTGAATTTAAGTTACATTGCAACTAATTGTCATTAGATTATAAGTAGACTGTTAGGTTGGGGTTAGGGTTGGGGTTGGGGTTAGGGTTAGTGTAAGTTGACATGTAATTGCAAAGTTTCTTATGGTCAGTTAAATGTCTGTTGAAGGACTGTTAAATGTCAGTGTCAACAGATATTAAGAAGACAGTCTACTAATACTCAAATGGACCATCAAAATAAAGTGTTACCTATTTTTCTTAGGCCATTTTATAAATGTGGCTTAAATAGCCTAATTTCTCTAAGGCCTAGTCCTGGCCTAATCTAAGCGCTGTTTGTGAAACTGGGCCATAGTAAATAATCTGATGGGTGTTTTAAGCTGAAACTTTACAGACACATTCTGGAGACACAAAACACTTATATTACAGTAAATCTTGAAAAATAGGTGCCCTGTAATTAATAACAGATAAATTGCTTGTAAATGTTGTAAAAATTCCTAAAATGTTAAATATATTGTCTATATTTTTATATTATTAAACATACTACATTTTTTAATGATTATATATATTTAATATATTTAAAAAAAAAACTCAAAATAAGTCATACGAGTCAATAGTTCATACGTCAATAACTCATACTAAAACTGATCATTTTATAATAAATAATAAATAGATAAATTAAAAAACAAGATTTTATGATCAACGTTAAAAGGAGCTGAATTGCTAACTTGTGTTGATAGAATCTATTATACAGGGTGATTCAAAAAGAATACCACAATTTTGAAAATCGGGAACTCTGCAAAGAAGGAAAGGAGAGCTAAGCTCTGTCTGTCGTCGATTTAAGGAAGCTCTGAAATTTCACATTAATGAATTAAAAGAAGGAGCAACCACAACTATCCAAACTGTTACACCCGAGATGCTACAGAGAGTGAGGAACGAGTTCAATTATCGTGTTGATGTCACTTGAGTGTCTGGAGGGGTCATGTTGAACATCTATTAACTTGTTTTCTAATGAAAAAAAAAACCTGTTGTTAAGTACTCTTCACATTGATTAATTACCCAAGGTTTCATCATGTTTCTTTGATTAAATACAGATTTTCAAACTTGTGGTATTCTTTTTGGTCACACTTTATTTTGACGGTCCGTTTGTTGAATTTAAGTTACATTGCAACTAATTATCATTAGATTATAAGTAGACTCTTAGGTTAGGGTTGGGGTTAGGGTTAGTGTAAGTTGACATGTAATTGCAAAGTTTCTTATAGTCAGTTAAATGTCTGTTGAAGGACTGTTAAATGTCAGTATCAACAGATATTAAGTAGACAGTCTACTAATACTCAAATGGACCATCAAAATAAAGTGTTACCTTCTTTTTGAATCACCCTGTATATTGACATTACATTTTTTTTTATCAAGAACACTGGATTCAATTGATCAAGAGTGACTGTAAAGACATCTAAAATACTACAAAAATAAATGCTGTTATTTTGAACTTTCTGCTCATCAAAGAATCCAGGAAAGCAAAATGTGTCATAAAAAATATTCACCAGAATAATCATCATCATCAATCACCAATAATAATTAATCAAAAGAGAGATGCAAATCATCATATTAGAATGTGACTCTGAAGCCTGGGGTAATGATGCTGAAAATTCAGCTTTGCATCCCAGGGAATAAATTACATTTTAAAATATATTTGCATAGAAAACTGAGTATATTTTACCATTAAACTTTTAACCCCCCTCCCCCCCCTGTATATTTTCCCCAATTTCTATTTAACAGAAAGATTTTTTCAACACATTTCTAAACATAATAGTTTCAAACTAATTTCTAATAAATAATTAATTTTATCTTTGCCATGATGGCAGTACATAATATTTGACTAGATATTTTTCAAGATACTAGTATTCAGCTTAAAGTGACATTTAAAAGCTTAACTAGGTTAATTAGGCAAGTTAGTGTAAATAGGCAAATCATTGTACAGTATAGCGGTAGTTTGTTCTGTAGACAATCTGAAACAAATATTGCTTAAGGGGGCTAATAATATTGACCTTAAAATGGTTTTTAAAAAATGTAAAAACTGTTTTTATTCAAGCTGAAATAAAACAAATAATAAGAAAAAATATTATAGGAAATACTGTGAAAAATTCCTTGCTCTGTTAAAAACCATTTGGGGAAAAAGGAGACATAATGATTTTGACTTCAACTGTATTATATATATATATATATATATATATATATATATATATATATATATATATATATATATATATATATATATATATATATATATATATACAGTATACACACACACACACACACACACTCACTCACTCACTCACTCACTCACTCACTCACTCACACACTTTATTAGGTACACCTTACTAGTACCGGGTTGGACCGCTTTTTGCCTTCAGAATTGCCTTAATCCTTCATGGCATAGATAAAACAAGGGTACTGGATTTATTCCAGTATTTTGGTCCATATTGACATGATAGCATCATGCAGTTGCTGCAGATTTGTCGCCTGCAAATCTCCCATTCCCCCACATTCCAAAGGTGCTCTATTGGATTGAGCTCTGGTGACTGTGGAGGCCATTTGAGTACAGTGAACTCATTGTCATGTTCAAGAAACTAGGCTGAGATGATTCGCACTTTATGACATGGCGCGTTATCCTGCTGGAAGTGGCCATCATCAGAAGATGGGTACACTGTGGTCATAAAGGGACGGACATGCTTTCATGTTGTTGATGCCAAATTCTGACCCTACCGTCCAAATGTCGCAGCAGAAATCGAGACTCATCAGGCCAGGCAATGTTTTTTCCAATCTTCTATTGTCCAAATTTGGTGAGCCTGTGTGAAATGTAGCCTCAGTTTCCTGTTCTTAGCTGACAGGAGTGGCACCCGGTGTGGTCTTCTGCTGCTGTAGCCCATCTGCCTCAAGGTTTGATGTGTTGTGCGTTCAGAGATGCTCTTCTGCAGACCTTAGTTGTAACAAGTGGCTATTTGAGTTACTGTTGCCTTTCTATCAGCTGGAACCAGTCTGGCCATTCTCCTCTGACCTCTGGCATCAACAAGGCATTTGCGCCTACAGAACTGCCGCTCACTGGATATTTTCTTTTTTTTGGACCATTCTCTGTAAACCGTAGAGATGGTTGTGCGTGAAAATCCCAGTAGATCAGCAGTTTCTGAAATCCTGAGACCAGCCCATCTGGCACCAACAACCATGCCACGTTCAAAGTCCCTTAAATCCAATAGTATCTGGATGCAGCCTTTATGATGCAAGCTGAGAGCGATGCAATGTCAGGCACAATGCACTCAAATGAAGCGAGTGACGTCACTGTGAGGGGTAGAGTTAGGGGTGGGGTTAGGTGAGCCCATTAAAAAGCATTGGATGCAGCTCAGATTGCACTGCACCAGGTCTGCACCCAGACCGCTCTCCTTAAATCACATTTCTTCCCCATTCTGATGCTCGGTTTGAACTGCAGCAGATCGTCTTGACCATGTCTACATGCATTGAGTTGCTGCCATGTGATTGGCTGATTAGAAACTTGCATTAACAAGCATTTAGACAAGTGTACCTAATAAAGTGGCCGTTGAGTGTGTGTATATATATATATATATATATATTCATTCATTTTCTTGTCGGCTTAGTCCCTTTATTAATCTGGGGTCGCCACAGCGGAATGAACCACCAACTAATCCATCACGATTTTACGCAGCGGATGCCCTTCCAGCCGCAACCCATCTCTGGGAAACATCCACACACTCATTTACACTCATACACTAAGGACAATTTAGCCTACCCAATTCACCTGTACTGCATGTCTTTGGACTGTGGGGGAAACCGGAGCACCCAGAGGAAACCCACGCGAATGCAGGAGAACATACAAACTCCACACAGAAACGCCAACTGACCCAGCCGAGGTTCGAACCTGTGACCCAGCGACGTTCTTGCTGTGAGGCGACAGCCTGCGCCACTGCGTCACCGCATATATATATATATAAGGTGATTTAAGGAGATTGGTCTTGATGCAGACCTGGTGCAGTGCAATCTGAGCTGCATCCAATGTTTATATATATATATATAAATCAATAAATCCTAGTGTTCCCAAATTTTGTGCTGGTAGTTCAGTTAAAAAATGTAACACTTTCTTTTCTTCTTACTGTCCAAACAAGAACACCTTACTTGCTAGCGTACAGCCAAAAGCGCAGAAGAAAAAAAGTCTTTCCTTTCCACCCACCCATCCTCTCTTTTTCAATCTCTCTTTCCTTTATCCCTCTAAAACCGTCCTGCTCATTTCCACCGACAGACACGACTTTACACCCGATCAGCCCTGACCGCCCTTATGTGCCGTGACCTTATCTGTCTGCGGCAAACACCACGACAAAAGCACATCTCCATACAGTACGCAAACACACACACCTCCTGTTCCCTCGCACACTTCACCTGAGGCACTACAGAGAAGCTGAGAATAGAACGCTCTCATTCTCCACTGGAAAAAAAAAAGAAAGTGTAACAATGACCCACCTTCAGATGGCTACTAACAGAGTGCTGCGCTTGGACCCAGGCCAGGCGAGCGGATTTTCATGTCCTAGATGGAAGTGTGCTTAGTGAAGGGGTTTCTGGGTAATGACAGTGTGGGTTTTTGATGGTCGGCGCGTGTGCAGAAATGGACGCAGCAGGAGATCACAATCATTTGTTCTGGGACGGTTTCCATATTTCACTTTCTCATGGCTCTGGTGTGTTTCAGAGACTAGAGTCCTGAAGGCTCTGATTGCTACCTTTGTCAGCAAGAAGTAGTTGGAAATTAGTTATGGTGGTGGATAAAAAAAGATTAGCTTTTTTATCTACTTGGTCCATTTAAGATGTAAAAAATGGGTCATTTTTGGTATGATGTTAGAGCAGGACACTCACATACTGTAGCGACATCTACCAGTAGGGCTAATTTTCACTATTTAAAGCTTGACTCTTCTGTACATCTTACGTTGAGTACTAAGATTGACAGAAAATTAAAAGTTAGACTAACATGGCTAAGAACTAAACTCTCAATCTTGTGTAATATTTACGATAATTTGCTGCAGTACCATGGCTGAAGTACGAGCAATACACAGCGCCTGAAAATAGTCCCCAGCACCAAGCCCTATATCACAACCAGTTAGAATCTAATAGCATTGGTAAGTTAAGCTAAGCTAAGCTACAAGTTCAGACTTCATCAGACTCGAAGATTGGCTGAATAATAAAACTCAAGTGTTTAAATTTAGACTGGATTCCTGAAGGCTCTGCTTCTGATTTGTCAGCAAGAATAGTTGGACATTAGTTTTGATTGTGGTTAAAAAAAGATTAGCTTTTAATATGTACTTGGTCCATTTAAGCTGTAAAAAATGGGTCATTTTGGTATGATGTTAGAGCAGGACACTCACATACTGTAGCGACATGTACAAGTAGGGCTGGAATGGTCAATTTATTAGAAGCTTCTAGTTTTATACAGTACATCTTCAATTAAAGAAATCAGCATTGAATCATAAAGTAAACCTTTTGTTGAAAATAAGCAAGTCCCCTAGAGTTTTGCTGTTATTTAAATCCATTCAGAAGAACTCTGGGATTGGAAACACTTTAGCTTAGTTTAGCATTAATCATTGAATCGGATTAGACCATTAGCATCTCGCTCAAAAACTAAACACTGTTGATAAACTTTACTATTTAAAGCTTGACTCTTCTCTTCATCTTACGTTGTGTACTAAGTTTGACAGAAAATTAAAAGTTGCTGTCTTCTAGGCTAATATGGCTAGAAACTATACTCTTATTCTTGTGTAATAGTTATGAAAATTTGCTGCAGTACCATGGCTGAAGTTGGAGCAATGATAGGAGCAATACACTGCGCCTAAAAATAATCCCCAGCACCAAGCCCTATAGCACCACCACTTAGAATGTAATAGGTACATTAAACTAAGCTAAAAGTTCAGACTCCGCCAGACCTGAAGATTGGCTGAATAATAAAACTCAACCCTGCTGAAAAATCCAGCTTAAACCAGCCTAAGCTGGTTGGCTGGTTTTAGCTGGTCGACCAGCCTGGTTTTAGAGGGGTTTTGGCCATTTCCAGGCTGGTTTCCAGCCATTTCCAGCCTGGTCTTAGCTGGTCAGGCTGGAAAATGACCAGCGTAAACCAGCTAAAACCAGCTTGACCAGCCTGGTTTAACCTGGACATAGCTGGTTTTGGCTGGTCAAGCTGGTTTTAGCTGGTCAACTCCCAGCCTGACCAGCTAAGACCAGGCTGGAAATGGCTGGAAACCAGCCTGGAAATGGCCAAAACCCCTCTAAAACCAGGCTGGTCGACCAGCTAAAACCAGCCAACCAGCTTAGGCTGGTTTAAGCTGGTTTTTTCAGCAGGGAACTGTTTAAATTTAGACTGGATTCCTGAAGGCTCTGCTTCTGATTTGTCAGCAAGAAGTAGTTGGACATTAGTTTTGGTTGTGGTTAAAAAAAGATTAGCTTTTAATATCTACTTGGTCCATTTAAGCTGTAAAAAATGGGTCATTTTTGGTATGATGTTAGAGCAGGACACTCACATACTGTAGTGACATGTACAAGTAGGGCTGCAATGGACAATTTATTAGAAACTTCTGATTTTATACAGTATATCTTCAATTAAAGAAATCAGCATTGAATCTAAAAGAAACACTTTTGTTGAAAAAAAGCAAGTCCCCTAGAGTTTTATTGTTATTTTACTGTTACTTGTTGTGAGGGATTCAGCAGCCCATATGGTAATGGGGAGGACATTGCACCACTGTTGAACAATAAATGAAAAGGTTCTGGAAAGTGGCTGTGACACCCCAGGCTCATTGGAAATACAAACCTCAGCTTACATTTTTTTGTAAAACATTAAATATGTTGCTCCTGGTACGTTTTGTAGCACATTTCATATGACAGATCCACTAGAGGGTGCTGTTTTGCGATAATAAAGTATGCTATTTAGGGTATGTTTTGTTGTACTTTTTAGATACACATCCTTGTTGTAAATGTCCACAGAAGTGAACAGATCACCTGGTGTTTTCAAAAGCAAACGTTAGAGAAACGTGCACCCCAACCATGTAGGTTTACCTTGATATTACATTTCTTTTATCACTTTTATGGAGATACCAAACTTTTTCACCAAACTTAAACCTGAATGCTCTGCATTACAAGTACAACACCATACAAAGTGAGCTACCAAGCATAAAAGTTGTCCATATGTAGATAGATAGGTAGAAAAACGTATTCAGGTACAAAACACTGTCACATAGTTTTTTAGTGTTTATTTGTTGTTGTGCAAAGAAAATGCACAAAAGTAATTGTTTATTTGTTGATAATATGTGCCTGTAAATATCATTAAACTTTGTATAACTGCATTAACTAATTGAAAAAAGTAAGCTCTGCGCACCCAGTACCGGGTCTGTGACGTCATTTACTTTCGAATTCTTTATATTTTAAAGGTCCGTACTGGCCCAATAAGTGGTTCCGTTCTCTCATCAGTTGGAATAGAATAACTTTTGCATAGATTATGACAGAGATATTTTTTCTTTTTTCTGATTACTGTGCAAGAACCACCAAAGTTAATTACAGCAACGTAGACCCCACAGAACCTAAAAGGTACACTTTCAAATTTGAGTTTACAAAAAAAAAAAGCGCCTCTTTTTTGGAGGGGTTCATTATAACACAGACAACATATACAATTATTTTAATTACTTTCAACAGTGTTTTATAAAAATTCAAAGGGTTTTTTCAGAATGATACCAAACTTTTGCCTTTACACCTCTGCATGTGGATTTGGTAAGCTTTTTAATTTGGGTAGGCAAAATAGGCGGAAAGCCCTAAATATCATTTGACGTAAAATAGATGTAAAAAGAACAAAAGTTGTTGGAGTCATACTGTTCATGTGATCTATAATCTGCACTCAAATGTATGTTTATGAATGTTTTTGCATATTCATAACAATGTTGTCTCAAGCAAGTATTTCCTATATGAGCCTGTGCTTTTGCTTTTGTTTTTTTAAAAGAAAAGACAAAGAACCAACAGATAGATAATGGATTTTATTATATGTACATGGTAGTTAAGGCTACTTAAAGGGGACATGTTATGCAAAAATCACTTTTATAAAGAGGTTTAAGCACAGTTGTGTGGCAACAGTCTGTGAATATAACCAGCTTCTAATGGTAAACATTTATAAATTGTATTCTTTTATAATCACACTTGATAAAAACAGTCTGCATAAACACTGTGATTGACATTGTCCCTTTGTACGTGTCATCAGAGGGGGAAAAGCCCCGCCTACTAGTGACGATCTCTCCCTCTTGTTTTGTTTTTTATCTGCCACTATGCTGACACACAGGCATTTGTAGCTCTGCCCTCTTTTGAAAAGAGCACGATCTCATTCAAATTTAAAGCGACATTTACCAAAATGACACAACTATAATCAAAACAGCAGTTTTAAAGAGTTATAAAACATTATTTGTGAGGTATTTTCATCAGAGACTTTTGTAAAAAGGGGTATAATAGGTCCCCTTTAACAAAGCGGGATCCCTTTTTCAGGTCTAGACTCGCATTGTAACCTTTTTTGTTTTTTGTTTTTCACGACACGTGTTTGCTCATTTCTGTGACAGAGCTCCATCATTCTTCTCAACCATCCTCACACGAGCATTAAAAAAAATCTCTCGTTCTCAGTGCTGTGGATTGAGCAGTGGAACAGAAGCGAAACACATCCAGCACCCCTGGCTAAATGTAGCCTGTGATGTACCTATTGATCGCTCCAGATCGCTCTGCTCGTGGGCGTTTGCGAGTGCGCTGCCATGCTCTGAAGTTTTCCAGAGACTGTGGATTATTCTCCAGAGCTGCCAGCAGTTTTCACACCAGGGTTCGATTCGGTTTTGCCCCCGCAGATCCGCGTGCCGTCGTGAGCACTAGCAGCACCTGTTTACCAGCCGTAGCTTGGTAACTCAGGTGAAGATGTCAGATTCGCTGTTTTATTCATGCTTCTGTTACCGGCAGAAATTATCATGCACAAAACAAAACTTGTGTGCGTTTTACAGTATGGAAAGAGATTGAAATAATGCTGCTTATCCAACAGGCAATTTATGCAGCTTTCTGAGAATTTACTAGAGTAAATCGAGTGCATTTATCAAGAAAAGAAAGAATTGATTGATTGGTAAACTGATTATCTTTGTTATTTAACATTTAGGAATTATTATTATTTAAATACATATTCATGTTTTAAATGTTTATTTAATTGAAATAAAAATGTTAATTTATTAATTAATTTATTTATTTATTTAAACAACAGTTCTGTTTGGTTCTCGAATCTGATTGGCTGATAGCCATGCAATATTCCCATAATCACAGGACTCGTACAGCCTTAATACCATTGTGTATTAATCCAGATTTTTAGACTCTCCGTGTTTGATTATATATATATATATACAGTTGCAATCAGAATTATTCAACCCCCTTTGAATTTTTTTTTTCTTTTTTAAATATTTCCCAAACGATGTTTAACAGAACAAGGAAATTTTCACAGTATGTCTAATAATATTTTTTCTTCTGGAGAAAGTCTTATTTGTTTTATTTCCGCTAGAATAAAAGCAGTTTTAATTTTTTAAAACGCATTTTAAGGTCAAAATTATTAGCCCCTTTAAGCTATATATTTTTCTCAATAGTCTACAGAACAAACCATCATTATACAATAACTTGCCTAATTACCCTAACCTGCCTAGTTAACCTAATTAACCTAGTTAAGCCTTTAAATGTCACTTTAAGCTGTATAGAAGTGTCTTCAAAAATGTCTAGTAAAATATTATTTACTGTCATCATGGCAAAGATAAAATAAATCATTACAGTTATTAGAGATGAGTTTTTAAAACTATTATGTTTAGAAATGTGTTGAAAATTTTTTCTCTCCGTTAAACAGAAATTGGGGAAAAAAATAAACAGAGGGGCTAATAAATCCGGGGGTTGAATATATATATATATATATATATATATATATATATATATATATATATATATATATATATATTTACAAGATTATGCCATTGAACTGTATAAACACAATTCTATAAACGCAATATCAAACTCATAGCAGTGCGATATGGCTGTATATTACTGGTGGGACACTATTGCACTCGGCCTACTGCATACCTGTTACATTAAGATGTAAAAATAAGGGATATGCCCTCCAAAAAAAACAAAAAAGAACAAAATTAATATTATATTAAATATTATATTACTGTGGCTGTTTTCTGATTAAAGAGCAACAAATGAATCTCTCATTTAGATTTTTCATTTGATTACATTAAATAACAGAGGTGTCACTTGACACATGCACACATCTAACATTATAACATTCGATTGCTTTCCTAACTTTTTATGCTCATTTAAGACAAAATTAGTTGTGTTTGAATTAGAAAACCCACCAAAATCATAATAATAAATAATACATATTATTATTATTATTATTAATTATGTGTATATGTCTGTTCAAACCGTTCAAAACCCAGACTCTCACTTCGTTTTAAATCGCATGTACAGAATCCGTTTGGGAAACAGCGTATTTATCACTATGGAGCACGTCTGACAGTCACGCACTGCTAGGATTGCATAGGAGTGGCAACAGCGCCTAATGGCAATGAAAGGAATCCCTCCATGTTTATATTTATTTCACAGTGTTTTCATGCCTATAAAAACGAAAGCACAGAACAGATTCACATTTAAGGGGCAACGGGTGGCCCCTGGTGGTTCGGCGGTATGGGTTGCATATAGGGAGGATTGGCTCTTTATTGCCACCCTTCATAGAAAGATTGAACATTTGGGAGAAAAACAGGAAATACCCTTACGAATAGCGGGATAAAACTGTAAAATACAGGAGAATCCCGAGAAAAATGAGAGGGGTCTAGATGCTGACCTGGTGCAGTGCAATCTGAGCTGCATCCAATACTTTTTAATGGGCTCACTTAACCCCACCCCTAACCCTACCCCTCACAGTGACGTCACTTGCTCCATTTGAGTGCATTGTGTCTGACATTGCATCGCTGAGTGATGCAATCTCAGCTTGCATCATAAAGACTGCATCCAGATACTATTGGGAGAAACGGGAGGGTTAACAAGTATGGCCTACTGCCTTGTGCCAACGCATGCCTCATACCAGTGCCAATATGCAGCCATATCGCACTGCTACTCATGTGATATTGTTCATATATATTCATTCATTCATTCATTCATTCATTCATTCATTCATTCATTCATTCATTCATTTTCTTTCGGGTTAGTACCTTTATTAATCTGGGGTTGCCACAGCGGAATGAACCGCCAACTTATCCAGCATATGTTTTACGCAGCGAATGCCCTTCCAGCTACAACCCCAATTTCATTGGGGAATGTTCATTTATCTATCTATCTATCTATCTATCTATCTATCTATCTATCTATCTATCTATCTATCTATCTATCTATATATATATATATATATATATATATATATATATATATATATATATATACAGTTGAAGTCAGAAAAAACAATTCAAAGGGGGGCTAATAATTCTATTTTAAATATTTCCCAAATTATGTTGAACAGAGCAAAGAAATTTTCACAGTATGTCTGATAATATTTTTTCTTCTAGAGAAAGTCTTATTTGTTTTATTTCAGCTAGAACAAAAGCAGTTTTACATTTTTTTAAAAACCATTTTAGGGACAAAATTATTAGCCCCTTTAAGCTATTTTTGTTTTTAATAGTCTACAGAATAAACCATCGTTATACAATAGCTTGTCTAATTACCTTAACCTGCCTAGTTAACCTAATTAGCATAGTTAAGCCTTTAAATGTCACTTTAAGCTGAATAGAAGTGTCTTGAAAAATATCTAGTCAAATATTCAGGGGGGCTAATAATTCTGACTTCAACTGTGTATATATATGTATATATATATATATATATATATATATATATATATATATATATATATATATATATATATATATATGTGTGTGTGTGTGTGTGTGTGTGTGTGTGTGTGTGTGTATGTACAGTTGAAACCAGAAGTTTACATACACTGTATTAAAAGTAAAAAGGCACACCAAATAAGTAAATTTTGAAAAAAGTCAGATGTTAATGTGACTAAACTGTTTCTCTTTTAGGTAAGTTAGGATTATCAAATTATCAAAATTGCTTCTGTTATGCTTAATAGCAGAATAATGAGAGAGATATTTTTTGAGAAATTGTAAGATTATTATGCCTCTGAAAAAGCTCAGATGATGGTGTCAAGGTTCTGGAAGTTTCTGATTGGCTAATTGACAACATTTGAGTTAATTGGATGCTGTAGAATAGTTTTTAAGGAAAACCTCAAACACACTGCTTCCTTGTGTGACAACATGGGAAAATCAACAAGCCAGAATCAACAAAAAAGCCAGATTACAATTTGCTAAATTACACTGGGAAAAAGGCAAATTTTGGAGACATGTCCTGTAGTCTGATGGAACTAAGATTGAACTGTTTAGCCATAATGACCAGTGTTACATTTGGAAGACAAAGGGGAAAGCTTACAAGCTTAGGAACACCATCCCAACTGTGAAGTATGGGGGCGGCAGCATCATGTTGTGGGGCTGTTTTGCTGCATGAGGGACTGGTCCACTTCACAGCATAGATGGCATCATGAAGAAAGAACATGATGTAGAAATACTGAAGCAACATCTCAAGACATCAGCCAGGAAATTAAAACTTGGCCACAAATGGGTTTTCCAAACAGACCATGACCCTAAGGTCTCGTTTACACTAGTGCATTTTCGTTTTGAAACGGCGTTTTAGATCAAAAACGATCCGCGTCCATACTAGCGTTTCATCTAGCGTTTCTAAAGATATTTCCGTCCACACTACTCCACTAAAAACGCATATCACGTGACCATTCGCGCACTCTGGGCATGCGCGTTCAAGTATAAACAGGAAGCATGTGTCTCGCTCGGCATTTGGTTATTGTTAGTCAACAAACGCTGGTTGAACGATGAACGTGAGCGATTAGCGAGTGCTTGAACAATAGCTTGCCTGTTGCGAATATATGCAGCTGCTGTAGTAAAAAAGGCAGAGTTTTAACTTCACAATGGCGCCTAAAACGAACAATAGTGCAAACAACGCTCCCATTTCTGTCAATGTTGTTGTTTACAGTGAAGGCTGGTCTGCCGTCTTCCGGTAGCGTTATAGTCATGTGATAGGGGCTTGACAAATAGGGGGAGGATACGCAATGACCCAAAAGCCCCAGTCAGGTAGCGAATCTCAGCAGCCACACCTCCGTTTTCAGATGTCTCCGTTTTCCCCCATCCACACTGAGACGGAGCAGCAGCGTTTTAGAATGAAAACGGCCTCTCCAGCGTTTTCAAAACGCTCTGTTTTCGGGGCGAAAACTCCGGCGTAGTGTGGACGGATGGCTTAACCGTAGCAAAACTTATCCGTTTTAAAACGAAAACGCATTAGTGTAAACGGGGCCTAAGCATACTGCCAAATTAGTTAAAATGTGCTTTAAGGACAACAGAGTGAATGTTTTGGAGTGGCCATCACAAAGCCCTGAGCTCAATCCTATAGAAAATTTGTGGGCAGAGTTAAAAAAAAAACTGCGAGCAAGACAACCAACAAATCTGACTTAGTTACACCAATTCTGTCAGGAGGAATGGGCCAACTTCCTGCAAACTATTGTGAGAAGCTTGTGGAAGGATACCCAAAACATTTGACCAAAGTTATACAGTTTAATAGCAAAGCTAAAAAAATACCAAGGAAATGTATTCAAACTTTTGACTGTCTAGAAATTAATAAAAAAATCTCAAAAAAAAATTCTCTCATTATTCTGGCATTTAGCAAATGTAAATGATTTAGGTAATCCTAAAGGACCTAAAATAGTAAACGTTAAGTATGATTTACCATCAGACATTTTTGTAAAAATGGTTATGTTCCTTTTTTTAGAGTGTATGTAAACTTCTGATTTCAACTGTATATATATATATATATATATATATATATATATATATATATATATATATATATATATATATATATATATATATATATATATATATATATGAATGTGTGTTTTTTTTAATAACACAAATAATAATGAATAAATACACCCATTATATTATTTAAAATATTAAAATAAATATTAAAATATTAAGAGAATGAAACTTGTTTTTAGACCATTTAGGTCCATTTTATTTGTCAAGATTTGATACAAAAAAATGTATATATATATATATATATATACATTTTTTCAATTGATTAATATTTATATATTTTATTAAATAAATCTATTCTTATTGTATTTTTTATAATAATTCATTGTGGAGTGTGTATTGATAATTTTGAATCCCATTACTAATAGTGTTTTTTACTATATTTTACTGTGTTAATTTGAAAAATACTGTAATACAGTTTTTTGGTTTAAAAAAAAAACAAGCAGCCAGTAGAACAAATAATACCATCAAGTACAATTTCACCACGGATTAAAGAGAATGAGATTTCTCCACGGCAATAATGAGAATTGACGGCTTAATCGTGGCGAATAGGGCTAATACATATTCCTTTTGATTTTGTTTGGAATTATGACGCAGACGCGTTCCTGACAGGTTTTATTCAACTGAACTGAAGTGCTTCAGAAAGCAGCTGTTGTTCAACGCCAACCAGCGAGCAACAAATGATTAGTGTGAAAGCTCTTTTCATGTCCGTGTTTATTTCTAACGTCTGCAAACTCCAGAAAACATGTAGGAGAGCGTGTTTGTGTTGTGTGTGGGGTTCTGTGTGTTTTCTGCTGTTTTATTAGCGTGTGTGGGGGTGTATGTGTGAGTCGAGAGACACTATTTGTGTGTGTATGTGTGTGTGTGGGAGGAGAAGGGATACTGGCTGCCTCCATGATTGTGTGTGTGTGTGTGTGTGTGTGTGTGTGTGACTCACGTCTGGCAGGCTTTACTTTCACCGACAGAGAAACGCTTCCAACTCAAGACATGCAGGTTAAGAGTGAATTCCTGACTCCCCCTGCTGGTTCAAAGTGTTACTGCCCTAAAAATACCTCGATTTGGATCTGACCTTTAACTTTGTGTGTACAGATATGTGATTTACAGGCAGAGTGCAAATTTGGGGGGTATTGATCCTCCTAATTAACGCTCGATCCCCCACTAAAGGACGTATGGAGGAGATGTATAGAGGGTCCGCCTTTTAATAGTCCGAAGTAGTTTCCTCTGACCTGTATTTTAAATATTAATGTTAATAACTAAAATAATAGATGATAGAAATACACATTTGACAACCCCTATAACGGTTTATACCATTGTGAATGAATAATCGCGCCAATGTGTGCGAAAATAAAATCATTCAACAGTCTGAAAACGGCAGACCTAGAGCACCGACAGACATAGTAAGTGTTCACAAGACAAATTTCTTATAAAATAGGTGTTTGTATCGACATTGAGCCTAAAAGTTAAGTTAAACTAGACGCTTGTATAGTTTGACCTACAGCAATCTTTGAAATAGCTATTGAGGTTACTGTAGTAAAATTTATTTTATTTTTTGAAACATTTCAAATATTTTGGAGCAGTAAACATGTCAGGCTAAATAATTCAAATGAATCATCGACTTCTGCTGTCTTCATTAGTTTAAGCACACAGATTTCTTTACAATTTAAAAAGGCATCTTTTGATATATTTTCTGCTGGAGATACTGTTGTCCTAAAAAAACAAAAAAAACAAAAAATAAAAAATAATCTTACTCATACCTTAGGAACGGTATTACAGAAAATTTTGGCGGTTTTAAAACCTTGACTTTTCAAAACCGCGGTATACCTTGAAAACGGTTATCATCCCATGCCTAGTCAGAATACACCAAATATCCCTCAAACACTTAAAACTTAAATACATTCGATTAATTAATTAGATGTAATTTAAATAAATACATGAATTTGTTTCAATGAAGCATGCAAAAACGAACAACCCCCCCTGATCGTCAGTGTATAATTCACACCCTGTTTACAGGGACACACAAAGTTGTATAATGACATTGGTAGGCTATGACATAGTTGTACTCTATTATAATGGTTTGCAGGGTCACACCTCCTGTCCCTGTAATTCGAAACACTCAAAAATCATACTTAATGAGGTTGTTGCTAGATCGCATATGGTTGCGGGCGGAAGTTAACGAGAGTTGTTTATATTATTTGTTAAATTTCCTATTTATTGTATTTTATTAACGGCTACCCCCACCCCAACCCTAAACCCAAGCCTCACAGCACTGTAAAAATGATAGTTGTATTGAGTATTATTTATAATATCTATTAAATTACCCAATAAATTGTATTTTTTAACACCTGCCCCCACCCCAACCCTAAACCCAACCATCACAGTACTGTAAAAATATTCATTATTGTTATAGTGTCATAAAAAATGCTGCTATATTGATGTGCATATTGCACTTCTGGCAGGCCTCGTGTCCGAACTAAACACAGCTAGTGTTTTAAACCCACGATAAACTTCCGGTGAAAGCTTAATGTGACTATTTACAATTTCATAAGGTTGTTTTTACAGCATCGATGTTGTAATGTAATTACAATATATTCAGCTAATTAGACTTAAGCATTCATTTAGTTGTTTAAGCGTAAAACTAGATGAAAGACCGCTGTAATGGACATGGAATTTAATGCAATGCTTCTTGTCCGGTGTGAGACCCACTTCATATCTTACAGACAGTGAAGAACGCTGATTTTTAAAGAAATCAGATCCTAAATGTGACAATTTTGTAATGGAAAATCAGTTCACCGGAAGCCCTTGGGCTGCCTGCCTGAAAATTAAAAGTCTGTGTGCATATAGCCTATATATTACGCCTATGGAGTATGACTGTACACCATGTATACAAGTGTGTGTGTGTCAGATCCACTTGAACAGTGTTGGGAAAGTAACTTTTGAAAGTTAAGCATTAAAATATTGAATCACTTTCCAAAAAAGTAACTAATTGCATTACTTAGTTACTTTTTGGGGACAGAAATGGGGTAAGGCTGATTTATACTTCTGCGTCAAGCGCATGCGTAGGGTCCGGTGCAGCCTTCGCAAGGTTGCAAAGCTCTCGCCATGGCTGACGCCAACACTCACGCGCACCTCACAAAAACGTTTAACTACACGTCGCGACGACGAGTAACGCAAGCTCTGTGATTGGTCGGCTTGGTAGCGCTGACAAGTATGGCCGCTGCTGAGAGCCGTGAGCCTGATGGAACGAGTGTTTACAAGTGTGGAGTCCCGTGAAGGAGCTCCAGATGCAAACTTTTTTGTTGTGTTTACCTTATGATTAAAGTTGTTGGACCTCTGCCAGTTCCCACTTCTGAATAAGTGAGTTTTAGCTTCTTGTACATTAAGGTAGCATTCAGAAAAAAACAAAACACCTGCGAAGAAACGTGACACAGAGGAACATAAAAGCCTACTGCCAGCTAGCGTTTCGGAAGTGTTATTGCAGAGCAACACAAAGCAGAAGTATAAATGCACGGCTACGTGCAAGGCAGGCACTGTGGGTCATGCCAATCACTCGATGCAAAAGTATAAACCAGCCTTTGGGCTACATTACTTTTGAGTTACTTTTGCTTTATCTGGCTTGATCCATTTTTAGAACTGCAGGTGTGCCCATCCACCCCCCCCACCCCCCTTTTTTTTTAAATAGAGGAGCTCTGCGTTTAACACCTAAAAAATAATAATGTAGGATAATATTATCTTCTGAGAACTTTTGCACCCCAGAGCTTTACAGATTATTGAAAGTTTAAAATGTGTTTGCTACTTTTTAGTTAAGACAATTCACAGTCCGTTGACATAAAGATTGCAATAAAGCCTAAGTAAGAGCCATGAAATAATTTATATCAAGGCAAAAGACAGATCTTAAACAGTTAAAATGTATAATAAATTAATACAGAACAATAAGATGATAAAAAATATTTGATGTCGTGTTTCTTGCAGTTGACAAGTGTTTATCACCTACACATAATCCACACTTAAAGACAATCTCCTTCTCCTTTTCTATGATGAGTATAAATAATGACAATTCTTCCATCACAGAAATGTCAGGCTCCAGCTTAAATCTTCATCTCTGACTGTCTGTTCCCTCTTAAAGTCTGATTTATACTTCTGCGTCAAGCGCGCGTGCATATGCTACGAGACGGCCTACGCGTAGACGCATAGCCCTCAACGTGGCCGTCTGCGACGTTGACGCGCACCTCTCAAAAAATGTAACACGTACTCGTAGCGCAAGCTCTGTGGTAGTTCTGACGAGTGTGGGCGGAGGTAAGAGCCATGCGGGCCCAATGCAGCGAGTGTTTACAAGTGTGTAGTCTTGTGAAGGAGCTCCGGATGGAGACTGTTGTTTTGTGTTTACCTTATGATTAAAGTTGTTGCACGTCCGCTGGTTCCCGCCTCAAAATGAGTGAATTTGAGTCACTTGTACATTAAGGTAGCGTTAAGAAAAAACAAAACACCAGCAAAAATTTTATTTTCAGCTTAGTCCCTTTATTACTCTGGGGTCGCCACAGCGGAATGAACCGCCAACTTATCCAGCACATGTTTTACGCAGCGGATGCCCTTCCAGCTGCAACCCATATCTGGGAAACATCCACACACTCATTCACACTCATACACTACGAACAATTTAGCCTACCCAATTCACCTGTACCGCATGTCTTTGGACCGTGGGGGAAACCGGAGCACCCGGAGGAAACGACAACTGACCCAGCCGAGGCTCGAACCAGCAACCTTCTTGCTGTGAGGCGACAGCACTACCTACTGCGCCACTGCGTTGCCTCAGTATAAACATAAATAATGAAATTATTTATTTATTTAAAAAAACATTTG
The DNA here is from genome assembly GCA_903798195.1 of Danio kyathit. Lineage (NCBI taxonomy): Eukaryota > Metazoa > Chordata > Actinopteri > Cypriniformes > Danionidae > Danio > Danio kyathit. Next base: position 6,883,692 of record LR812532.1, on the reverse strand, counting down.
TATAATATTTATAATTAATACACATGTATTGTAAATATATTTCATTTTAAAATTAATTTAACAATTTTATTATTTATTTTTTATACAATACATATAATAATCAATGCATTAAACAATAATAATAACAATAATAATAATAATAATAGCAATAATAATAATAATAATGATAGCAATAATAATAATAATAATAATAATAATAATGGTCACACTTTATTTTGATGGTCCGTTTGTTGAATTGAAGTTACATTGCATCTTCATGCCACCTAATTCTCATTAGATTATAAGTAGACAGTTGGGTTGGGGTTAGGGTTAGTGTAAGTTGACATGTACTTGCAAAGTTTCTTATAGTCAGTTAAATGTCTGTTGAAGGAGCAGTATCAGCAGATATTAAGCAGACAGTCTACTAATACTCAAATGGACCATCAAAATAAAGTGTTACCATAATAATAATAATAAAAATAATAATAATGATAAATATCACAATACAAAAATAATAATATCGTTTTTTAAATGTTATTTATTTAATAGTGTACACACTTAACAGTAAACATTGCATGTTCAAAACGGCACACAAGTATTCCTGACGACCTTCAGTAATCACATCCATTAAAGTGCTCTTCTGTGTGCTCATCCAGGAATCACCACCGTCCTCACGATGACCACCCTCAGCATCAGCGCTCGCCATTCTCTGCCTAAGGTCTCCTACGCCACCGCCATGGACTGGTTCATCGCTGTGTGTTTCGCGTTCGTCTTCTCCGCCCTCATCGAGTTTGCGGCAGTCAACTACTTCACCAACGTCCAGGCAGAAAGAGCCAAGAGGAAACAGGCCAAAGCTGCGGCCGCCGCATCCGTCAAGAGCACCACAGGCAAAAATAAAGACACAGAGGAGGTCCTGCAGGTCAGACCATCACACACACACACATAGAGAGAGTGCACACATGTCGGTCAACCTCAAACTCAATAGAATAAAGACACAGAGGTCCTGCAGGTCAGACCATCTCACACATACACAGGGGACACAAGGCTTGCACACATGAAAAAAATAACTTTGTCATTTAAAGAAAATACTATAGTGTTTTAGAACCATACTATAGTAAAATGTATTATACTGTATATATTGTATCATTCACAACTTATAAGCTGTAACGAATACTGTAGAATGCTTTAGTTATTTCAGAACGATACTATAGTAAAATGTATTATACTGCATATATTATAGTATTTACAACACTTTAATTGATGCTATACAGCTAAAGTATTAACTGTGGTGAACTTTTAAACTGTAATAACTAATGTAGTATACTTTATTTTCTTCAGAACCATAGTAAAATGCATTGTACTCTATATACTATAGTATTTATAACACTTTAATGGACTATATTATTAACTTTTAAACTGTAACAAATACTGTAGTACATTTTACTATGGTTCTGAAGTAAATAAAGTATACTACAGTTAATAATATAGTCCATTAAAGTGTTATAAATACTATAGTATATAGGGTGTAATATATTTTACTATGGTTCTGAAGTAAATAAATTATTTTACACTCTTTATACTATAGTATTTCTAACACTTTAATGGACTATATTATTAACTGTATTAAACTCATAAACTGTAATAAATACTGCAGTATACTTTATTTACTTCAGAACCATAGTAAAATGTATTACACTTTATATACTATAGTATTTATAACAATTTAATGGACTATATTATTAACTGTAGTAAATATATTAACTGTAATAAACACTAGTATACTTTATTTACACCAGAACCATAGTAAAATGTATTACACTCTTTATACTATAGTATTTATAACACTTTAATGCACTATATTATTACCTTTAGTAAACTTATAAACTGTAATAAATACTGTAGTATGATTTATTTACTTCAGAACCACAGTAAATGTATTACACTCTATATACTATAGTATTTCTAACACTTTAATGGACTATATTATTAATTGTATTAAACTCATAAACTGTAATAAATACTGTAGTATACTTTATTTACATCAGAACCATAGTAAAATATATTACACTCTATATACTATAGTATTATAACACTTTAATGCACTATATTATTAACTGTAGTAAACTTATTAACTGCAATAAATACTGTATTATACTTTAATTACATCAGAACCATAGTACAACGTAATATACTGTCTATACTATAGTATTTATTTACAAAACTTTAATGGATGCTATACAGCATACCATAGTATTAACTATAGTGAATATATAAACTGTAATACACACCATAATATACTTTAGTTATTTCAAAACCATTCTATTTTAAATTCTGTGCACAAGTTAACATCATGGCAACGTACTGTACAACACAATGTACCTTAGTGAGACAAAACAAGATATTCTGAAGAAAGTTTTTGTAACCATAACCAGCTTCTAACAGTAAAAAAATATTCATTGACTTTTTTTATAATCACACTTGATATAAACATTCTGCAGAAATTTGATTGACATTTTCCCTTTTTATGTGTCATCAGAAAGGTAAAGCCCCGCCCACTAGTGATGATCTCTCCCTCATTAGCATAGGACGTTAGTCTTGTCCTTGAATCTGCCACTATGCTGACACACAGGCATTTGCAGCTCCGCCCTCTTTTGAAAAGATTACAATCTCATTCGAATTTAAAGTGACAGTCACCCAAACGCCACAAAAAATGGGCAGTTTCAAAGATTAATTGTAGGGTATTTTGAGCTAAAACTTTGGATACACACTCTAGGGACATCAGAGACTTATTGTAAAAATGGGAATAATAGCAGGGTTCATGTGATCATGGAAATCTTGGAAGTCATGTCATTTTGACATGGCATTTTCCAGGCCTGGAAAAGTTTTGGAAAAACAGAAAAACCCACAAAGTTTTGGAAAAGTCTTGGAAATTACATTTACATTAGTCATTTAGCAGACGATTTTGTCCAAAGTGACTTAAGCTGCGATCACACTAGAGCTTGTGCTTGCAAAATTCTGCCATATGGCGCTGCGAAAAGGGTTAAACAATAGAATTCACGCAGGTAAGAATTCACCAAGCTTGAACTTTCAAATGCAGTGAAATGCGAAACACATGCTTGCGTTTCTGGTCTGCCGCATTCGCATGCCTATGAATAGAAGTCAATGGAGCAAAAAGTGCAGTGTAATCGCGACTTTATAATAGAAGTAGTTTTACCTACTATTACTAGTTACTATTACTAACAAACTATTGAGATTATCTAAAATTAGTTTGACAAATACCTGTATATTGGAATGGAGGTTAGTTGTTTTTACTTTTTCTGGCCAAAAACATGCTCTCACATTATTAGTGCTGTAAAAGCATCATCTATTTTACATAGATATAAAAATAAATTGAAACTATTGCGTGTTTTATGATATGCTGTAATAAATTTAAACGTTTCTTATGATTTACCGCGTATATTTAGACATTACATGAAACATTAGGTCATGAAAATTTACTTGAAAGTCCTGGAAAAGTCATGGAATTTTTGTAGTAAAAATGAGTATGAACCCTGTAATAGGGTCCTCTTTAAGAAAGCTATGAGTTTTCTTTTCTTACTTTAGAGAGACAAAGCTGTGTTTTTTTCAGAGATAATAAGAGGTTACAAAATAACAATTTCACGAAAACCCAATTTTGTAAAAAAACATCCCAGCCCTTCCTGAAGACATCCCAGTGCAACTTTCCCGCAGATCGCTTCACATATGCATTATAATACACATAGTTCTGGCTTTTAATGGTATGAGCCATGTCTGAAGCTGTGTAAAATCGCTGTTAACGCTGAATAACAGTTTAATTATTAATGCTCCACATTGCACTCCTCAGAGGTTCATACTTACAAGCTCCAAACACATAATGATGATGTGATGTGTGCTCCTGTGTGTTACAATGGGACAAACCTTTATCTCTTGCTAGGAAAAGCTGGATGTTTTTCTGGTGCTGACAAAAAAATAATATTATAGATGGGATTTTGGTGGATGTAGTTGCACAAGCCATTTTAGCAAGGTTTGTGCGAGCTTGTGGTTTCTTTTTTTTTTTTTTAACTTCTGGTGCTGACAAAAAATAATAATAATAAAGATGGCATATTGGTGGATTTTGGTTGCACAAGTCTGAAGTAATTAAATTGTCAATGAATATATTTTAAAGCATTTTTATCAGTAGAAAACAAAACGCACAGGTGGTAAATTGAATGATTTTTCAAATTAAAATAATTAGCAAATTAGGGGTGGCGCGGTGGCGCAGTGGGTAGCGCTGTCACCTGCCAGCAATAAGGTCGCTGGTTCGAGCCTCAGCTGGGTCAGTTGGCGTTTCTGTGTGGAGTTTGCATGTTCTCTCCATGTTCTTGTGGGTTTCCTCCAGGTGCGCCGGTTTCCCCCACAAGTCCAAAGACATGCGCTATAGGTGAATTGGGTAAGCTAAATTATCCCTAGTGTATATGTGTGAATGAGTGTGTATGGGTGTTTCCCAGTGATGGGGTTGCAGCTGAAAGGGCATCTGCTGCATAAATTGTGTGCTGGATAAGTTGGCAGTTCATTCCGCTGTGGCGACCCCGGATTAATAAAGGGACTAAGCCGAAAAGAAAATGAATGAATGTAGTAAAAATGTATTTATCTCAATTGTATTAAAGACAGTGAAATCCATTCTAAATCCTTTTTTTTCTGCATTTGAATGTGCATCTTTGTGAAAATTAGGCTTATTTCCTCGCAATTATCATAACTGGATAAGCTGAAAATTTTTGCTGTTGTTGTTGTGTTTAGTAATTCTAAGAAAACTTATGATGGACTTTATTGTGAAAGTTAAAATTTATAATATTTAGAAGTAATATGTCATTTCTTATAAAGATGAAATGATATTTAAGTAAATGTTGTGTAATTAAGTCAAATGATACTTAAACCTAAAGTTATTTAAATAAAATTATTCAAATAAAATAATTTTATTCAAAACATACATTTAAAGAATAATAATAGTCATATAATTTGTGTGGAATATAATATTGCAATGCATATAAAAACAGGGGTTTCCCCCACAGTCCAAAGACATGCGGTACAGGTGAATTGGGTAGGCTAAATTGTCCGTAGTGTATGAGTGTGAATGAGTGTGTATGGATGTTTCCCAGAGATGAGTTGCAGCTGGAAAGGCATCCGCTGCATAAAACATGTGCTGGATAAGTTGGCGGTTCGTTCCCCTGTGACGACCCCAGATTAATAAAGAAAATCAAAGAAGAAGAAATAAAAACAGGCTTCCTTTTCAGAATGCAAATCACAGTTTGTAATTAATCGATTTTTTGTTTTTTAATTTATAGTGAGTTTCATGACATTTGCCACCAAAAAAAGGCTTTTATTTTAGCTGATAACACTTACTCAATTAATTGTTTTTCAGCCTTCATAAAGCACATTAACACAGCTATTCTCTCAATAAAACTCATGGTAGCCATTTAGCAACGAAGCTAGTCATCAGGCAGACAAAAGCCCTGCCCACTTCACTGTTGTGAAGTGAACTTGACGCGCAAATGAAGCAGATTTGACGTGCGAATGAAGCGTGTATGTACTCAAAATTTCCACGCGTCTATTTACGCGCCAATAGCGCGATTTATCCACGCTTGCCACGTCTGGTGTGAACACAGCATCATACTCACTTCCCTAAACCTCACCCCTATCCGGGTCACGGCACCAATGTAACCTGCTGGTTGGTCCAGCACCACCTACTCACTCCAAGCTGGGATTGCTGATTCTTTGCATGATAGGTGAATGCTCTAACGAGGGGGCTAAAGACTACTAGCATGTCACTAGCTTATATCAAGTGAAGTTTACCTGCACAACACTTCACTAGCTGGCCTCCGTTACACTCATTTCCCTAAACCTCACTTCTATACCCCACCTCCTTAAAATTCTGTCCCATCTGGGTCAAGGCATCAACGTAACCTACTTGACCTACAACACCCACTCGCTCCCAGCTAGTTTCAATCCGGAGATTCTTTGCATAGGAGGTGAATGCTCCAAAGATGAAGCTAAAGACCACTAGCGTATATGTCACTAGAGCAACTTTTTGAGATTGGGAAGTATGGTTTACTATCACTTCACTATCCGTCCTCCGTTACATTTGCATTGAATAAAATGGCCCACCGTCCGAGTTTTGCAGTGTAAACGTCACCAAAGTCAGTGAGTGTAATTACATCTGCATTGAGAGTGTGTGCGTGCGAGCTGTGGATTTGGTGTTTTTCTGGATAACGTGTGTAAGCTGAGATGGCGGATTAGAAGTGGCACATGCTGACAGCTGTGAGAGCGTGTCTGTCAGACTGTTGACGCGATGCATTACGGCCGGCTTTTATTTCTACAGACTGTTGAAGATGTTAATGTCCCTTATCTAATGGCGGCTCTCCGTAAGCCTTTCAAATGGCCAATATTTCTCTCCCTCCTCTGTCTCCGGCGTTTGTGTATTGCGAGCTGAAGGCTGGGGATGTTTTATGCTGAATGTGAAAGTCAGGTTAGCGGAGCTCGTGTGACTCAGTCTTTGAGCTCGGCACAGCAGGAGATACTGTACTTCAACTTCACACACGTTACACATAATCCAGACTGGGAATTCGCTGCATTATCTCAGCGCTCACAGCACAAATGTTCACTCGTGCTTCTTTGCTTTATAGCTGGAGCTTAAAAATGTGTTTTCTTTTTTTTTTATGTATGTGTGAAATATTTCTTATGTATGCTCATCAATACTGCATTCAATTGATTTAAAAAAAACATATAAAACAGGGATACTGTTTAGTTTTTTAGATAGTTTTGTTTTCAACCGCTAACTAGCATTCACATTTAAATAAAACTGTGCATAAACACTATTTAATTATTTTGTTATTAGCAAATTAAAATAGAATGGAGTGATCGCCAAAAATGAGTACTTTTTGTTGGCAAATAAAATGGTAAAAAGAGTAAAAAGTACTTCATTGTACTCAAGTAAAGTACAAATCCACAAAAAATAATACTGAAGTACAGTAATCAAGTACTTTGCACCTCTGCATCTCATTCCATGCTATGTTGATTCAGATTTGCTGGAATGTGTGTGATAAAATTGTTTAATGCACAGGTAGCAGAGACGTTCTCATAACTACAATACTATACACTCACAGGCCACATTATTAGGTCCACATTACTAGTACCAGGTTGGAACCCCTTTTGCCTTCGGAACTGCCTTAATCATTCGTGGCATAGATTCAACAAGGTACTGGAAATATTCCTGAGATTTTAGTCCATGTTGACATTATAGCATCAGGCAGGTGTTGCAGATTTCTTGGCTGCACATCCAAGATGCAAATCTCCCGTTCCACCACATCCTGTAGGTGCGCTATTGGATAGAGCTCTGGTGACTGTGGAGGCCATTTGAATTTAGTGAACTCATTGTCATGTTCAAGAATTTAGTCTAAGATGATTTGCACTTTATGACATGGCGTACTCTGGCATATCTTTATGAGATGGGTACACTGTGGTCATAAAGGGATGGACATGGCCAGCAACAATACTCAAGTAGGCTGTGGCGTTGACACAATGCTCAATTGGTACTAATGTGCACAAAGTGTGCCGAGAAAATATCCCCCACACCATTACACCACCACCAGCAGCCTGAATCGTTGATACAAGGCAGGATGGATCCATGCTTTCATGTTGTTGATGCCAAATTCTGAGCCTACTATCCGAATGTCGCAGCAGAAATAGAGACTCATCAGACCAGGCAATGTTTTTCCAATCTTCTATTGTCCGAATTTGGTGAGCCTGTGTGAATTGTAGCCTCAGTTTCCTGTTCTTAGCTGACAGGATTGGCACCCGGTGTGGTCTTCTGTTGCTGTAGCCCATCAAGGTTGGACATGTTGTGCGTTCAGAGATGCTCTTCTGAATATCCCAGTTGTAACAAGTGGTTATTTAAGTTACTGTTGCCTTTCTATCAGCTGGAACCAGTCTGGCCATTCTCCTCTGACGTCTGGCATCAACAAGGCATTTGCGCCCACAGAACTGCCGCTCACTGGATATTTTCTCTTTTTTCAGACCATTCTCTGTAAACCCTAGAAATGGTTGTGCGTGAAAATCCCAGTAGATCAGCAGTTTCTGAAATACTCAGACCAGCCCGTCTGGCACCAACAACCATGCCACGTTCAAAGTCACTTAAATCACCTTTCTTCCCCATTCTGATGCTCAGTTTAAACTTCAGAAGATTGTCTTGACCATGTCTACATGCCTAAATGCATTGAGTTGCTGCCATGTGATTGGCTGATTAGAAATTTGCATTAAAGAGCAGTTAGGCAGGTGTACCTAATAAAGTGGCCGGTGAGTGTATATACTGGAGATGAAAAGTTGTTAAAAAAAAAGTTATTGGAGAAAGCTAAATAACAGCTAACATGTATTCCGGAAGGTCCCTCAGCCAATCATGTAAAACATTAACTTCGGTGTCTAGCATTCACGGTTATGACAGACGAAAGTTTCGCAGGCAGTCTGTCAATCCAATTGATATACTGTAACGTGAGGTCGAATCAATTTTTTTTACGTGTGAAAATTTTAGATTTAGTGTGCACTAACCTTTATTTTGATTGGTCCACTGCTTTGGAACTGACATTGATGAGTGATTCTGAGTGTAAATGTTGAATTGAATTGAATTTAATTGAATTAAGTGTTGTTTTAACTTCTTTAAAATGAAGGGTGAGGTGCTGCAAAAGATGAAAGATGCAAGCGTAAAGGTCATACATGTCCATAGGTTTTTTTTTTGTTCAATTTTTTTGCATTGAAAAACATTGGAAAACTACCACACTGGAACAGGTAAACGTGTTCTATGTGAATGCCCCCTTACTGGTCTCACTGCTTGCAAATAAATGGCACCATCAACAAGCGCAATTCATTCCCAGTGAATTCCCTCTTGTGTTTTTATATGCTTGATCTGAACCCATTAAAGGACATTAAGAGAAAATCCCAATATGGAGCAATTTAAGCCTGTGTGTGCTTGCTGACCGGAGAACAGCCACGGATTAATGAGCTGCCTTTAATAGGTTTTCCTGTTCCGGGAAAAAAAAAATGGAAGAGGAAATGTTATTTTGCTAGACAGACAGAAAGCTGAGAGCGAGAAAACGGGCAGAAGATACAAATGATCTGGGAAAGGATGTGAACTCAGCTTTATGGACTCAATCCTTCTCAATCCCTGTTTCCGATTACAACATCTGTTAAGATTTCATCTGTTCAACCTGTGGACACTTTAATATTCCGTGAGGCTCTGTGAACTTAGGATCTATTTTTCTAAGGTTTTTTTTTCTTGTACAAATATGTAAACAAATCATAAATCAAGACTTTTTAAAGTTTTGAATGACTTAAACTTCAGAAAATTAAAGTTAAAAATAACTAGTAAAAATAAGGTAAGTAATAATAGTTAAAATAAGAAAAAAATAATTATATGTAATCTCTTAAAAATGGCGATGCAGTGGCGCAGTAGGTAGTGCTGTCGCCTCACAGCAAGAAGGTCGCTGGTTCAAGCCTCGGCTGGGTCAGTTGGCATTTCTGTGTGGAGATGGCATGTTCTCCCTGCGTTCGCGTGGGTTTCCTTCGGGTGCTCCGGTTTCCCCCACGGTCCAAAAACATGCGGTACAGGTGAATTGGGTAGGCTAAATTGTCCGTAGTGTATGAGTGTGAATGAGTGTGTATGGATGTTTCCCAGAGATGGGTTGCGGCTGGAAGGGCATCCGCTGCGTAAAACATGTGCTGGATAAGTTGGCGGTTCATTCCGCTGTGGCGATCCCGGATTGATAAAGGGACTAAGCCGAAAAGAAAATGAATTAATCTGTTAAAAAACTTTTATTTATGTTAAAAACAATTATTTATTCACTTATTTCAGAAAATATGAATTTATTTCTTAAATTATTTTCCTTCCAAAGTAAATGTATATTGATTTCAAGTATTCTCAGCACTGTGACGATATACAGCCATATCGCATTGCTACGAGTGTGATATTGCATTTATACAACAGTTACGATAAAGACGACCTAGTCGTGTATACAGTATAAAAAAGAAAATCAAACATGGAGAGTCTGAAAAATCCTTTTGTACGAGGAACTACTTTCTTCAGCCATCAGAGTATTTCTGACATCAGAACAGAAGAAACTGTTGCTACTTCACAAACTTTAAAGCTAGTGTTTGAAGGATTTTGTAGCGTAATGTCTAAAGTGATGACAAAACACCTGATTTTGCTCACATTTTGAGATTATAAGGCTGAACGGCATGAAATGCCATCAGTCTACAGAGATTTCCCAGTATTTCTCTGTTGCAATCGGGAAATCACAATAATTAACCACAAAAAAGCCAAAGCAAACACTACAGGATTACTATGGTATAAATACAGCACTACAACATACAAAAAAAAGAGATCGATTTAAAATGTCACCTGTTTTATAATGATTTGATCAGCGGTAGTTTAAAATACAAAAAAAAAATTCTCCTCTTAGAGCTTATTATGCGGTCTCTGTTGCCATCTTGTGGCACAACCGTCTTTGCTCTGCTCAGTATGAAAGGCTGAGGGCCGCAGATCTCCAAAATTTTAAATATTTAACTCTATGTGGGCGGAGTAATACACAAGAGTGAAGAGGCTGTAAGAGTGCTGTTATTGCAGAACTAGACAGAACTGTTGTATGTATATTCACACACACAAACACACACACACACACACACACACACACACACACACACACACACACACACACACACACACACACACACAAATATAAGTGAAACAACGTCAGATTTATTTGTCAAAATGAAGTTAGTTTGTGCCTAAAAAAATAAAGTAAATGAATATCTGTCAGTAGGGAAAGAAAACTGTTCATTAATTTATTCATCCAGTCATATTTCAAAAAATATTAATTCCTATATTAAATAGTTTTCCTTCTAAAGTCAGGGTGTCCGCAGGGTCTTATGAAGTATTAAAAGTTTCTAAATTAATTATGAGAAAATTAAGGCCCTTAAAAGGTATTAAAAAGTCTTTATCGTGTTTTTACGAGGTCTTAAATTTTGTTCAAGCGTTGTAAAAAATTAATAATAATATTAACAGCGTGCTCGATCCACGTGATTGGTTCGGGCCGGGATGCATCCGGCCAAGCTCCTCCATCCAGGTGATGTCACGTAATTTGCGACAAATGCGGGATGATGAGGTGAGGTGCAAGGTGATGAGATGCTCTCCATGTGTAGCGAAACCATAGAGCGAAACAGATGGCAAAATGGAAAATGTAAGTTTGAGTACTTCTGGTTGGAGAAAGACGAGTTTAAACAGTGGCTGAAGCCTGTCGCCTGTCATTCTGTTTTATTCGAGCTCATCTGAGTTCTGTTGATGGTTGTGCTCCATTGATTTTTTTTAACTACAACTGTTTATTAACAACTGTTTATTAAGTTAAAGGTTTGATACTGATTAGAACTTGAAGTGGCGACGAGGTCTTAAAATATTCTGAGAAGGTCTTTTAAAAGTCTTAAAAAGGTATTGAAATTATCTTTAGGATTCCTGCATATACCCTGAAAGTAAATGTATCATGATTTCAAAGATATTTAAATATTTGTGCGGCAAAACAATACAAAGAACATCATTTATTTATCCATATAATGTTGTGTAACTCACAGTATTTAATTAACGACTGTCAATTTAATTTTCAATTCAACAATTGCAATTTAAAACTTATGATTTATGATTAATGTAAGATGTTTCATTGCATTTTATTTAATTAATTATAGTGCGCCACTAAATATTTGATGTTATTTCTGTTAAATATTTGTCACAGAGAGCCCTCTCTCTATTGACAGATCCTTTATATCTCTCCTCACAGCTTGCGCTAACATATTTTCCACACACCACGAGACACCAATTACACTTTGCCAACTGTTCGTTCCTCAGAGGGAATGGTGAAAAATATCAGGGTGAAACTGGGCCACCAGGTCCAGAGAGACAAAGAAGATCTCACATCACTTATAAATCAGCTTACATGTTAATCTAATGTATAAAAGGACACTCGGCGCAATTACACACAATTATCATCTTTATATTACTGATATTGCGTGATTTATATGCAAATACAAATATTCAGCTCTGTCTTTTCTGCTCACGTTTTATGTGCTGATTATGCCACATTTACTAAACAGGGCAAATTAGCATGAGAGCACAAGCCTATGAAAGCCCCCAGGAGAGTGGAAAGTTTTTGTGCATAAAACCAGTGCAAATTAGCTCCAAACACGCAAAGCTGATGGCGATGATAAGTTGGAGGTATTTAGCAAAAATGAAGGTACAAAATGGGCTACAATTTGCTTTAAGGGGACAAAAATAGATGTAAACTGACTACTGTATTCACATTGCTTAATTAATTTAAATTACAGTTAGGCATGGGACGGTAACCATTTTCAAGGTATACCATGGCTTTGAAAGATCAAGGTTTTCAAAACCGCCAACATTTGCTGTTATACAGTTCCTAAGGTATTTGTAAGATTTTTTATTAAATTTTTTTTCCAGATTTTTAGGAAAACAGTATTGCTAGCAGAAAAAAAAAATATCTAAAGATTTTATTTTAAATTGTAAAGAAACTAATGAAGTGAGCAGCCTGACATGTTTACTGCTTCAAAATATTTTAAGGTTTAAGTTTTTTCAGGGTGTCCCCGGGGTTTTAAAATGTCTTAAATTCCAATAATTCACTGAAAATTTCACTGAAATATGCCGTTGTGGGTCTTAAATACTTTTAAACAGGTCATAATTTTCAAATATAGCCAATCAGTCAGATACTGAAGCCAAATCTGGAGCTAATCTAAAAAAAAACTTATGATACCAGTCCAAAATCTAGTACACCCAAATTTATATGTTATAGAAAAATATTAATTACAAATTTAAAAAAAGAGGAAAAATCAAGAGAAGCAAAAAAAATATATATAATAATCAGTAAATAGGGTAAAAAAAAAAATTCTAAAAATATATTTTGTACATTTTTTTTGTTATTTCTGAGCAGAATTTTGTAAAAAAAAAAAAAAGAAAACAAATCAGCTAATTTTTGCAGAATGATTTTGAGAGTACAGCAACTACACAATTAAATCATGAAATTAAACAAATCACATTTTAAATTGACAAATATAAAAGACTTTTAAATGTGTCTATTTAATTTGTGGATAATTTGTAAATAAATAAATAGGCAATTTTATATCGGCTAATTTAATTAATCTTTTAAAACACTGATTAATCAAATACAAAAAGTGCATTAATAATAAATATAAATCACCTTTAAATGGACAAATTAATAGACATTTATAATACATGTTATAATATATTGTATGTCTCGTGTAATTTGCATATATTTCCACGTATACGATTTCTATAAGGCTTCTAAAAATTATTATAAAAATGTTTGAAAACATGGCAACTTTGTCATTTTATAAAGAAATATCATTAGTAGTTTACAGAATAAAATCATAATTGTTTTACTCAAACACACATAACTGCACTGTACATCATCAATCCAGAGAAAATGTCTGTTAATGTTTTCCATATCGGTGTAATTACAGAAGACAGAGAGTTTCAGCTAATGTGTTTCAGCTATCATTACCGGGATGGAAAACTCATCAAAATACACTCAAAAACAGGAACTCCCAATCCCTGTACAGGCTCCCTCAGTGATATCACTCATAAACACGCACACAAACATTATGGTGGTTTATGAGGAGTCTTTATAATAGTAATGTATTTTATACTGTAAAAAAAAAAAAAATACACCTACCGGCCACTTTATTAGGTACACCTTACTAGTATCGGGTTGGACCCCTTTTGTCTTCAGAACTGCCTTGATCCTTTGTGGCAAAGATTCAACAAGGTACTGGAAATATTCCTCAGAGATTTTGGTCAATATTGACATGATAGCATTATGCAGTTGCTGCAGATTTGTTGGCTGCACATCTCCCGTATCTCCCGAATCTCCCGTTCCACCACATTCCGAATGTGCTCTATCGGATTGAGATCTGGTGACTGTGGAGGCCATTTGAGTACAGTGAAATATATATATATATATATATATATATATATATATATATATATATATATATATATATATATATATATATATATATATATATACTGTATATATATAAAGCTGAAGTCAGAATTATTAGCCCCCCTAAATTATTAACCCACCTGTTTATTTTTTCCCCCAATTTCTGTTTAACGGAGAGACGATTTTTTCAACACATTTCTAAACATAATAGTTTTAATAACTCATTTCTAATAACTGATTTATTTTATCTTTAATCTGCAAATTAATCATGATTAATCTTTTTTCCCAAGATAAAAACAAAAAAAAACATATTACATGGCATTACCCCACCCCTAATGGCTTTTTTTTTATATCAAAAACATTTTTAAAGAGTTTTGAACTACGAGGACACATAGAAAGTCCTCATAAACCACATTAACATTAATACCAAAGTCATATCAATGGCATTATACACATTTGTGTCCTCATAAACCACCATTACTTATACACACACACTTGTACAGCCATCTCTATGGTGACTTGCCATAAATGTACTGATTTTACTTTCCCCTACACCTAAACCAACCCTCAAAGGAGACAATCTGCATGCTGACATTTTCAAAATGCTTCATCCTGTGTGATTTATGGGTTGTTTTCCACATGGGGACCTAAAAAAAATGCCCATCAAGGTCAAAATTGACTGGTGTTGCTATACTTTGAGGAACACAAGATAGACTTGTCCTCTTGTCCTTGTTGTTTATGTGTAAAAAGCTGTTTCTAGAAAAGCTCCTCCTCCACACACACACTCCCACAGACAGCAGACCATCTGATCTGAAAAGCTCAGCGATGGTGACGTCTGTTCAGACACGTGCTCACAGCATGATGCTCTCCGCTCGCAAACCCACGGCTCATTTAAAGGCCATAAACAGATATTTTATTCATGCAAAAGAAGGGCTTCGTTGTTTGGGCTGCGGTGAAATGGTTTGTGAACGCGCTTTGTCAAGTTTGTGTCAGAGAACGTTGTGAAACTATTATTTCATGTTACTTGGTGTATTAATAGATACAGCTTATTTTGCTTTCCGTAATGTTTTAAAGCTGCTGTCATCAATCACTTCAAGTTCAAAATGTACTGTAAACTTGGTTGCCAGATCCAAGAAAATATTCCAGAACAATCAAACTCAAAACGCACCCAACAGGAATGAAAAGTAGCCAATTTTTTCCTTCATCCAGAGTCAGTTGCTGGATTCCCACAAAGGGAACGGTTTACCATATCTTCTCTGATATTCTGTAATACATACAGTACACTTGTAGATAACTAGGGGTGCAACAATACAGACTTCTCACGGTTCGGTTTTAGGGGTCACGGTCTCGGTTCGGTTTGTTATGTCTGGTTTGGAAAGCGTCCCTAACTTTAGTGCTCAATAATGGGACATTTACTCACAGGGAGCCTTGTTTCAGCTCATGGACATACATTCTAACAGGAAGAGCCAGTTTAGAGAGTAATTAAAAGGAAGTACAGTTGAAGTCAAAATGATTAGCCCTTCTGTATTTTTTTCTTTCAAATATTTCCCAAATAATGTTTAACAGAGCAAGGAATTTTTCACTGTATGTCCCATAATAATATTTCTTCTGGAGAAAGTCTTATTTGTTTTATTTTGGCTAGAGTAAAAGCTGCTTTTAATTTTTTTTTTATATATTATTTAAAAAAATCAATATTTTAAGCAATATTTTTTTGATTGCCTACAGAACAAACCAGCGTTATACAATGACTTACACTTTAAGCTGAATACTAGTATCTTGAAAAATATCTAGTCAAATATTATGTACTGTCATCATGACAAAGATAAAATAAATCAGTTATTAGAAATGAGTTATTAAAACTATTGTCCTTAGAAATGTGTTGGAAAAAAAATATCTTTTTTCCGTTAAACAGAAATTGTGGAAAAATATACAGGGGGGCTAATAATTCAGGAAGGCTGATAATTCTGACTTGTATATTATATCCTATTATAAATAGGGGGCTCTATTACTGGCACATTTTTGTAATATTTAAGGCCGGTCTAAAACTATTAAATTCAACTGCTATTTAATTTTAGATCTAATACCAAAAATGTCATTTATATGTAAGTAATTTGCAGATAAGATTTTTTTTTTATATATATATTTTTTGTTTGTTTTATCAAATGCAAAATAATGTTTCTACTATAATAGTAGAAAGTAACAGTAACTCAACATTGAGCAGGAGATCCACTGATGCTAATACGAAGTATATTATAGTGTCTTCACTAATTCAGGATTCTGGGTGGGGCTTAAACTTTTATTTTTATTTTTAAATTTTATTTGTTTGTTTAAAGTCAGCCCATATAAATTGTTTGCAACCACCTAATTTAATCCAGTGAATAATTTTTTTCAGTATACATTTATATATTTTTTATATTATTACAAAAGACATTTTGTAAAATATTTTTGCATCTCTGCTTGATTTAATTACAGAATACCAAGATAATAACAAAAATCGTGTCACTTCAGTAACTAATTCTTTTTATTGCAACTTCATTTATTCATTTTGCAGGTGCATTTCCCAGTTCATTTAAGTGCTCCGAATTGGGCCCAGGTGCGGTTCAGTTGGCTGGCTCTGGCCCAGTTGGAAGAGGTGTGCCAGTGCGGTATGGTTTGGTTGGGCTTTGGCGCAGTATGCTTGTAGTGTGAGTGCAAAGCATGCCTGAGCGCTAAACTGAAGACGCGATGTCACCTTTAAGGAACTGTTTTATATGGATTTATTAATCATTCTAACTTTTCAATGAACGCGAACTGTCATAGTTTATTAAAAACGCAAACCTCTCGCTGCACGTCAGCTGCCACCTTCAGCAAACCTCCTAATACGTGCAACACGAGGACTTTATGATAATTTATGAATGTCAAAAGTTGTGGATCTGTTTGGCTAAATATTTGACCGCTTGTCTGCATCTCGACTTAAAATAATACAAAACAATATGACTATAGCAATCTCCAATGAGCAAGAGCGCTTCTCTTCCTGTTAAATTGAACAGTCGCATCATCAATGATGTAAGCGTGCTCGGGTTTGGTAGGTAAAGATGCAGTGTGAGTACAGGTCTTCAAGGGAGAGGGGAGGGGGGACAACCGCACTTCGCCACGGTTCAAGACAACCGTGTCTAGTGAGAGTACGCCCTTAGTCTCTATTTCAGAGGTCGCCACAGCGGAATAAACCACCAACTATTCCAGCATATGTTTTACACAGCGGATGCCCTTCCAACCGCAATCCAGTACTGGGAAACACTCATACACACTCATTCACACACACACTCATACACTACAGCCAATTTAGTTCATCCAATTCACCTATAGTACATGTCTTTGGACTGTGGGGGAAATTCGATTCATGTTTATTTCTATAGCACTTTTACAATGTAGATTGTGTCAAAGCAGCTTAACATATAAGTTCTAGTAAACTGAAACTGTGTCAGTCCAGTTTTCAGAGTTGAAGTTCAGTTTAGTGTGGTTTAATTTCACGGGAAACCGGAGCACCTGGAGGAAACCCACACGGACACGGGGAGAACATGCCACACAGAAATACCAACTGGTCCAGCCGGGACTCGAACCACCAACCTTCTTGCTGTGAGGCGACAGTGCTAACCACTGAGCTACCATGCTGCCCATTGCAACTTCAGATGCATTATAAATAAAGTAAAAGTTTTGCTTTTGTGCACTACATTAATGTTTTTTTTTCTCTTCTACCCAACAGCAAAACTCGGACACCAACGGCAACCTGCGGAAACGTGTCAACTCCAACATTCAGCCTCAAGCAGAGTCCAAGAAAACCCAAAGAACCGAAACCTCTAGCAAAAGTGGCGCGTCCTCGTCCAAACCAACTCTGACCAGCCAATCATCTTCCACCTCAGAAGGTACCAGCAGTTTTTCCAGCCAATCGCGTCTCAGCCCCAGTTCCGCCAGCCAATCGAATGCAGCCGCTTCCTCCTCCTCTGCCTCCAAGACCACGCCTCCGGCTCCACCCTCTACACCAACAGTTCCTGACAAACCATCGCCCGGGACAACCACTGCAGGCTCCGCCCCTCTTCACCACCTCCTCGGGCCTAAATTAGAGAATATTAAAAAGAAGGAAGCAAAGGCTCAACCTCAGCCTGCCGCTCCTGCCACTGGAGGAGCCAGTAAGATCGACGAATATGCACGCATTTTATTCCCAGTGTCCTTCGGGGCGTTTAACATGGTGTACTGGGTGGTTTACTTATCCAAAGACACCATGGAGGCCAAGGGAGCCTAACAAGCTTGGATGTTTGTACCCTTTTTTCTACAATAAACAATATAAAAAGCTCTCTAAAGGATTACGGCAACTGTTCCAAGCAATTCCAATTATATCACGGCACACGAAACTGGATGTTGGAAATATTTTACTTTCGTTTTTTGGGGGATTATCAAAAGGGCACAAGATTAAGCATGTGGATATATTATACTAAGTAAAAATCGTTTAATTAAAACAAACAGAAATACTATCCAAGCAATCTCTCACTGGAATGAATCTTAGATTTCTCTGTTGTCTGTTCGAAGAGCCATATTTCCAGTCTGTCCTGTTTATCGCCGGACACACTGAAGAAGGAACAATACAACTGAATGGAAAAACCAATACCAGGGGGCCGTTTAGTCTATTTTTATATTGAGACACCTCCAGAGAAATCCTTCATTGGGAAACCCAACGGATTTGAACTGATCTGCCAAGAAGACGTATTTCTGACGTAATACGCAGCATATTTCTTTCTTAATTTCAAACCACGTCATGGTGTACGTAAACTATCAGGCATGAATGGCATATCCATGCTACGATCGCTCCCTGAGAGCAAAGCAAATGTTGGAACGGAGCAAGTCCTGATTGCTGAATAACATATGCATGTCTTTTATTTTTTAAACAGACTTAAAAACGAAAAAAAAAAAAAAAAGAAATTGTCGTTTTAGATTAAGTCGTTAAAGCACAAATGATGCATTTTTTCTCTCTTTGTTTTTAAAGTTGAATGGCTTGGTTTTAGTTTAGTTCCTTTTGGGTTTCATTTGTATTACTATTATTATGATTATTATTATTATTATTGGAGTATTTTTTTTTTGTCTTATAGCTGATACATTCTCCTCAAGTATGACCGTTTTTCAGCAAATGAAGCACATGCCGCACAGGGTCCAGATGGTTCTGGAGTCATTTACAACAATCAGAGGGTCAAACAGACTGATGTTGTCATAGAAGAGCAGCAGGATGTTGACAAAAATCTCCACCAATCTTTATAGGGCTGTTTTTTTGTACGTGTATCTAAATAACGATAGTTTGAGGTCTTCATTACCCACAAGTCATTGATTGTCATAAAAAGTCAATGCTTAAGGAATAGATTTGATGTCAAAGTCCAAAAATGACAAAAAATAAGCACCATATGAGCAGCTGAGATAACTTCCAAAGCTGTATGCTAGCTTTGTGTGAGAAAGTGAATATCGGGGGCACTTACATGACAGTTATGAACTAAAAGTGGAAAACTTTTTATGTGCTCTGTCCATAAAAATAGCATTTTGGGGGCTTGGAAATAGTAACTTTTTGAAAAGGGTTTCAAAGTCAGTTTTTTTTCGAACAATACCACCATGTAAACCATTAAAAATAGAGAATACAGCTTTTATTCATGTGCTATTACTTGACAACCAAAACAACAATGGTAGACTAGAGGACTGTCACTGCATTCCATCTGGAAGGGCTCATTCCTATGCCCTAATCCTTGTAAATATTCACCCTCCATGACTGAAGTGTCCATCAGTTGTACTTTTCAAAATCTTTCATTCCAAACGGCCCTGCAAAGTGGCCATTTTTGAGCACTTTGGTTCAGAACGACACTTCAATATGGCAGCCATGATTGTTTTTATTCCAAAGTGCCATTCTGAGGGCGATTTGTCATGTTTGGAACACACCATGTTTTTTTTTAAGTTTAGTTTAGTTTACTCTAATGAAATCACCATCTCTTAGACTATTTTTTCGGCTTTTAGCACATTTTTGTCATGTAAATGTACCCTTGTTTCTTTTCTTCCATTGATTCAAAAAGGATTTGACAAGGTAATCAAATAAATAAGAGTTTAAATGGATTTGTTTTGTCACACAGAGCTCTTGCATGACATCAGAATCATATTTTAGAGCTGTATTTTGGAGCTTGACATTACTTTACTAAATGAAGGTGCCAAAATATGGGGGTTTCAGTGATGCCACAGAGGAACTATTTATTTTCTGTCCTGAAAGAACTTTTTAGTGTATTTTTGTTTGTTTTTTTGAGGATGACAAGCCTTTCTATAATCAGATGCATCTTTATTACATTACTTAAAACCTTTTGTGCATTAAAAGGTTTCCTTTGATGTTAAAAGCCATTTATGGAACTAGGGTTGGGCCGATAGACGATGCCATCGTCCATCGCCGATGGCTGATAGACATCACGATGCTGAGCCAGCATCGCGATCCATCGCTCCGCCCCCGTCGCAAACACGCTCGTGAAAAATACACACTCAGGCCCCATTTACACTAATACAGCTTACTTTTAAAATGGCATTTTAGAACGAAAATGACCCACATCCACACTGGTGTTCCATCTAGCATTTCTAAACAGGCCTCCGTCCACTGAAAACACACATCAGGTGACCACACCCACACCCACACACACACACAGCCACACACACAGCCACAGAGCTCCACATGCGCTCCTCTGAGCTCCAGAGAACAGTGTACGTCGGACAGTTTATCAAGGATGATAGTGGATCGCGTCTCACTATAGTTATTAAACGTGATATTAAAATAATCTTGTCTCTATCCAGGGCTTAATTTGTGCCGAATCACGCCGGATCCGGCACCTCATTTTACCGATCTCCCTCCTCAACCGCCCTCCTCCCCTGTCCACTGTTCATTTTCACTTTGTTCCGCGATTCCCCAACCCTCTTCACTTTCGTCCGCGACACCTCAGCACCGCTCACTTTTGTCCGCGAGCAACCCCCGCGCCGCTCACTTTCGTCCGCGACACCCCTCCGCCATCCACCGCACCAAATGACTGACACGGATCACTCTGCCTACTCATGCCAGAGTCCCGCCGAAAAAGTGATTGACAGGTGTTAATTTGTGTGTAACTTATCTTTATTTAATTATGATTTGGTTATGGGTAAAACAAAGACCAGGTAGTTGAAACTGTAGGCTACAAATAATTAATTCGTTATGAATTAATTAATTATTCATAAATAATTTATTCACCTCCGCCTATGAAGACGATGTCATCGTCCATCGTGATGTTTCACATTAGACATCGTACGATGCTAAATTGGTCGACATCGCCCAACCCTATATGGAACCTCAGATTCCAAATAAAGAATGTCTTTTTCCCCTTTCATTGTATGAAAAGATTAAGAAAAATGAGAGGAGGAAAATGTCTGTAGTTTGTGTTCCAAAGTAGGAAGAAATGCTGGGTTCAGACGATGTAATGTTTGTATCTGTTATGGTAGTCAAAACGATTTTAAACGTTTAATATTATGCAATTTTTACGTCGTTGATTCTACTGGTCAGTGCCAATGTCTGGGACACATCAAACTGATGGTCAGCTGTTGCGTAGTGTAGTCCATCAATGTCAGACTAGTTTGTGTGGTGCGTTCCACGTCACCTCATCAGAGGAGATTCAGCGCATAGAATTGGCATCGTTCATCAGTGAAAGAGAGTGTTCTGATTGGCTGTTTAGCTGCTAATCAGATTGCAAGAACAAAAACTAAATGTGATGAAACTAAACAAATAACACAAATCAAGAGGAAACAGAAAGAAGCCGGCTGTCATTTCATTACATTTCAATATTTGCAAACAATATGGATTATCAGATCTATTTGCATAAATTAATCCCTCAGTGGTGATCGACAAAGTACTGGAAGAATGGTGCGGAAATGCTGCTTCGTTTTAAAGTCCCTTTAATGCAAGTCATTTGACTCGGCGGCTGTCTTTGAAATGCAGGATGCTCGGGCATTCTGTTTGAATGGGGAAACATCAAATTCTCCAAAACTGTTTGCCAAGATTACGATTACATTACATATTTGGAATTTATCAATATCAGTTTTCAGGTTGCCCAAGCTAATGTGCACTCGAAAGGAACAAGATTACGACACCAACCTCATTCATGGCCGGTTACACATTATCGTCCTCTAAATAACGCCTCATCCAATCGTACTAGTCTTCTAAAGTAAATCCCAATTTGGTCTTGATGGCAAATCTCCCAAACTGACAGTGACTCTTTGTTTACAAGTTTGTGGGCGTTCGAGTAGTTGCTATCATGTGATGTGCGTTTGACAAGACGAACGGTACCTCGCATTCGTTTAATACAGATTACAAAACCAAAAAACATTTGTTTTCAAATTTAGTTGGTTCATTCAAAAGAAGAGATGTGGACATATTATGTCTGTGAGACAAGTATTCGTTGGGATTCCAGTGCGTTTGTTGACCGTAAAAGCACTTGTCTGTTCCAAGTTTCTTACCCAGAGAAATGTCAGTGGTGATTGGCTCAAGTACTAGAAGGCGGGGATTCATTTGCCATATTGACCATTACCAAAGTCCCTATAAGGCAAATCATTTCACTCTGCGGTTATCTGTGAAATGCCTCTCGGGCAGTATGTTTGGGTATTCTGTCGGAATAGGGAAACATCAAATTCTCCAAAATGCAAAGCTTACGATTACATTACAGATATGGAATTCACCAATAAGATTAAACAACTGTCTCATACGTTTAGTTTCTAAACGTTCGTATCAAACAAAATCTGCATTTTTTTAGGTTGCCCAAGCTAATGCGCATGAGCACTCGAAAGGAACAAGATCACAACACCAACCTAATTTATGGTCGTGTTACACATTATCATCCTCTGAATAATGCCTTGTCCAATGGCACTAGTTTTCTAAAGTAAATCCCAACTTGGTCTTGATGGCAAATCTCTTCCCAAACTGACAGCGACTCTTTGTTTACAAGTTTGTTGGCGTTCGAATAGTTGCTGTCATGTGATGTGCATTTGACAAGATGAACTGTACCTCACGTTCATTTCATACAGATTATAAAACCCAAAAAACATTTGTTTTTAAATTTAGTTGGTTCATTTTGAAGAAGAGATTTCAAGCTTCATGTGGACATATTATGTCTGTGAGGCAAGTATTCGTTGGGATTCCAGTGCTTTTTTTGACCACAGAAACTGTCGTGAAAGCACACGTCTGGTCCAAGCTCCTTCCCCAGAGAAACGTCAGTGGTGATTGGCTCAAGTACTAGAAGGCGGGGCTTCATTCATCATATTGACCATTACCAAAGTCCCTTTAAGGCAAATCATTTCACTCTGCGGTTATCTGTGAAATGCCTCTCGGGCAGTATGTTTGGGTATTCTGTCGGAATGGGGAAACATCAAATTCTCCAAAATGCAAAGCTTACGATTACATTACAGATTTGGAATTCACCAATAGGATTAAACAACTGTCTTATAAGTTTCGTTTCTAAGTGCTTGAGTCAAACAAAATCTGCATTTTTAATGCTAAAGGAACGAGATCACGACACCAACCTAAATAATGCCTTGTCCAATCACACTGCTCTTCTCAAGTAAATACCAACTTGATCTTGATGCCAAATCTCCTCCCAAAATGACAGCAACTCTTTGTTTACAAGTTTGTGGGCGTTCTTGTAGTGGCTTTCATATGATTTGACAGGACGGATTGTACCTCGCGTTCGTTTCATACAGATTACAAAACCAAAAAACATTTGTTTTCAATTTAAAAGCAGAGATTTCAAGTTTTATGTTGATATATTTCGCATGTCTGTGAAGCAAGTATTCGTTGAGATTCCAGTGTGTTTGTTGACCACAGAAACTGTCGTAAAAGAATACATCTGGTCCAAGCTCCTCCCCCGGAGAAACGTCAGTCCTGATTGGCTCCTGTACTAGAAGGCGGGGTTCATTCACATTATTGACCATTATCAAAGTCCCTTTAAGGCAAATCATTTCACTCGGCAGCAATCTTTGAAACGCCTCTCGGGCAGTATGCTAGGGCATTCTGTTTACAATTACATTTCATATTTGGAATTCACCAATAAAATTAAACAACTGTCTCATATGTTTTTTTTTTTTTAATCAAACAAAATCTACATAAGCTCACGTCTGGTCCAAGCCCCTCCCCCAGAGAAGGATCAATCTATAGCAATTGATGATTGGCTCCTGTACTAGAAGGCTTCATTCGCCGTATTTACCGTTACACTTTTTCCCATTCAAAACTATAAGAGTGACATGTCTTGTGTATTCCATAGTCTTTGTTTGTTTACAGTTGTATGTGTGCAGCACTAGTTCCTGTTTCCATGTGTGAAATGGAAATACCAACTACTGCCACCTGCAGTTGTCAAAAGATACATAATTTCTCGTTCTCATTTCAGTCGCCTGTTGGCCGTTTGTTGTGTTCACGCTCACAGTCTACGCATCACAACAACACAGTCAGTTTCCATTGCTGCCAGTTCAGCTTGGTGTGTTCTAGGGATTACAAAAATTGTCATAAAGATAGACTCTGGGGCTGTTCACATATAGCATCTAAAAGCGCGTGGAAAGTATGAGCGCATCACTTCCTTCACCCTTTTCAATGTCGTCTGTTGTTACGCCTCCATTGGAAATAACGAACTTGGATGTGCAAAAGACCTGGGACCTCATGTATCAACGCTGCGTACACACAAAAACTTTGCGTACGCCAGATTCCACGCTCACGTTTGGATTTACTAACGATGAAATTAACGTGAGAATGTGCTTTGGTCCGCGCCAACTTCATGTCTGGCATACGTGCATTTCTTGCGTGTGTTTGTTTTATTTTCATTGGCGACTCCTAGAGGCAATTATGTTTAATTGCACACTAGGATCAAAGTATCGCACCAACACATGTGAAAAACATTGCTATTAATTTATAATTGATAAAATCGGTTAATTGACGCAATGTTTTTTTTTTACCAATTATGTGATTTAGAACATATAAAAGCATTTGCAAATGTATATAATATTGTGGCAAGGTGGCCTTGGTCAACCCTTGATTCATTCATCCTCACAAACATGTATTTAAAGATATTACTCCAGCCAAGTTTTTTTTATTTTATTTTATTTTATTGAGCGTAATTATTATCAGGAGACCGCGGTTATCCATTTTCCATTAAAGACGTGGCTGTTAACCCCCCTCAACAACCCACAAAACTGACCAAGAGTGCAGATACAATGATGCCCATTCTCGCACTCGGTCAGTTGTAGTGCGGGCGATTGGGCAGCTGAAATGCCGGTAGCGCTGCCTTAATAAGAGCGGAGGGGTGCTGCTATACCGCCCTAACAAAGTGTTCCTCTAATACATCTGTGTCTCCCACAGACACGGATACTACTCCAGACAGTAAAGTGTCGCGTTAGTTCAGCATCCCGTTCCCCTGCCTGTTCCTTCGACACTTTGACACGCAATGTTTTAGTATTAATTCTAAGCAAGTCTTTGTACATGAGGCCCCAGATATGTAAACGACCCCTTAAACAGCTAAACAAAAAACAAACTAGTGTTTCTGTCAGGACGTCCCAGAGGCTGCATTGATTGTTTTGTATTACTGATAGACTCTACATGAGACAAACTGACTGATTCTTCTGTCCTGATGCCATTGTTGTTCACTTAAAGGGATAGTTCACCCAAAAAATGACAAATTGCTTACTATTTGCTTACCCTCGAGTGGTTCCAAACATTTATAAGTTTCTTTCTTCTGACGGACACAAAAGATGTTCTGAAGAAAGCTGAAAACCATTGACTTCTATTGTAAGAAAAACAGATGCTATAAAGTCAGGTTTTAGCTTTCTACAAAATATCTTCTTTTGTGTGTTTTTTATTTCTGAGAAACTCATAAAGGTTTGAAACAAGTGAAGTTTATTTATAAACTAACTTCGAGAGGATCATGTGCTTATGATTGCTTGCAGCCGGCCTCGCATTATTCAATTTATGATTCACCAATCAGACGATTCCTAAATACCCTAAGTTTCATATAACAGCCATCTTCGTTTTGAAGAATCCCCCCTTCCATCCTTATGCTGTGTTCACACCAGACGCGAAACGCGCGGATAAATCTCACTATTCGCGTGTAAATAGACGCGTGAACATTTGAGTTTACTCGCTTCATTTGCGCGACAAATTTCGCTTCATTCGCACGTCAAATCCGCTTCATTCGCGCGTCAAATTCACTTCAGAACAGTCGCGGATTCGCGTGATGGGCAGGGCTTCTGTCTGCCCAGTGACTGTAGCTTCGTTGCTAAATGGCTAACATGGATTTTATTGAGAAAATAACTGTGTTTATGTGCTTTTATGAAGGCTGAAAAACAGCGTTGATTCGTTTGGAGCAGTGTCTGAGTCCACTAGATACTTTCAGAGGTGCACCCAGCTCTGTGAGCTCATAAACTCCCCCAGAAACTTAACCTGGATGACGGAGGCCTTCAGCGGTGCTTCTGACTGAGCCGAGCCCAGTTTGATGAACTGGTGTTGGCTGGAGGATTTTTCCCGGGACACCAACAACAGGTGCTACGTCACAATCATGCCCCCACAAGAGCAAGCTCCTGATTGGTTAACGCGGCACGAATGTCCGTAGAAGTTCAGATTTTTAATCGTTAATCGTGTTATACGTGCAAAACGCTCAATTCGCACCGCACCATTCGCGCCATCCGCGACATGCAATTTGCGTCATTCACGCCGCAGGATGTCTATTCGCACTTTTGCATTGACTTGACATTCTTCTGTGTCTTGTGTGAACACAGCATTACTCCTCCTCCTTTCCTAGATGGGTGGGACAGTGCCCCAGTGGTTAGCACTGTTGCCTCACAGCAAGAACGTCACTGGTTCTAGTCCTTACCAAGCCAGCCAACGTTTCTGTGCGGAGTTTACACGTTCTCCACATGCTCACGTGGGTTTCCCCCGGGTTCCCCGGTTTCCTCCCACCGTCCAAAAACATGCAACTTAAGTTAATTGACTGATCCAAATCAGCACCATAGACATGCTCCTAGTAAGTAGTTATTTCTTAAGAGCAATCACTATCTGTTCATTAGCTACTACAGCAGGGGAGTTCTCGAGATCTACCTGAGCTCAAACTCCCCTCTCGCCTTGCAAACGGGAGGGAGCCCCGGGCTCTCTCCCGGGACAGCATGCCAAACAAGCTTTATAATCAATCATCAGCTAAGTGTGAACTCTTGAAGTAATAAGGGAGTAAATGATAGGATTTTCATTTTATGAATTATCTCTTTAACACCAAAACGAAATGTTGCCAGATATGTTTTAGTCTGAATACAGTATAATTCATGGTGTTTGAAAATACATACTGTAAAGGGCAGTTTGTTTGTCTGTGAACTATCCCTTTAAGGTTTGATTCGCTCGAGAGTTGATTCTTTACTGTTCAGAATTGACCTTAGGAGGCAGGTTTCCAACGGATTCATTCCAACGTTCTGTTCAAATATGTTATACCATACAGTATATAGCAAACATTTTGTTTGATTTGATCAAATCTTTTCAATTAATTAAAGATTCTTTGATTAATTAGCGCAAATGAGCATGTGTATTCTTAGATGCGTGCCTCTGTACACACATGCATGAATATGGACGCATTGGTTCGTGCGTGTATGCATGTGTAGGTGTGTGTGAGAGAGAAAGATGCTGGAAAAAGACACACTGGTCAGAATTAAATCTATTATTCTCTGTTAACGAGACAGCGGAGTTCATCTAATGAATCATTTACTTTGCTTTCCCTCATTATGATGTTTCCAACACAAATGTATTGGTCATAGAAAATAAATGAGAAACCTTATGAATAGCATATTGTTTAATAAATAAAGGCCTATTATATACTGTATGTTGCTTATTATATTTAAAAACTACCAGAGCCCTAGGAGGTCATTATCATCAATTTTTTTCTTTCTGTTTTGCTTTGTCACGGTGTGGACTTGTTTTCTCTTGGATTTCTAAGTGTGTACAACGTTTTTTTTACAGCACAGTAACTGTCCTTTTGTTCATAGGTTATCATTAAAACAAAACAAAACAAAAAAACTCCAAATTCGCTTATAGGAGTGTCAGGAACACAATTTAACCAAATAAATTGGTCAAAAAATATTTTTTTAGAGTGAGAGTCAAGAGTGCAGATGCTGAAGATTTCAGAAATAAATAGCATTTTTTAAAAGGTGTATTGACATATAAAACAATTATTTAAAGTTTGAATATTATACAGTTTTAGTACTCTATTGTGGCGACGCAGTGGCGCAGCCTCAGCTGGGTTAATTGGCGTTTCTGTGTGGAGTTTGCATGTTCTCCCCACGTTCTCGTGGGTTTCCTCCGGGTGCTCCGGTTTCCCCCACAGTCCAAAGACATGCGGTACAGGTGAATTGGGTAGGCTAAATTGTCCGTAGTGTATGAGTGTGAATGAGTGTGTATGGATGTTTCCCAGAGATGGGTTGCAGCTGCAAGGGCATCCGCTGTGTAAAACATGTGCTGGATAAGTTGGCGGTTCATTCCGCTGTGGTGACCCCAGATTAATAAAGGGACTAAGCCGAAAAGAAAATAAATGAATGAATGCTGTATTGTATTTGTGATCAAACATGCAGTAATGATGAACATAAGTTTTTTTTTTCCCAAAACTTTAACATTTTAGGCCGCACAGTGGCTCAGTGGTTAACACTGTCACCTCACAGCAAGAAGGTCGCTGGTTCGAATCCCGGCTGGGTCAGTTGGCGTTTCTGAGTTTGCATGTTCTCCCCGTGTTGGCGTGGGTTTTCTCCGGGTGCTCCAGTTTCCCCCACAGTCCAAACACATGCACTATAGGTGAATTGGATTAACTATATTGCCCGTAGTGTATGAGTGTGTGAATGAAAGTGTGTATAGGTGTGTCCACTACTGGGTTGCGGCTCTAAGGGCATCCGCTGCGTAAAACATATGCTGGAATAGTTGGCGGTTCATTTCATTGTGGTGACCCCTGATAAATCAGAGACTAAGCCGAAGAAAAATAAATGAAGGAATAAATTAACATTTGAATTTTCTTACTTTTTAATCTCAATTTCAGTGCATAAATAAAATGCAAATTAACACCAAAAGGGACCCCTGATGAATAAAGGGACTAAACGGAAGGAAAATGAATTACTGAAGAGCGGGGTTGAAATTGGGGGGAGCCCTTATAGTAACTCTGAGGGCCCCAAAACGGCATGGGCCCTTAGAATGGTCCTAACTTTTCACCCTATAGCAGTGTACCAAGTGTAATTTCAAACAGATTTCCACCACTTAATCTTCTCTCTGTAATTAGTCAAATAACAATATTATGTATTTATTTATTTATTTATCCATGGCAGACCTTAACCAGAGACACTCTCAGCAAAATACCCTTTAAATATGATTGAAAAATCCTGTGTGTGTGTGTGTGTCTGTCTGTTTGATGGAGGATGAAGGTACAAAGTCAATTTCACACTAGAATTAGTTTCTAGGGAAGCCAGTCATTTTGATCACTCCATCACACTGCTGATAACTCTCTCTCTCTCTCTCTCTCTCTCTCTCTCTCTCTCTCTCTCTCTCTCTCTCTCTCTCTCTCTCTCAATTCAATTCAATAGTTGCTTTATTGGCATGACAAATGTTACAAATGTATTGCCAAAGCATTTATAAAGTTTACATAAAAAAGTAACATACATATATAAAATAAAAAAAACAGTACACACAATAGATAGCAGTAGTAAAAAAAAAAAAAGGAAATATATATATATATATATATATATATATATATATATATATATATATATATATATATATATATATATATATATATATATTATAATTAAATAAAATATAAATAATATATCATATTATTCAATATATTATATTTATGGTGGCTTGAGAAAATCTTAACTTTCCGCCAGACTGTCAGACTTAAGGTTGGGCTCATTTAACTCCAATCTACCAATCACTGATGACCTTTTAACTTACTAGCCACACCCTAGCAACCACGTATGCTATCCTAGCTACTGTCCTATAGACTTCCATTGTTAAAAAAAAACTTCCATTGACTTTACATTGAACATACTAACAACATACAAATTCATACTAACAATATACTGATCCATACCAGAAACATACTAATCATACTAGCAACATGCAAATTCATACTAACAATATACTGATCCATACCAGAAACATACTAATCATACTAGCAACATGCAAATTCATACTAACAATATACTAATCCATACTAGAAACATATTAACAAACATACTAATCATACTTGCAAACATGGTAATTCATACTAAATTCATGCTAACGGCATGCTAGTTTATACTAGCAACATGCTAGTGACATGCTAATTCATACTCAATGCTAACGACATGCTAATTTATGCTAACAATATACTAATCCATACTAGAAACATATTAACAAACATACTAATCATACTAGCAACATGCAAATTCATACTATAAACATACTAGCAACATGCTAATTCATACTAACAATATACTAATCCATACTAGAAACATATTAACAAACATACTAATCATACTAGCAACATGCAAATTCATACTATAAACATACTAGCAACATGCTAATTCATACTAACAATATACTAATCCATACTAGAAACATATTAACAAACATACTAATCATACTAGCAACATGCAAATTCATACTATAAACATACTAGCAACATGCTAATTCATACTATCAATATAGCTACTAATCTATACTGGAAACATATTAACAAACATACTAATCATACTTGCAAACATGCTAATTCATACTAAATTCATGCTAACGGCATGCTAGTTTGTACTAGCAACATGCTAGTGACATGCTAATTCATACTCAATGCTAACGACATGCTAATTTATGCTAGAAACATGGTAATTTATGTTAGCAACTGCCTAGCAACCACTCAGAACATCTTAGCAACCGCCTAGCAACACCTTATTAACACCCTCTCGCTCTCTCTCTCTCTCTCTCTCTCTCTCTCTCTCTCTCTCTCTCTTTCTTAATGCTTAAACCTTAATGCTTTTTCTTTTTTCTTTCTTTCTATTTTATTTTTTTCACATTTAATTATTATTATTATTATTATTACACATTTAAAAATCTAGTTTATTTCTGTGTTTTTTTTCAGCTGCTTTGCACTTAAACACGTTTAGGCCTAAATTTGAATATGTCATGTAAAAGTTTATTCATTCCAGTATTAAAATGCACAAACTAAGATGATACGATTGCAGTCGTGCATAAATAAACAGCTAAGGTTTCTGTAATAGTTCTAATAACCTGAATGTGTTTTAAATGCACAATAATCAGGTTTATGTATTTATTATCAATAATTCAAGTTTGGTTCATAGTAATTAAGCGAACGTTTTTTAAAGCTAATTATACTGCAGATTTTTCTTTACGATAAAGATATTTATTTAGATTGTAAACTATTTTAATACATTAATTTTTACTTGTTAAAATTTTTAAAAACATTAAATGAAATAGATTCAAATACGTAAGACTATGCAAATTGGATGTTTATTTTTGTATTTATTTTCATTTCATGTATTTATTATTTATTTATTTCATTTATACATTGATTGGTTTAGAGAAATTTATTTTATTTTTTTGCATGTCTGAAAATATATCCATCATATTAGGTTTATTACCTAGCTTGTAAAAAAAAGTGTCCATGTGTGTGTGTGTGTGCGTGTGTGTGTGTGTGTGTCTGTGTTTTGGAGCTCATCTCCTCCGGCAGACCAGCTCTTATCACTTAAACCCAGAAGACTCTTATAGACAGCTCAGAGAGCAGAACCGTCCTGCCTTTACTGACCACAGCAACAGCCCAGCACTTCAGCTCGTATTTGAAAAATTAAACAAGTTTGCTTTATATGGTTACTTTTACGTAGACTTTTGGAAATTAAAATAAGTCAACAATCAATCGATCAGTCAATTAATCTATAAATGAAAAGTAGGATATTTTGTATCAAGAAAATGAAGGCCATTTATTCATTTATTTTACATTGACACTTTGACCTTATTCTCAAGATGCATTGATATCTTTTTGTCTATTTATTTTAAACATGTTATTATTAATAATAATAAATATAATCATCATCATAATAGTAAATAATATTATAATATAATGTTGTTGTTGTTGTAGGTTTAATTGCCATTGTGTTGATTTTATAATAATAATAATAATAATATTATTATTATTATTATTATTATTAATAAAAATATGAACTTGTTAAAGATAAATATAAATAAGCAAATAAGATATCAATGCATTTTATGATTAAGAACAATCTAAGTTATATATATATATATATATATATATATATATATATATATATATATATATATATATATATATATATATATATATATATATATATATATATATATAATTATTATCCCCCCTTTTTAATTTTTTTATGTTTAACAGAGCAGGGACATTTTTACAGTATGTCTGATAATATTTTTTCTTCTGGAGAAAGTCTTTTTTGTTTTATTTCAGCTAAAATAAAAGCAGTTTTTAATTTTTTAAAAGGTCAAAATTAAGGTCAAAATTAAGCCCCCTTAAGAAATTATTTTTTTTTCGATAGTCTACAGAACAAACAATCATTATACAATAACTTGCCTAATTACCCTAACTGCCTAGTTAACCTAATTAACCTAGTTAAGCCTTTATATGTCACCTTAATCATGGCAAAGATAAAATAAATCAGTTATTAGAAATGAATTATTAAAACTATTATGTTTAGAAATGTGTTGAAAAAATCTGCTCTCCATTAAACAAAAATTGGGAAAAAAACAGGGGGCTAATAATTCTGACTTCAACTGTATATATAGACATTTTTATTTCAGTTTTCATTATTTTAACTAAATGAAATGATAAATATTACATGAATTCAAATAAATTAGTTTATATTTCATTTCAAATAAAGTTTATTTTATGTAAAAGTAATCCAAAATGGTTTTAGTTTAATCATTTTAGTTTTCGTTAACTACAATAACACCGGTAACACATACAACACTGTATATTTGTATTGCTATTATACTTTTGATTAGTTTGTATTTTATTCACCTATTCTGCATTGCAGAACTTTTGCAATTGTCTTAGAAATCAGACCAAAATCTAGCATCCATGACATTTTGATTTTGTGTTGAAATATGAGAAATTCTTTGAGGGATGATGTTCTTCTGTGGCATCAGACTGTAAAACCCGACAAACCCAGCGAAAAGAGGCTTGCTTTTTAAACTCAGTTTCTCTCTGTCCTTTCTTTAATCCTCGAATCATATTGTGATCATTCATTTGACTAATTATTGCTTATTATTCCAAAGAAAAATGTGTTTTCTAAAGAGGTTTGGAAGACAGAAAGAGCAGCAGTGATTTGTACTGAAGCCTCGAGCGGCCAGAAACTGTCTTGACTGATAAACTCCACTATAACATCATGTAGAGCAGGAGACAGAAAGACGGAGAGATTGTGTTTATCGTGTTGGCGCTGATAAGAACAAATATCCATAATCTTCCTCTGGATGGAGCCCAGAAACAAGAGAGATGTAACGCGAAGAGAGGGAAGACAACATGGACTGAGTGGGAAATGCATTTCTTTTGGATTCATTTGTCAAGAAATCATGCCGCTTCCTCTGTACATATAACTCATGTTAGTAACTGAATGTTTGTTTATAAAAACGAAGAACATATACAACCTGTGTTTTGTAGTGTATATATTATTATTGTGATAAATATTCTTTACTTACAGCCCTATGCAAGAAATCTCCCTCAGAACTCATGAACAGGTGCCCGTGCTTTCGTAGTGATGAGGTCATCGCTCACGGTCCAATGAGAGAAGAGAAACAAAAATAAATAAATAAATATACATCTATCACGTATTAAACCATACCTGTCAACCCTCCCGTTTTTCCCGGGATTCTCCCGTATTTTACAGTTCTATCCCGCTGTCATCCCGTAAAGGTATTTTCCCGTATTTCTCCCGTATTTTTAATCTTTCTGAGAAGAGCTGATCCTCCCTATATGCAACCCATACCGCCGAACCACCAGGGGCCGCCCTTGCTCTTAAATGTGAACCAGTTCTGTGCTTTCATTTCATTTAGGAATGGAAACCTGATGGAAATACTTTGAAATAAACAAAAAAACGGCGCGATTCATTTCCTTTTAATTACAATTGCCCTATGCAATCCTCAAACAGTCAGTTCATATAAAGATGACTGTCAGCTGATGCGCTCCATAGTGATAATAGACGCTGTTTCCCAAGCGGATTCTGTACGTACGTGATTTGATGCTGAGCTCAAGTGGACACTGGGTTTTGGGTGCGTGTTTGAACAGACATATACACATCATCATCATAATGATAATGGTAATAGCGGTTCGTTCCGCTATGGCGACCCCAGATAAATAAAGGGAGTAAGCCGAAAAGAAAATAAATGAATGGATGAATAATATTAATAATAATAACAACATCTAGACATGTCGATCTTGTTGGGTTTTCTTTTAAACACAACAAATTTTGTCTTAAATGAGCATAAACAGTTAGGAAAACAATCAAATGCTTTCATTATAGATCTGTGCAGTTTTAAAGTGACAGCTCTGTTATTTAATGTAATCAAACCAAAAACAATCTAAATGAGAGATTCATTCGCTGCTCTTTAATCAGAATGTTTAAATTATACAGTGAAGAAAAGATGAGATTTGATAACTTGATTCTATTTCTTTATAATAGCTATTAGTTTTAATGAGCTGAACTGTTTGCTAATTTATTTGCAGCTTTTTCTAATGTAATCCAATTATTATATCCTTTGTAAATAATAATAAAAACGTATTTCTGATCGTTTCAGAAGTTTATTTACAATGAAACGGCTCCAGATGTACATATTTATATTTGGGTTTTTTTTTTTGGGTGGGGGGGGGGTGGGTGGGGGGGGGGGGGGGGGGGGGTAAGTATCCCTTATTTTTACATCCCAATGTTGACAGTTATGATTAAAACGCTCTTGTGTCGTTAAATGATTTTCTTGGCTGCGTCTGAAATCGCCTACTCCGGCAGGTAGGCTACTACATTTCAACTACCTTTACTTTTACATTTACTACACGACCGTTAGAAAAGTCACTCACATAGTTTTGAATGAGGAAAAGTGTTACGGACAATATGGTAAAGGCTAGATCGGAAGTGCGATATGTACATCAATTATAGTAGCATTTTTTATGACACTGTATAACAATAATGAATATTTTTACAGTAATGTGAAGGTTGGGTTTAGGGTTGGGGTGGGCGTAAAAAAATACTAGGCCTATTTATTGGGTAATTTAATAGATAGCATAAATAATACTCGGTACAACTACTGTTTTTACTTTACTGTGAGGGTTGGGTTTAGGGTTGGGGTGGGGTAGACGTTAATATAATAAATGGGAAATGTAATAAATAATATAAATAATTCTCGTTAACTTCCGGCCACAACCATATCTGATCTAGCAACAACCGGCCAATATGGTGAATTACCATAAATATATATATATACAGGGGCGGAGTGGACATTTTAAAAGTGGGGGGGACGGCTGTATGAAATCCAAAAGTTTACATTCTTAATCGCCTGTTTCTAAATGGTCTGTCTCTAAAAGTGAGGGGGACGTATGCCCCTCGTCCCCCCCCCCCCCCGGTTGCTACGCCCTGTATATATATATATATATAATATTATTTTTTTATTTATTTATTTATTTTTTTTTTTTTGAAGAGGGGCGTGCCCCAGTAGAGCTTTATGTCTAGCAACGCCCCTGGGCCCAACCCCAATTCTATTTTTGTACCCCTACCCCTTCCCCTTACAAAAGAGGGTTAAGGGGAAGGGCTTCAAAATTTACCCCTAAGAGTTGGGACAGCACTGCAGCAATTGCACACGTCATCATATGTCATCACAATCTCTTGCTTCATATGAGATCAGAAGATCGCGACTGCTGTAGTTATTCCAGTTGTGTTATTTTTTTGGTGTTTATCTTCAGGAAATCACTGAAGGCTTAGATTATGTTATTATAACGATCTAATGTGGCAATAAGATCGTAACTGTACTGTGCATTTACTGTGCCATATTCATCTATGTAAACACACCATAACAAGATTAACATTATAGCAGACACTGTAAAAAGCTCATTCCCAGCCACTAGACTGTTCTGACAGGGGTTTCCAATGTCATCGAGTGTCAGAATGTTGTGGGACTGCTGTACAGGAGTTATTATTATGGATTATAGATCGCGAAATTCAGTGGGTTTTTTTTAGCGTTTTTTTTTTAAGCATGACGGTAAAACACGAACGCCGTTATGAATATATTAAAACATGTTTGTTTGTTGTAAAAATTCATAATAATGACAAAAAATACTAATTTGTGGCTCTCCTTACTTCTGGGTTCAGCAATACTGCCGTTGTGGCTGGCATATTCTGGGAAATTTTCTTACCCCTTGATTTTACCCCTGAAAAATCCTTGTTCGAAGGGCTATCTACCCCTTCCCCTTAGCTCTATGCCTTCAAGTTAAAGAGAATTGGGACACCTCTACCCCTTGACGTGAACACGCAAAACGTGGAGTAAGGGGAAGGGCTAAGGGGTAGAATTGGGATTGGGCCTAAATTGAAGGCACAACTGTATAATAGCATTTACGGAAAACCGCAA
The DNA here is from genome assembly GCA_903798195.1 of Danio kyathit. Taxonomy (NCBI): domain Eukaryota; kingdom Metazoa; phylum Chordata; class Actinopteri; order Cypriniformes; family Danionidae; genus Danio; species Danio kyathit. The sequence continues at coordinate 6,846,951 of LR812532.1, read as the reverse complement.
ACACACTGCTTCCTTTTGTGACAACATCAACAAAAAAGCCAGATTACAATTAGCTAAATTACACTGGGAAAAAGACAAATTTTGGAGACATGTCCTGTGGTCTGATGGAACTAAGATTGAACTGTTTGGCCATAATGACCAGTGTTACATTTGGAGGACAGAGGGGAAAGCTTACAAGCCTAACTATGAAGTATGGAGGCGGCAGCATCATGTTGTGGGGCTGTTTTACTGCAGGAGGGACTTGGCCACAAATGGGTCTTCCAAACAGACCATGACCCTAAGCATACTGCCAAATTAGTTAAAATGTGCTTTAAGGACAACAGAGTGAATGTTTTGGAGTGGCCATCACAAAGCCCTGAGCTCAATCCTATAGAAAAGTTGTGGGCAGAGTTGAAAAACCTTGTGCGAGCAAGACAGCCAACAAATCTGACTCAGTTACACCAATTCTGTCAGGAGGAATGGGCCAAAATTTCTTCAAACTATTGTGAGAAGCTTGTGGAAGGATACCCAAAACATTTGGCCAAAGTTATACAGTTTAAAAGCAAAGCTAAGAAAATATCAAGGAAATGTATGTAAACTTTTGACTGTGTAAAAATTAATAAAAAAAATCTCTCATTATTCTGGCATTTAGCAAATGTAAATGATTTAGGTAATCCTAACGGACCTAAAATAGTAAACATTTAGTATGATTTACCATCAGACATTTTTAAAAAATGGTTACGTTCCTTTTTTTAGAGTGTATGTAAACTTCTGGTTTCAACTGTATATATATATATATATATATATATATATATATATATATATATATATTAGATGTCGCCTACCCTGCTGTTGTCTATTAGAAGGAATGCGTCAATAGAGCCACCATATTAGTACAGGGTAGCGCTCCTTTGAAATGAATGTGGGACCAAGGTGCAGTGGAGGACTGTGGCCATCCAAAGCCAGAGATATACACACATATCTATGATTGGTAGTTTTCCCAGTGGTCAGTATGCAAATATTTTTTTAAATTATGAAAAATTATAATTTTACATCACTTTTCTACATTGATGGATGTGACCGCACGGGTATTGCCAATAAAGACTGTGTGTTTGTGTGCATGGAAATGTATTATCCCTGTTTAATTAGATTTAATCCGAGTCCTGAAAAAACCCCACTCTCCTGCTTTCACTTCTCATTCTAACGGAGGGTGTGACGAAATCATATATATATATATTTTTTTTTTTTGGAGGGGGAGCTGTGCCCGAGTTGAGCTTTATGTCTAGCAACGCCCCTGATCTTTAGCCTCCTTGTTAGAGCAACTGACTCCCATGCAGAAGGTCGCAGGGCAGGGTTGGGTGGTGTAGGACCGGCAGGGTTACACATCCAACGTAGATGTATAATCACAGCAGATAGCAGCTCCATCTTAGCATGTCGACAACACAGACAGTTTGAGTGTCAAAGCAAACAGCCTATGAACCACAAGCTAGTATGCAAATTTGTTAGCAACTTTTCACAGGAACTAGTACTGAAATTACAGAAAACTTGTTTCAGGTGGTTCAAAACCTTTTCTTAAAAAGAATTAGTCTAGATTTTAATCTCTGCCGACTATTTGCATTCACAGTGAGTCTACATCTGTAAAAGCATCATATAGGTGCTTCAATGAAAGTAAAACAAGATTATTTCCTTATTCCCCTTGCAGATTCTTCTTTTAAACATCAGATTTTATTGTGATCTTAAGCATCTCTAATCACATTCAACCAAGTTCAGATGATCTGAGCTGCTCTCCGCATGTATGTCAACAATATCTCATTTGAGTCTATTTTTAATCCTCCCAATGAATTTCACAAGAAACATCTTGCAACTTCACAGAAACTTAATTGAGTTAAACGTCATTAAGCCTCCTGAGAAATGAAAGAGCAACCCCCGAGCAACAAAGCGCATGCCTCCGGGGAGTTTTGACAGGAAAAATGAGAGAGGAACTTGACAAATTGGAGTTCGTGTTGAGTTGTGAACCATTTTATCTGATGAAAACCGATGCTCGCGCTGTAAAACTTTCATCAGAAGCACTTCACCTCAGCGAGGAGACGTTAATCAAACAATCAGCATCTCTCATAAATCCCGAAGAAGAATTATCACATTAAAAAATATTCTCAGGCAAATCTGGCCTCTTTATTACAGTCAGCCTCCCTCTAAAAATAACCACTGCTGCCATGGCAACAGCTGCTTCAAAGTAATAACAGTAAATAGCGTTTATTGTGACTGCTTTGAATGGGCAGTTTGCGGGAGGCAATTTTAAGCCAAGCAATTATACTCTGATAATACGATTTGGCCTCAGATTTGGCCAGTGGAGGACTGGACACACACACACACTCACACTGCAGGCTTTTTTCCTGTGTTTATTGTTGTTTCTCTCTCTCATTTCTTTCCTTGGCTCATTGGCGGTCTCATTAATAATGAACTGAAAGCATCAGCAGCAGCACTGTGTAAGTAGAGAAGAACTATACATTCTGAGTTTACCGAACAATGAGCTTTTAATGTGCAGATTCTCTCAGCACGTTTTACCTGGCTCATAATACAAAGAAGTGAGAGCTCTACTGGTGAAAGTAGGTATTGCACTAATGTAAGTTCTGTCCAGATCGAAAAGATTTTTAAAATGCTTGGGTTAGGCTATTTTAAAGGCTCCAGATTTGTCTCATATGATAAAAGCCTGTTGGCTTCATCGAACATCGACCTTCAGCATGCACTGGGGCGGTTTGCTGCCAAATGTGATGCGGCTGGGATGAGAATCAGCACCTCCAAGTCCAAGGCCATTGTGCTCCACCTGAAAAAAGGTGGTTTGCCATCTCTAGGTTGGAGGAAAGTGTTCAAGTATCCTGGGGTTTTGTTCACAAGTGAGGGAAGGATGGAACGTGAGATTGACAGGAGGATTGGTGCAGCGACAGAGGTAATGTGGTTGATGTACCGGTCCATTGTGGTAAAGGAGGAGCTGAGCCGAAAGGCAAAGCTCTCGATTTACCAGTCAATCTACGTTCCTACTCTCACCTATGGTCATGAGCTTTGGGTCATGACCTACAGGACAAGATCTCAGACACAAGCGGCCGAAATGAGTTTCCTTCGCAGGGTGGCAGGGCACACCCTTTAAGATAGGTTGAGGAGCTCTGTCACCGGAGCTCGGACTAGAGTCGCTGCTTCTAAACATCAAGAGAAGTCAGCTGAGGTGGCTTGGGCATCTGTTTTGGATGCCTCCTGAATGGCTACCTAGGGAGGTGTTCCAGGCATGTCCCACCGGGAGGAGGCCTCAGGGAATACCCAGGACACGCTGGAGGGACTATGTCTTTTGGCTGGCCTGGGAACGCCTCAGGATCGCCAGAAGGAGTTGGAGGAAATGTCTGGGGAAAGGGAGATGTTGCACAGTTTTGGTTTCTTAGCCTTGTAAATGTGTGCTTGGTTTGAGCATTTGTGTTTTGTGTGCCAGCACACGGGAAAAACGGGAGTGTTGGCAGGTATGAATTCACTGCTTGTGAGTGTGCTGGACAGTCTTTCACTGACACTGAGAAATGTTACAGCACGAGCGGCTATTTCACTACTAGGGAGAAATGCTGTAAAAACCCCATCTCCGCCCCTCTCTCTCACACACACACACACATTTTGGACATTTGACCTGCTAGGGCAGGGGTGTCCATACTCGGTCCTGGAGAGCCGGTGTCCAGGAGAGTTAAGTTCCAACCCTAATCAAACACACTTGAACCAGTTAATTAAGCTCTTACTAGATATACTAGAACAGAGGTGGGCAAACTCGGTCCTGGAGGGCCGGTGTCCTGCACAGTTTAGCTCCAACACTTATCAAACACACTTCAACATGCTAAAAGAATGCTGTCTTCAAGATCACTAGAAATCTATAAGCAGGTTTGCTTGATTAGAGTTGGAGCTAAACTGTGCAGGACACCGGCCTTCCAGGACCGAGTTTGCCCACCACTGTACTAGAAACTTCCAGGCAGGTGTGTTGAAGCAAGTTGGAGCTAAACTCAGCAGGACACCGGCCCTTCAGGACCAAGTTTGGACACCCCTGTGCTAGGGTGTTCGTGAGGTAACTTTTCTGCGCTACGGCGCAGCCTACACGTGGACGCATAGCCCCTCGCCGTGGCCGTCGGCAACGTTGATGCGCACCTCTCAAAAAATGTAACGCGTACACTTATCGCAAGCTCTGTGATTGGTCGGCTTGGTAGCGTTGACGAATGTGGGCGGATGTGTAGGTGTCCGATGCAGCGAGTGTTTACAAGTGTGTAGTCCCGTGAAGGAGCTCCAGATGGAAACTGTTGTTTTGTGTTTACCTTATGATTAAAGTTGTTGCACGTCTGCTGGTTCCAGTTTCAAAATGAGCGAATTTGAGCCACTTGTATATTAAGGAAGTGTTCAGAAAGAACAAAACACCAGCGAAGAAACTCGTCACAGAGAAACAAACACCTACTGCCAGCTAGCGTTTCGGAAGTGTATTGCAGAGAAGAAGAAACAGCGCGCAGAAGTATAAATGCACGGCTACGCGCGAGGCTTGTGCCGTGGGTCACGCTGATCACTTGACGCAGAAGTATAAACCAGGCTATAGCCCCTCGTTGTGGCCGTCGGCGACGTTGACGCGCACCTCTCAAATATGTAGCGCGTACGTGTAGCGCAAGCTCTGTGATTGGTCGGCTTGGTAGCGCTGACGAGTGTGGGCGGAGGTGAGAGCCGCGTGCCCGATGCAGCGAGTGTTTACTAGTGTGTAGTCCCGTGAAGGAGCTCCGGATGGAGACTGTTGTTTTGTGTTTACCTTATGATTAAAGTTGTTGCACATCCGCCAGTTCCCGCCTCAAAATGAACGAATTTGAGCCACTTGTACATTAAGGAAGTGTTCAGAAAAAGCAAAACACCAGCGAAGAAACTCGACACAGAGAAACATAAACACCTACTGCCAGCTAGCGTTTCGGAAAGGTATTGCAGAGAAACAGAAACAGTGCGCAGAAGTATAAAAATGCACAGCTACGTGCGAGACTTGCGCTGTGGGTCACGCCGATCACTTGACGCAGAAGTATAAACCAGGCTATAGCCCCTCGCCGTGGCCGTCGGCGACGTTGACGCGCACCTCTCAAAAAATGTAGCGCGTACGTGTAGCGCAAGCTCTGTGATTGGTCGGCTTGGTAGAGTTGACAAGTGTGGGCGGAGGTGAGAGCCGCGCGCCCGATGCAGCGAGTGTTTACTAGTGTGGAGTCCCGTGAAGGAGCTCCGGATGGAGACTGTTGTTTTGTGTTTACCTCATGATTACAGTTGTTGCACGTCCGCCGGTTCCCGCCTCAAAATGAGCGAATTTGAGCCACTTGTACATTAAGGAAGCGTTCAGAAAAAACAAAACACCAGCGAAGAAACTCGACACAGAGAAACAAACACCTACTGCCAGCTAGCGTTTCGGATGTGTTATTGCAGAGAAACAGAAACAGTGCGCAGAAGTATGAATGCACGGCTACGCGCAAGGCTAGCGCTGTGGGTCACGCCGATCACTTGACGCAGAAGTATAAACCAGGCTTAAAGCTGCGGTCACAATAGAGTTTGAGCTTGCGAAATTCTGTCGTACAGCGCTGTGAAAAGGGGCGGGATTAAACAAGATGATTAGACATTTAGAAAAGCGAGCGATTGCTCCATGTTTTAAATTTCTGTTCAGAGAGGTCATGTTTTGATCCTGGATTGGTCTCACGCAGTCAAGTGATGCAATTTCGCAGGTCAGAGTTCACCAAGCTTGAACTTTGCACCGCAGCAAAATGCGAAACTTGACGCATGACCCTGCGTTTCCGGTCTGACGCATTCGCGTGCATATTAACGGAAGTCTATGGGGAGAAAAGTCCAGTGTGACCGCGGCTTTACTTTGTGCCCTGCGCCCCCCTATGTATTGGAGTTTTGTCTAAAACATTCAAAAAGAGTGTTTTCTTTGAGCAGGTACAATTAAAGGTACAGTTCATATATATGTCTGCTTGTATTAAAGGACAAAATTGTATTACAAAAATATTTAAATATTAACATATTTATAGATTTTAATAAAAAAAAATTCTTGTGTTGTGAAGAAAAAAACTAAATATGTATGGAAAGCATCGTCAATGCACTGTGATGCACCGAGATATCGAATTGAACCGAACCGATGGCATGATAATCGTAACCGAACCGTGAGGCACCATGACACCTGACTTCAAATGTGTAACAGTCGAAAGTTTCACAGCTCATCGTGAAGTTCAAACTGAAACCGTGTATTCTTCCATTGGCCGTGACAGCAATCAGGCTGTACATTTAGATGTTAAAGGGCTGCAGGGATGCAGCTGCGAAGGTTATTTTTGTGCTCTAAATGCTCTGGGTTCAGGCATCTGAGGGAGAGGAGAGTGGTGGGCGTTTGCCTCTGTTAGATCATATGCTGAGCTGTCAAGAGTAGGCGCAGGTTGGCTGCACTTCAGATTGTGTCTGAATCTCAACTCACTTACGGTAATTATGCTCGATGCTGGAAATGTTTGCCGTGCCTTCTTGCACAAGTGCACGAATAATACGCACACACACACACATCGGTTCGAGCACATGTTCTCACATTCTGCCCCCACACACACACACTCACACATATATAGATATATTCTTGTGGATTTCAGGATAACCCCACTCACTCACTCACACACACACACATGCGCGCACGCAGTCATCAGAACAGCCCACACAGAAGACAGCTCATATATCTTGCTTCTACTCATTTAGTTGAACTGCGTCTTCAATGACAACGCTTATGCATATGCATGAAAGCACATTAATCTAAAATATAATGCATATTTTGCATTTATGCAATAATGAGATCTGTTGGAAATTGTCATTTGTGCGATACTCGAATGTTTATTCCTGACAGTCTGTTGCTGTTGTCGTGTGATGCAACACGTAGCAAAGCTCGATAAACTCTGACAGTCGCAGCAAGTCCATAGTAACGGTTTCCATGGAAACCACTGTGAAGTGAATTAGCAATTAAAAGTGCTGAGAAACCCCCATCTCTGGGTCTGTGAATAGGACGGGCTGCATATTGTGTGTGGATGGATGGATGGATGTGGCTTTTATTAAAAAACAAAGAGGGTCTGTTGTGTGATTCTGACCAGTAAAACAGCAAGGAGTTGTTTTTTGTTTTTTTGTTACATTTGTATTTGTTTTACCAGGCAGATTTTATGAAAAAAAAAAAAAGTAAAATTCTTGAAAAAAAAGTTTTTTATTATTAATATTATTATTATTTACAAATAATTGTAAAGAAATGGCAAGGAAAAGCATGAATTACACTTTGAGGAAAATAAACCTCTAATCTAACTACAATATTCCAATAAGCTTTACAACTTTGTAATTTTTTTTTTCTGATAGATTTATTTTATTTTATTTTATTTTACTTTTTTTTTATATTTTATTTTATTTTATTTTATTTTATTTTACATTAAACCGGCAGTGTTAGAACTGGAAGCCAACTTAATTGAAGGAAACCACATAATCAAACCAGACCAAGCAGAGAGAAAGAAAAAATAAACAAACAAATAAATAAAACAAATAAACATACAAACTAATAACAAATAAATGAGTAAATAAATAAATAAACATTAAAACAAATAATAAATAAACAAACAAATGACAAATAAATAAAACATACAAACAATAATTAATTAATTAATAAACAAACATTAAAAACAAACAATAAGTAAATAAATAAAACAAACAAACAAACAAACATATGATAAATAAATAAATAAAACAAAAACATACAATCAAATAATGAATGAATGAATAAATAAACATTAAAACAAATAATAAATAAAACAAACAAATGACAAATAAATAAATTTAAAAAATACAAACAATAATTAATTAATAAACAAACAAACATTAAAAGCAAACCATAAGTAAATAAATATAACCAACAAACAATAAATAAATAAAACAAAAACATACCAAATAACAAATCAATGAATAAGTGAATGAATAAATAAATAAATAAACATTAAAAACAAATAATAAATAAATAAAACAAGTGATAAATAAATAAACATACAAACAAATAATGAATGAGTCAGTGAATGAACGTTCATTCAAACAAACAAATAAACAAATAAATAAACAAACAAATAAATAAATTATGAAAACAAATGGGGGCGTCACGGTGGCGCAGTGGGTAGCACGATCGCCTCACAGCAAGAAGGTCGCTGGTTTGAGCCTCGGCTGGGTCAGTTGGCATTTCTATGTGGAGTTTGCATGTTCTCTCCGTGTTGGCGTGGGTTTCCTCCGGGTGCTCCGGTTTCCCTCACAAGTCATGTGGTATAGGTGAATTGGGTAGGCTAAATTGTCCGTAGTGTACTGTATGTGTGTGAATGAGTGTGAGTGGGTGTTTCCCAGTGATGGGTTGCAGCTGGAAGGGCATCCGCTGTGTAAAACATATGCTGGATAAGTTGGCGGTTCATTCCGCTGTGGTGACCCCAGATTAATAAAGAGACTAAGCTGAAAAGAAAATGAATGAATGAAAACAAATGAAAGGTGAGAAATGTAAAAAAATAGTTGTTTTTCCAATTGGTTCCATATTTTAATAATGAAATTAATTATTTATTTATTTATTTATTCAAACTGTTTGCTTAATAGCAACATATCACAGGTGTATAAAATAAGCACCTACTGTACAGTACAGTCACTGAAATCCTTATGACAACTAGCCTGCGTCTCCTACCCTTCCATTTACTCTACTTACCAACTTCCCCACTCCATTCGATCATCATTACCTTTTTGTTCCTCTTTATGTAATGTATTAAAATGACAAAGTACACATACATCTTAAATGAACATAGGCCATTACTTGTAACGATGATCTATAGCTTTTGTTAAGTACTCGGGTCTGAGCAGAAGGGCCTTTATGGTTATTTGATGATGGTATAGTTTATCTAATGCTGTAGTTTAATGTGAGATTATGGATGAGTGATTCCGCTCCCCTCCTCCTCCCCCGCTCTCTGAGTGATGCTGTTACCGGGGCAACAGAGCTGGAAACAGCAGCATCAGTACCAGAGATCAGCTGATTGTCATGCTGTTCACACGAGCATGTGATGAGAGGCTTTGGAAAGCAGGACATACTGTATCCTTCATGCCGTGATGAATACACGTTCTGTTGATCCTCTGAAAGGTCTATGATGTTGTGATGCTTTTTATTAATGCCAAACATCCTCTTTATATTACACGTCCGCTTGTTCTTTTGGCGTTTAACGTACTGTAGCAGCTCTGGACACGAATCAAACTGAAGTCGATTATGACGTCCATCAATCTTTGGCGGGATTAAGTGAATGGAGTGTAGAACTACTTTCTGTCCATTTATGCGTGACAGCGTGTCAAAACAATTGGGAAAAAGAAAATAAACTATGAGTGATGCTTGTTTAAGGGGATCTGGCTGGTTTCTAGGGTGTCCTGGATGGTTGCTAGGTGTTTTTAATGGAGTTTTGAGAAGTTGTTGTTTCTAAAATGTTCAGGCTGGTTGATAGGGTGTTCTGGCTGGATTAAAAATTTAAAAAGTATAAGTTTCTTGGGTAGTTGTTAGTTTGTTGTTGTTATGGCATTCTGGCTGGTTGCTAGGTGGTTGTAATGGAGTTTTTGGTTGTTGCTAGATTGTTGCTAGAATGATCAGGTTGGTTGTTAGGGTGTTGCTAGTTTGTTGTTATGGTATTCCGTATGGTTGCTAGGTGGTGGTAATAGAGTTTGTGGTTGTTGCTAGGATGTTCAAGCTGGTTGTTAGGGTGTTGTTATTTTGTTGTTATGGCATTCTGGCTGGTTGCTAGGTGGTTGTAATGAAGTTTTGGGCTGTTGTTAGGTTGTTTCTAGAATGTTCAGGCTGGTTGTTAGGGTGTTCTGGCTGATTAAAAAGTTTTTAAACAGTGAAAATTTCTTAGGTAGTTGTTAGTTTGTTGTTGTTATGGCATTCTGACTGGTTGCTAGGTGGTTGTAATAGAGTTTCTGGTTGTTTCTAGGAGGTTCAGGCTGGTTGTTATGGTGTTCTTGCTGGTTAAAATGGTTAAAAGCTAACTTTTTTGTTATTTTATTGTTATGGCATTCTGCTTGGTTGCTAGGTGGTTGTAATGGAGTTTGGGTAGTTGCTAGGTTGTTGCTAGCATGTTCAAGTTGGTTGTTAGGGTGTTCTGTTGTTATGGCATTCTGGTTGGTTACTAGGTGGTTGTAATGGAGTTTTGGGTAATTGCTAGGTTGTTGCTAGAATGTTCAGGTTGGTTGTTAGGGTGTTGTTAGTTTGTTGTTATGGTATTCCGGATGGTTGCTAGGTGGTTATAATGAAGTTTTAGGTAGTTGTTAGGATTTTGCTAGAATGTTCAGGTTAGTTGTTAGGGTGTTGTTATTTTGTTGTTATGGCATTCTGGATGGTTGCCAGGTATTTGTAATGACGTTTTGGGCTGTTGTTAGGTTGTTTCTAGAATGTTCAAATTGGTTGTTAGGGTGTTCTGGCTGATTAAAAAGTTTTTAAAAAGTAAAAATTTCTTAGGTAGTTGTTAGTTTGTTGTTGTTATGGCATTCTGGTTGGTTGCTAGGTGGCTGTAATTAAGTTTTGGGTAGTTGCTGGGTTGTTGCTAGAATGTTCAGAAATGGTTGTTATGGTGTTGTTTGTTTGTTGTTATGGTATTCCAGATGGTTGCTAGGTGGTTGTAATGGAGTTTTGAATTGTTGCTAGGTTGTTATGGTGTTGTTATGGTAGTCAGAATGGTACCTAACAACAAACTAACAACTACCCAAAAAACTTTAACAACCACCTAGCAACCAGCCAGAATAGTCCCTAACAACAAACTAACAAATATCCAAAAAAAACTTTAACAACCACCTAGCAACCAGTCAGAATGGTCCCTGTAGTTGCTAGGCAGTTTAAGCCTGTTGTTGACTGTTCCTAAGGTGTTTAGGGTTGTTGCTAGCTCGTTCTAGCTGGTTATTATCCTTTTTTTTCTAGAGCATTCTTGCTGAATACTAGACTATTCTGGGTGGTTGTTGAGTGGTTATGGTGTTCAAGGCAATTTTTTTAGCCTGATTAGCATGATTATTATGGATAAGTTGGCGGTTCATTCCACAGTGGTGACCCCTAATTAATAATGGGGCTAAGCCGAAAATAAAATGAATGAATTAAGGATTATTAGATTGTTGCCAGGGTGTTCTGGGTGGTTGCTATGGTGTTCTAGCTGATTGGCTAGAGTGTTTTAAATATTTGCATGATTTCACTTGGGTATTTTGGTTGGTTGTTACATTGTTAGGGTGTTCTGGGTTGAGTGCACTGTTCAGGTTAGTTGTTAAGGTGATTTTGTGGTTGTTAGATTGTTTCCAGGGTGTTCTTGGTTGTGATGTGGTTGTTAAATCAGTGTTTAAAGTCGTTTCTGTGTTGTGGTGTGACTGCATCCTCGAGTCTCTATAATGTTAGAAACGTTAGACTTTCCTTCAATATAAATCTGTTGTTGTTGTTTTTACCATATGTCATGTGACTACATTTAATCGCTTGCAAGAATGTGCAGTTGCCATGTAATGGTCTGTCCGCTTGTATACTGTGCACTTATTGATGCAAACACTAGAGGTCAGTGTTTCGTAACAGTTGACAGCCGCACCAGCGAAATACTTGCTGTGTGATTTACAGCTATTTGCATGAAGTGGTTGAGTGCATGAAACTCAGATGAGGAATGTGTGCCATTATCTCAAAGGTGACCCTCGTCGCTGTACTGCTGTGATGTGCTAAACTGTAACAAAGTATTTATGGCCTCCACATTATCATTCCAAACAGGTGTGTTAAGTGGTGCAGATGGTGATGTAATTTGCTGCAATGCAAAGGGCCGATTGGTTACGATGACAAACGCAGCATTTGCATTCAGGGTGTGTGTGACCTCAGCAGGGGTCCCTAGGTTTTCAGGTGGGGGATTTAGACCTGAAAACACACCGGCGTTCCCGTTTACGGCGGCAGAAAGTCTGAGTGATGTCTAACAGCCCGTCTCACTGTGATTTAAGGTAATTGGAGAGATTAGAACATTTCATACGTAGTTGAGCATTTCAGGTTCAGCGTTTGCGTTTGCAGTCTACACGACATTTGTGCAACGGAGTGGGAATATCACACATCAAAACTTCGATTTAAATTAGGAAGAAACATAGGCTAAATCAGCAAACACATCAGGATTGTAATGCTTCAGGAGATTAGTTTAGGCTAATGGAAGGTTGAAATTGTATATATTTTTATATGGTTTAACTTTTAAATTTGATCAGAATGTCGATTTGTGTTTGTTTGTAAGGTATTTTCTTTCTTTCTTTCTTTCTTTCTTTCTTTCTTTCTTTCTTTCTTTCTATGAGGCCTTTTGACTGTGACATCATATTATTTTTAATCTAAATTTATTTTCTTTTTATTATTATTAATATTGTTATTATTAATACTAGGTGCTATTAATGCTATTATTGTTGTTGTTATTATTATTATTATTAATACTAATCATAATAATAATAATAATAATAATGAGATTAAACATGATTCAAACCGTTCTTGACGTACAATATCAGTCAAATCCATAACTTTGAACATACATACTGTTTATATATGGTCGGCCATAAATATTATTTTTATTCTAAATTATATAACATTGCTTTTATTTAATACTTTTCTTTCTTTCTTTTTTTTTCTTTCTTTCTTTTTTCTTTCTTTCTTTCTTTATTAGTAATTGTATATATTTTTATGTTTTAACTTTTTAAAATTTGATTAGAATGTAGTTGTTGTGTATGTTTGTACAATTCTTTCATTCTTTCTTTCTTTCTTTCTTTCTTTTTTTCTTTCTGTTAATGAGGCCTTTTCAATTTTTGTGACATTATTTCAACTAAAAATATTATATAGTATTAATATTTTTAATCTAAATTACTTTACTTTTGTTTTGTACATGTTTTTATTATTATTATTGTTATTATTATTATTATTATCATTATATTAATGTTATATTTATATTAATAATAATTATAAAAATAATAATAATAATTATTATCATTATAATAATAATAATAGCAATAACAAAGCAACAATGTTGTAACTGTTCAAAAATATTGCTTTTGCTATAAATATTGCTATATTTTATTTCATTTGATATTGAGATTAAATATGATTCATACCATTCTTGATGTACAATATCAGTCAAATCCATAAGTTTAAGCACAAATATTTTTATATGGTCGGTCATAAATATTATTATTTTTAATCTAAATTACATTCCATTGCTTTTATTTAATACTTTTATTTATTTATTTTTTTAATTATTGTATATATTAACTTTATTTATTAGAAATTGTATATATTTTTATATGTTTTAACTTTTAAATTTGATTAGAATGTAGTTTTTGTGTATGTTTTTACAATTCTTTCTTTCTTTCTTTCTTTCTTTCTTTCTTTCTTTCTTTCTTTCTTTCTTTTTTTTTTTAATGAGGCCTTTTAAATTTTTGTGACATTATTTCAACTAAAAATATAATATAGTATTAATATTTTTAATCTAAATTACTTTACTTTTATTTTGTACATGTTTTTTTATTATTATTATTATTATTATTATTATCATTATATTAATGTTATATTTATATTAATAATAATAATAATTATAAAAATATTAATAATAATAATCATTATTATTATAATAATAATAATAGCAATAACAAAGCAACAATGTTGTAACTGTTCAAAAATATTGCTTTTGCTATAAATATTGCTATATTTCATTTCTTTTGATATTGAGATTAAATATGATTCATACCATTCTTGATGTACAATATCAGTCAAATCCATAAGTTTAAACACAAATATTTTTATATGGTCGGTCATAAATATTATTATTTTTAATCTAAATTACATTTGCTTTTATTTAATACTTTTATTTATTTATTTAATTATTGTATATATTAACTTTATTTATTAGAAATTGTATATATTTTTATATGTTTTAACTTAAATTTGATTAGAATGTCGTTTTTGTGTATGTTTGTACAATTCTTTCTTTCTTTCTTTTATTGAGGCCTTTTAAATTTTTGTGACATAATATAGTATTAATATTTTTAATCTAAATTACTTTACTTTCATTTTTGTACATGTTTTTATTATTATTATTATTATTATTAATAATTATAATTATCTTTTCGCCTTAGTCCCTTTATTAATCTGGGGTCACCACAGCGGAATGAACCGCCAACTTACCCAGCACATGTTTTACTCAGCGGATGCCCTTCCAGCTGCAACCCATCACTGGGAAACATCCATACACTCCCATTCACACATATACACTATGGACAATTTAGCTTACCCAATTCACCTATAGCACATGTGTTTGGACTGTGGAGGAAACCGGAGCACCCAGAGGAAACCCACGCCAACACGGGGAGAACATGCAAACTCCACACACAAATATCAACTGGCTTAGCCGGGACTCGAACCAGAGACCTTCTTGCTGTGAGGTGACAGTGCTAACCACAGAGCCACCATGCTACTCAGAGCTAATAAACAAGTTAAAAAACAAAATCACTTCAGGGGTGCCACACAATCCCTCCACAATAGTTTTATGCTATTATTAGATTCTTTCTTTTGATTTTGTTTTGAAATATGACTCTTGGCTGTTCTTGACAGGTTGCCTGACATCCACCTGATAAGAATGCAAGAATAACAGCCGCATCTGCTGTGGGTCCATGTTTTATTTATTTGCCTGTTTTTGCTGCTCACATCACGCAGGGTATCTCCTCGTATGAAAGCGGGTGTAATTGTGAGATTTAGTGGTCAGACTGAACTCAGAGCTGATGAAGTGGAGCATGAGGACTGATTGAATCGTGACTGACAGCATTTGGAATGAAGGTTTCTGGGGTCGGTGTGTCTCATCCTGAGGGTACAGACAGCCTTCAGGTAAAACACACACACGCACACTTCAGGACACACTACACCCGGATAATCGGTGCAGTGTCCCAAAAGTGTTTTAAATGTCACTGCAACCCAGTTCAATAATGTTTAAGTCAAACTATGGGTGTCTTGATATTTCAGTACTGACAATAATCATGACTTCTTAAAGAAACACTCCACTTTTTTTGAAAAATAGCTCATTTTACAGACACGCTAATGAGAATTAGCATATGTGAATACATTCAGCAGATCTCCGGGACTTGACTTCAAGTTGGTCATTTGGTATCAGAAGTGGAGTTCATCAGATTCTTTGGATTCATCTGCAATGCCTCCTCCTTCATCTTACCCCAGACATGCTCAATAATGTTAATGTCTGGTGACTGGGCTGGCCAATCCTGGAGCACCTTGACCTTCTTTGCTTTTAGGAGCTTTAATGTGGAGGCTGAAGTATGAGGAGGAGCGCTATCCTGCTGAAGACTTTGCCCTCTCCTGTGGTTTGCAATGTAATGGGCAGCACAAATGTCTTGATGCTTCAGGCTGTTGATGTTGCCATCCACTCTGCAGATCTCTCACACACACCCATGTAACCCCCATGTTACTGAACGTAACCCCAAACCATGATTTTTCCTTCACCAAACTTGACTGATTTCTGTGAGAATCTTGGGTCCATGCGGGTTCCAGTAGGTCTTTTGCAGTATTTGGGATGATTTGTGATGCAGTTCAACAGATGATTCATCGGACAAATCTACCCCTGCCACTTTTCCAAATGATCAACTAGTCAAGTTATTATTTGTTGCTCTTACAACTGAGATAGACGACAAGACTTTTGTCAGGTAGTGTCTATATATATATATATACACACTTGAGTCTTCAGTGGTCCTGAGGAATGACAGTTGTGTAAATATTGAATCTGTTATTGATTCATTGATCAAACTGAAGGAGCTCTGGTAAATCCTGTCACCTACAAAACACTACTTTTCTCCTGTCCCTCCTGCTCCACTTATTGAATAACACATTTCATTTTTTTGTGGCCTTGCATATGCTGAAAGATTTCCCCCCATGTCAGGGGCTGCAGGATTCATGTGCTTTGTTGTACACAATTCGACACATCGATTTTCTTAAACGGTTTATCTTCTCACGTAAATCCACCAGAGGCCGCTGTCAACTGACTGACCAACTGACCCACCATCCTCCTTCCCTAAACCCAACCGATAGTGTTTTCAAAAGCACCGATTGACCAGCGACCACCCACTTCCCTAAACCCAACCAAGAGTTTTAAAAAGCATTCCAGAAAAAGTGCTCACAGCAACCTGATTTTTACCACGTTTTCAGATTTTACCACATTCTCACCCTGTTATTTACTTGTTTATTTTATTTTTTGGCTTCTGTTTTTGTCTTGCCAGCTTTCTGGAACCGTTATTTACCAGACTCGAACCTCATCGTTGTGGTCAACTCCTCTGCTTCACAAGTCCATTGACGTACGTGACAAACTGGTAACAGCGGGAAAGCCATCCATATGGAGGTAAGCGGCCAGCTAGTAAGCGCGAAAAGGAGCTTCCGTTTTAAACACGAAGTGCAGCCATATGTACTTCTGACTAGGGCTACGTTTTCAGAATGAGCCTATGTTGGGTTAATCTGTCATTTCAATTAACCTTTTCTTTTAATCTGTAAAAGTAACTCCTTCTGCCAACATACATATAGACACAGAAAACAACACAAAGAATAGTTTGGCTTTTGTTTACATCTGACTTTTCGGAGGAGAATATTTCATATTATCAATCCAAAACTGTGCAGGCATCGAAATCCACAATTTCAACCCCTTACGTGAGACGGAAACCAATAAAAGATTTCTTATATTAGTCTTCTGATTGTGTTGATAAGATGTGGGCCACTGCTCAGGCAAAGACGGGGGGAAATACAATTAAGGCAAAAATCAGAATCGCAACTGAGCTTGAGGAAGGGAAAACCTTATTTATTAGCCAAGGAGATGCTGTTTGGACGCCCACGTTCCTCACAGGAACCAAGGAGCATGTGTGTTACCGAGAGGCACACGATAAGACGTATGTTCACATCGAGTCACGCAGAAAAAAAGAGAAAAAAATACCTCCCGAGGATTTGAAGCTGAAATACAGAAGCTGGAATCAGATGAAGACATACACAAAACACACTCTCAGATGGGATTCAGTAAATCACCTCATATGTTAAAAGCTGAACAAATATGGTCATAAATGAAAATCACACTCAAACACTGACGTACAGTTGAAGTCAGAATTATTAGCCACTCTATATTCTTTTCCCCAATTTCTGTTTAATGGAAAAAAACATTATTTCCAGCCTGATCTCACGAGGAAACGTAAGTATTTTACGTTTTGTCAGTTTAGTGGCTAATTCGTACGAGTTCAGTCGTACGAAAAAGTACGATTTTAAAAAGGAGGCGTGGCACCCAACCCCGCCCCTAACCCCAACCGTCATTGGGTGATGGGCAAATCGTACTAATTTGTACGAATTAGATCATACGAATTCATACGAATTAGCCACTAATCAAAAAGTTACGAATTGGCCGTGAGATAGCGTTGTTATTTCAATACATTTTTAAGCATAATAGTTTTGATAACTCATTTCGGTCCCACTTTATATTAAGTGGCCTTAACTAATATGTACTTACACAGATGTTAATAATTTGTTACAATGTACTTATTGTGTTAATGCATGTATTCACATTGTACTCATGACTGATTAAATACCTGTATGCAATTACATGTGTACTTAATTTCTGTAATTACATTTTTTATTACACTGTTGACCATCCCTTACACCTTAACCCACCCTTAAACCTACCCATAGGACCACAACTGTCCATAACCCTACCCATATCCCATCTCAAGAGCACCACAAATGTTCTCAAATACATTATGAACACAGTAAGTACATTGTATTTATGTTTTGATGCAAATACTTAGTAGTTAAGGCCATTTAATATAAAATGCGACCCTAATTTCTAATAACCGTTTATTTTTTCTTTGCCATGATGACAGTAAATAACTCAGGCTCATTCTGAAAACGTACCCCATATACATTTCTGGAGAGCTCCGAATATGTCCCTGGAGCTACGTTTTTTTTTGCAGTTTTTTTTTCGCAAATCCACCAGAGGCCGCTGTGTAAACATTCAAATCTTAAATTTTTCTCGCGAGTGCTATTTATGCCTGCTCTTCTCGCATAAATCCACCAGAGGTCGCTGTGTACTATTTTTCAAATCTTAAATTTTTCTTGCGAGTGCTATTTATGCTTGCTCTTCTCGCATAAATCCACCAGAGGTCGCTGTGTACTCTTTCAAATCTAAAAAATTTTCTCGCGAGTGCTATTTATGCCTGCTCTTCTCGCATAAATCCACCAGAGGCCGCTGTGTACGCTTTTTCAAATCTTAAATTTTTCTCACGAGTGCTATTTATGCCTGCTCTTCTCGCATAAGTCCACCAGAGGCCGCTGTGTACGCTTTTTCAAATCTTAAATTTTTTCTCGCGAGTGCTATTTATGCCAGCTCTTCTCGCATAAATCCACCAGAGGCCGCTGTGTACGCTTTTTCAAATCTTAAATTTTTCTTGCGAGTGCTATTCATGCCTGCTCTTCTCGCATAAGTCCACCAGAGGCCGCTGTGTACGCTTTTTCAAATCTTAAATTTTTCCCGCGAATGCTTTTTATGCCTGCTCTTCTCACATAAATCCACCAGAGGCCGCTGTTTACTTTTTTTCAAATCTTAAATTTTTCTCGCGAGTGCTATTTATGCCTGCTCTTCTCGCATAAATCCACCAGAGGCCGCTGTGTACTTTTTTTCAAATCTTTATTTTTTCTCGCGAGTGCTATTTATGCCTGCTCTTCTCGCATAAATCTACCAGAGGCCGCTGTTGACTGACTAACTAACCGATCAACTGACCCACCCTCCTCCTTCCCTAAACCCAACCGGCAGTGTTTGCAAAAGCAATCCAGAAAAAGAAAAGCCCCGTGGCATCCTGATTTTTACCACAATTTCAGATTTGACCACATTCTCACTCTGTTATTTACTTGTCTATTTTATTTTTGGCTTTTGTCCTACATGCTTTCAGGAACCGTTCTTCACCGGACTCGAACCCTTTCGTCCCAGTCAACTATGCTCTGTGTCTCAAATCCTCCGTCGTACGGCAAGCTACTGGACAGAGGAAAAGGCGTCCACATGGAGGTAAGACGTCAGCTGGTAAGCTTGAAAAACAACATCCTGTATCATACCGCTCTGTATCGTTCGTTTTAAAGACGAAATGCAGCCATACGTACCTCTGGCTACATAATTTGTGATCTCCAGAAATGTATATAGGGCTACGTTTTCAGAATGAGCCTGTGTTGGTAAATAATTTTACCAGATATTTTTCAAGAAACTAGTATTCAGCTTAAAGTGACATTTAAAGGCTTAACTAGGTTAATTAGGTTAAGATTGGGGTAATTCACATGGTTTGTTCTGTAGACAATCAAAAACAAATACTGCTTAATAATATTCAATAATATTGACATTAAAATGCTTTTTAAAAATTAAAACTGCTTTTATTCTAGCCGAAATAAAACAAATAAGACTTTCTCCAGAAGAAAAAATATTATCAGACATACTGTGAAAGATTTCTTGCTCTGTTAAACATAATTTGGGGAATATTTGGAACACAGCAGGGCTAATCATTTTGACTTCAACCGTATGGACTTTATTTAATATTGTGAGGACAGCATGAAAGATTTCTCTACTCTTATTTCGCATGATTTCGAAACGTGCTGCTCACTCCAGCAGAAAGGTGTGTACAGTACATATGACATGCAATGCTCAGAATTCATTCATTTTAAACATACGACAGCATTTAAATAGATATTGTTCACCCACATGGAACGTGCATTTATAGCTTAGTTTGAGTTTTCCCAATGGCAATCATTTCTGAGGTATGCGAGCCATGGTAATGTTTCAAATGTTTGATTTGTCACATCTTAACAATTTTTCCATTTGAATATATTTCTAAAGTGTAATTTGTTCCTGTGATGCAGAGCTGAATTTTAAGCATTGTGACTGCAGTCTTCAGTGTCACACAAATCTTTGGAAATCATTCCAATGTGACAATTCGCTGCTCAAGAAATACGTATCATTATTATCAAATATGAAAACACTGTTGTGCTGATAATTCTGTGGAACGTATATTTCTGTATGTTCATTCAAGATGCAAAAGTCTGAAAAGTGTCAAACATATTTTCGAGAATTTGAATGAAGAGAAAATTCAAAGAAAAGGCATTTTATAAACATGATCAGATTTCTTAAAGAGCCCCTATTATACATTAAATAGGGTCATGTTTTGGTTGTAAGGGTCTCCAGTGTAATATGCATGCAAGGTCAAAAAACACTTTCATGGTCTTATAATATGCATTTATTTTTACCTAATTTTCCCAGAGACTCCCATATGAATCGTTCAGCGATTCATTTCTTCCCAAACCCCTCCTTAGCGCGAAGCTAATCTTCGCTGATTGGACCGATGATAGCCTGTTGCGATTGGTCGACTCTGACAGCCTTCAGCGCGAGACAGAGTGAAATGCCCAGCACAGCTTATCAACAGTATAGAAGTAGTCAGAGTGCATACACGCTTCATATTAGTGTAAGGCATGGATTTCGGCAGTGGGTGAATATAAACACAGAAGATGGAATTGAAAATACTGACGACAACTATTTTATTGAGCAAAAACTCCAAGAACTGGGGAGGAGTCTCCTAGCCCGTCACACTCTACCTCACTGTTGCCAGATGTAGCTGACTGATTCCAGCCCATGTCTTTAGACTTGTGGGGGAAACCGGAGCACCCGGAGGAAACCCACACAAACACGGGGAGAACATGCAAACTCCACACAGAAATTGTTTATTAACTCTTTAATTAAACGCAAAGCTGACATAAACTAAAACAGCTGATGGAGCATACAGTAACCTGCGCATTATTCAGTCACAAGATGGCGCCAAACAGTCAAAAAACACAAAGCTGACAGAAACAAAACTGTCTGAATAAAGCATATACTAACCTACGTATTATTCATTAACAAAATGGTGCCAAACAGTCTAAAAACAGTTAAAAACATGCCAAAGCAGACAAGACAGACAAGCAGAGACATATAAATAGGGATGTAAGTATATGAATGTGAGCGTATTCACTGATGGTCAAGGTGATTCAAAATTCCCCTGTGAGGCTTAGTTATTTAGTGGTTGTTATCTAATAATAACATGCCTTAGAATGTTGCAATTGACCAATCAAAATTGAGTATTCTAGACATTAGTTAATGCAGTGTGAGTTAACATGCACTAGCAGCGGACCGCTTACCTCGGTATGGACGGCTTTTCCACTGTTACCAGTTTGTCCAGTGGCTTGCAGCGAACATCGGCGGAGTTGACCGCAATGACGGGGTTCAAGTCTGGCAAAGAACGGTTCCAGAAATCAGGTAAGACAAAAAACAAAAGCCAAAAATTAAAATAAACAAGTAAAGAACAGGGTGAGAATGTGGTAAAATCTGAAAATGTGGTAAAAATCAAGGGGCTTTTCTTTTTCTGGATTGCTTTTGAAAACACTGTCAGTTTAGTTTAGGGAAGTGAGTGGGTGGGGGGATTGGTCGGTTGGTCAGTCAGTCAGTCGACAGCAGCCTCTGGTGGATTTTTGCGAGAAAAGCAGGCGCAATGGCACTCGAGAGAAATTCAAGATCGCATTCGCAGCGCCCTCTGGTGGATTCGCAAAAACTGCAAGAAAACATATCTCCTGGGACATGTTTGGGGCTTTCCAGAAATGTATATAGGGCTATGTTTTCAGAATGAGCCTGGGTTGTAAAAATGTATCGTTAACAAAGTATGAAAACACAATCATTAAGCACATTATACATGCGCTTATAACTCAAGAACGCAGCATTTGTAGATGTATTTGTAAACTGCTTACCAACGTCTATCAATGTAGAGTTAATGCTTAACAAATGATAAATTAACTATTTGCTAATGCTTAGTAAATGGTTCATGTGCAGTTATTATAAGGTGTTACCACATTAAATATTAGAGCCTTATTGTAAAGTGTGGCCTGCATATTTCTATGAAGTCTATGATGAGCTACAATAAAGTTTTTATGTATTATGTGGTCTTTGTAATGTTGACTTTTTGGCAAACTGCATATAAACCAAATGTGTGTCTCTACTCTAGTTCTTTAGCACAGCATGGAAGTCGAAGAGAGGCTTTTTTTTCGTTCATGGATCTCAGACTGATTGTTAGGCTGATAACTCTCTGACTCACTGCACTTCTTATATAATGTATCTGTGCACTAAAACAAACCTCCTACCAAGCGCGGTCATATTGAAAAGGTAAAAGATCCAAATAAAGCATGTTATTAAGCAGCGATGATCCCACGCAACCTCATAAATTCTAATTAAACCGTTCTGTTGAGCTCCGGACACCTTTATTTCAATGGATGTGCCCATTGAGAGTGTGGTCCGTGACATTTTCGGTGGTCTCTGCTGGAGTCTGTCTGGCTCTGCGTGCTGGACATTCAGTGCCAGCGATGACATGTGCAGAACCGCGTGAAGCTGAACACCTGAGCGCCAGTGCCAGACCTGATGGGACACGCTCTCGCAGGAGACGTAGATGCTGTTTGCTTTCACAAGAGTACACTGCAAAAAGATATTCATTGGATTTACTTTTTTTTTTAGGTAAGTGGTTGCAAACAATTTATATGAGCTGAATTTAAACACGCAAATTCAATTTCGTAACGTTCAACGACTACAGAAAGGCCGGCCAGTCAACTACCTGCATCCTCTTCCTGTGCAGCCGGGACTTTGTAATGTGTGTAGAATGTGGTTTTGCATCGTCTTGTTGTCTTGAAGTGACCTTTGCCAAGGGCACTGGCACAACCCCATACCATGACAGACCCTGGCTTTTGGACTTGTTGCTGGTAACAATCTGGATGATCCTTTTCTACTTTAGTCCAGAGCACACGGCGTCCATTTCTCCCAAAAAATACCTGAAATGCTGGTTCATCTGACCACAGTACACATTTCTACTATGTGATTGTCCGTCCCAGATGCCTGCAATCCTAGAGAAGTTGACAGCGCTTTTAGATATCGCTTATAGATGAATGACGATTCTTGATGCAGTGCAGCCTGAGGGATCAGAGTTCAGATCACGGTTGTTCAGTTTACAGTTGGAATCAGAATTATTAAACCCCCTGAATTATTAGCCCCCCTGTTTATTTTTCAAGACACTTCTATACAGCTTAAAGTGACATTTAAAGGCTTAACTAGGTTAATTAGGTTAACTAGGCAGGTTAGGGTAATTAGGCAAGTTATTGTATATTGATGGTTTGTTATGTAGACTATCGGAAAAAAAGTAGCTTAAAGGGGCTAATAATTTTTACCTTAAAATGTTTTTTTAAAAATTAAAAACTGCTTTTATTCTAGCCGAAATAAAACAAATAAGACTTTCTCTAGAAGAAAAAATATTATCATTATTACTGTGAAAATGTCCTTGCTCTGTTAAACATCATTTGGGAAATATTTAAAAAAAAAAAAAATTAAAAAGGGGTTTAATAGTTCTGATCGCAACTGTAGGCTTGCGCCCTTGTCCTTTATGCACTGACATTCCTCCAGATTCCTTGAGTCTTCTAATTATGTTATGCACTGTTCAGTGTTGCCAGGCTGGAAATGTGAAAGTATCGTACCAGAACCTCAAAATTATCGTATTTGGAGGAAAATTATCGTACACTAGCCAAATGGAGAGTATACAGATATTATCTAGACAAATAGCGTTTTGACACAACGTGCAAATCACCGCAATACGTAAAAAAAAGGCGTACCTTAGTGGGAAGGTTCAAACTCCACCTTTGAGTCTCTGTCATCAAATAACTGCGTGTGTTGTCAGATGTTGAGGGATTCATGGAGCGCAACATAGTGCTGGTTGGCTTGAAAGCAGTGCACCCTCCCGAATTTTTAACACACTAGTCTGAGGTGTGCACCACGAGCCCATTGCAGAGGATCTGTAATGAGCCGATCTCGTGACTTTGTTTTGATGAGATCAACTTTGGAAAAACACGTTCAAATGATGCATTTGATTGGGGAAAAACGAGAACATCAAGGGCAAACTCCCCTGTCCTTCTCATCTTCTTTTTCAGCACTACTTTATAAAACTTTACAAACAACTGAAGCACGGCCGCGCGCAGCCAGTGTTGCCGGATGTAGCTGACTGATTCCAGCCCAAAAACTATCCAAAACGAATGCAAAATGCAAAAAATCTGGCAACACTGCGCCCAGCAGGAACGTTAACTCGTGAGAGAGCCACTCTCCACGTTGATTGGCTGAGAAGATGTAATGTAAGATGATAGAAAACGTGTCTAACTCCACCTTCTCCTGTCACAGACAGCAGACACAAGATGCAGCTATCAATAAGTATAGAAGCCCTAAGATTACAATGAAACTCATTTTATATGCCATACATTTCTGAAATTATCATACATTATAGGATTTTTTTCATTATTGATCGTACATCGTACAGAGGTCGAAATTATCGTACAAATATGATAATTATCGTACGTCTGGCAACACTGGCACTGTTGAAGGTAAAATATACAAATGTCTTCCTCTCTTACTTTGAAGAACATTGTTTTTAAACATTTCAATAATTTTCTCATGTATTTGTTGTCAAACTTGCAATCCTCGGCCCATCTTTGCTCCTAAAGGACTAGACCTTTCTTGGATGCTGCGTTTGTACCTGTTGATATCACCTGTTTCAAATCACATCATTATTTAGCCAATTTACCTGATTACTAGCCCTAAACTGCTCCTGTTCCAACAGTTTTTGAAAGGGCCTTAGTCAGGGAGGTGATCAATAACCCGATGTTCACTCTGCCTGAGCTTCAGCGTTCTTCTGTGGAGAGAGGAGAACCTTACAGAAGGACAACCATCTGTGCAGCAATCCACCAATCAGGCCTGTATGGTAGAGCGGCCAGACGGAAGCCACTCCCCGCCTGGAATTCGCCAAAAGGCATCTGAAGGACTCTCAGACCATAAGAAACAAAACTCTCTGGTCTGATGAGACTAAAATTGAACTCTTTGGAGTGAATGCCAGGCGTTACGTTTGAAGAAAACCAGGCACCGCTCATCACCAGGATAATACCATCCCTACAGTGAAGCATGGTGGTGGCAGCATCATGCTGTGGGGATGTTTTTCAGCAGCAGGAACTGGAAGACTAGTCAGGATAGAAGGAAAGATGAATGCAGCAATGTACAGAGACATCCCGAATGAAAACCTGCTTCAGAGTGCTCTTGACCTCAGACTGGGGCGACGGTTCATCTTCCAGCAGGACAATGACCCAAAGCACAACGCCAAAATATCAATGGAGTGGCTTCACAACAACTCGGTGAATGTCCTTGAGTGGCCCAGCCAGAGCCCAGACCTAAATCCTATTGAACATCTCTGGAGAGATCTGAAAATGGCTGTACACCGTCGCTTCCCATCCAACCTGATAGAGCTTGAGAGGTACTGCAAAGAGGAATAAGCAAAAATTCCCAAAGACAGGTGTGCCAAGCTTGTGGCATCATATTCAAAAAGACTTGAGGCTGTAATTGTTGCCAAAGGTGCATCAACAAAGTATTGAGCAAAGGCTGTGAATACTGATGTACATGTGATTTTTCAGGTTTTTTATTTTTAATAAATTTGCAGCAATTTCAAAAACTCTTTTTTCACATTGTCATTATGGGGGATTGTGTGTAGAATGTTGAGGAAATAAATGAATCTAATCCATTTTGGAATAAGGCTGTAGCATTAAAAAATGTGGAAAAAAGGAAGCGCTATCAATACTTTCCGGATTCTCTGTATGTTATAGGTTGCTGGTTCGATTTCCGGTCCCGGCAGGAACTGCAGATAGGGGAGTGAATGAACCGCACTCTCTCCATCTTCAATACCAAGCTGAGGTGCCCTTGATCAAGGCACCTAACCCCTAATTGCTCCCTGGGTGCTGGAAGCAATATCTGCCCACTGCTCTGGGATAATGCTTTGTGTGTTGCCTTGACAAGACTCACGTCACTTCATATATGATAGACTACTTACAAGGTACAAGGTAAAAAAGAATCAATTTTGCACTGCAATTAAGCATTTTACCACTACTTTATTTAAGTATGAGCAGAGGTTTTGTATACTGTTTTCATTTCAGAAGATCACATTTCTGAATTACTTCCACTGAAGCAGTGAAGCAAAAACTAGTGCACTCCAGCATCTCCTCTAATTGAATTTCCTCTAACGCAGCCTGTTTTGCTTCCCCGAAGTCAGACGTTAGCAAAAGGCATTGCGAAGGAAAGGTCCTCGCAGGTCATGTTTTGTAATGTACAGTCTGAGCTCAGGCATTTTCCAGGTTAATCGCACGAAGCCAGACAAATTCCACCCTGCTAACTACTTCTATTAGATGCCATCATCATCACCCATGCGGCCTTATGGGACGCTTGATGACTCGAACGCAGACGGCGTGCTTCGTAACACAATAGTGGTGTGATTATGGGAGCTGAATGAGAGACGCAACCGAAAGGGAAGATGCTAATGACGGAATCATAGAAGTCATTATGGTTAAGTGAAATCTTATTTGGCTTTGAGATGTGAAAACATGGCTGTTAAATGCAGGCACAATTTGGAGCTCATCCGTTTAATGGATAAGCTGCTTTAGATTTTCTATAATCATTTCTTTACCATCATTTCCAAATTGATTTTAAATATTTAATGCCTTCATGAAGAAACTCAACCCAGGCACGTTTTGATTACATGCCCCTATATACATTTCTGGAGAGTGTCAAATACGTCCTAGGAGCTATGATTTTTTGCAGTTTTCACGAATCCACCAGAGGCCGCTGTGTACGCCTTTTGAGATCTTAAATTTCTCTCGCAACTGTCATTTGCGCTTGCTCTTCTTGCATAAATCCACCAGAGACCACTGTTGACTGACTTAAACTTGATTTATACTTTCGCCTGGCGCCGCATCGCGCACCTCCACTGACTGCGTGTGCACCTCATGAAATGGACGAGGCTTTTATACTTCCCGCGTTCGCTGTTGTGATATTCTTTAAAATGATGATTCTTTAAAAAGAAACTGACCGTAAAGTCAAATGGATAAACAGAGAAGTAGAAAGTTTCCAGAAAGTTTCCAGAACTTTCAGTTTCTTTTGAGCCACAGCCATATCACCCTGCAGCCCAAGACGGGTTACTCACTGAAGCTAAGCAGGGCTGAGCCTGGTCAGTACCTGGATGGGAGACCACATGGGAAAACTAGGTTGCTGTTGGAAGTGGTGTTAGAGAGGCCAGCAGGGGGCGCTCAACCTGTGGTCTGTGTGAGTCCTAATGCCCCAGTAAAAGTGAAGGGGACACTACACTGTCTGTGGGCGCCGTCTTTCGGATGAGACGTTAAACCGAGGTCCTGACTCTCTGTGGTCATTAAAAATCCCATGGCACTTCTCGTAAAGAGTAAGGGTGTAACCCCGGTGTCCTGGCCAAAGTCCCTCAATCAGCCCTTACCCTTCACGGCCTCCTAATCATCCCCATCCACCGAATTGGCTCTATCACTGTCTCTTCACTCCACCTATAGCTGGTGTGTGGTGAGCGCACTGGCGCCGTTGCCCTGTGGCTGCCGTCGCATCATCCAAGTGGATGCTGCACACTGGTGGTGGTGTGGAGAGACTTTGGGTCAGGGGCGGACTGGGAACGCATTTTCTACCGGGCCAAAGTGACTGTCAGTCAGGCCACTTCCGAAGCGATGTAGAATTTGATGAGCGGGGGGGGGGGGGGGTTGTTGGATGGGGGCGCGGGCCAAAGTGCCTGTCATTCAGGCCACTTCTGAAGCGATCTAGAAAGTTAAGTTGGTTGCACACACCTCCACCTGTCGAGCCTCCTCTCCTCGCTCGCTCTATCTCTCTCTCTCTCTCTCTCTCGCTCGCTCGCTCGCTCGCTCGCTGTCATGCGCCCGTCTCGCAGCTCGCGCGGGAGGGAGAGACAGACGGCTGCGAGGACGCGAACAACAGCACGACACGCGCGTGAAAACATGAGCGAAGCTGGCTGGCTGACTGCGGTTGCCTTGGCAGCGGGGCTGTTGTTGCTCTAGCGGGGAGGGTGTTGGTTGCGGCAGGCCAGATTGACCGTCAGGCCACCGGGAAATGTCCCGGTGCTCCCAATGGCCAGTCCGCCCCTGCTTTGGGTGTATGGCCATACACAATAAATGCGCTATATAAATACACATTACATTACATTACATTACAACTACGTCAAATCATTCAATATTTTTAAACTAATTATTTTTATTATTTTTATCAATTATTTTAATGATTATAAGGATTTTTATAACCATTTAAGATTTTTCTAATCAAACTTTGATGCATCTCATGATTGTTTTACCTATTAATGTTTATTAAAATATTAATGACAAAAGAACATGAGTTGCTCTACAAATATATTTTTATTATAATGGCAGGAATAAAAGCAAAACAAAGTACACGTACTAAAAAATACAGATGTTTTTTTTATTATTTTTTTATTTAGCCCGCTCCACAATTCACACATTACTGTCTGGCTAGTTTCTGTCCTCTACTTATGGTAAAAAGGCAATAATGGTCCAACATTCCTGACCATTATCACCTATAAAGTCTAGATAAACAGGGCATCAGTATATTGTAAACCGATAGGTTCAAATATTCCTTTCCAGTTATCAAAAAAATTATTTGTTTCTTAATTATAGCTTTGTAACCATTACATTGGGTAACACTTTATTTTGATGGTCCATTTGAGTATTAGTTGACTGTCTGCTTAATATCTGCTGATACTGCTCCTTCAACAGACATTTAACTGACTATAAGAAACTTGCAAGCAGTGGTGGAAAGAGTACTGAAAAATCATACTCAAGTAAAAGTACCATTACTTGCCTAAAAATGTAGTGCAAATAGAGTAAAAGTATCTGTTGTAAATATTACTCAAAGTATGAGTAAAAAGTAGCCCTTTCAAAAGTACTCAAGAGTAGTGAGTAGTGAGTATTACGCTGTCAAAAGCTGATGCGTTTACATGTAATTTGTGCATGTGTATGTAAACGTAACATTCTGTAGTGCATTTAGTTATTGCCCAGCAGACACACAACATCCTGAGACATAAATATTAGGTTAGATTTAGGTTGTGATGTCAGGTGACCAAAATTAATTGTTGGGCAATGTTATTTTGATGTCCAATAATGACGTCAAATGACGTTGATATTTGGTTGATTTTAGGTTGTTGGACAGGAATCACAGGACTGATTTTTCTAATCCCCATGGACAAGAAAAACAAAGTAGTAACTGCAGTTTGAAAGAAAGTAGTGGAGTAAAAGTACAGATACTGCACTAAAAATGTACTCAAGGCAAAGTAAATTACTTTTACTTTATTTACTACTCAGTAAATTACAATTCCTGAGAAAAACTACTCAATTACAGTAATTTGAGTATTTGTAGATTGTTACTTTACACCACTGCTTGCAAGTACATGTCAACTTACACTAACCCTAACCCCAACCTAACAGTCTACTTATAATTAGGGCCAGACGGAATCTGTGGACGTTTTTTGCAATTTCTGCGGAGAATTTTGGTAAAAATCTGCGGAATTATTTTGGGAGTCTCATAACTAAAACCTTAATATGTGAAATATGTGTCATTTAAAAATTGAATAAATTCAGATTTACACACATTTACTCAAGTCAATAAACAGAATCAATGATGGGCTTAATATCTGTGGAATTCTGCGGAAAACCTTCGGAATTCTGCGCGCGCAGATTCCGTGTGGGCCTACTTATAATCTATTGAGAATTAGTTGACATGTAGATGCAATGTAACAAGTGGACCATCAAAATAAAATGTGACCTTAAATTGTTTTAAATTCAAAATTGTAATATCAGTGTTAACCCTGTAAACGGTAGTAAAACCTATTTCTGTAATTGTGTACCTGGGTCTCCACTTTTGCCATGGCCTCTTTTGGCTTTAACAAGCTTATCCCTCAGGTTTTTCCAAACTTTTTAACAAAAACTTTCCTCCTTTCCCACGGCTGTTGCAATTTCTAACCAAGAGTTATTGATCATCTGGTTATCTCTACGATCACGGGTCATGTTTGTACAGTCGTACCTGTTTCAGACAAAATCTCTTCAAAGTGATTCATATTCAACTCAAATCAAATGTGCCGCTGCTCGCAATGTTCGCTCCAGTCTCAAAAAAACCATGCGCTCCGCCAGCCGAAATCATGTCGCGCGCACCCAAAGCGAACCTCCGCAAACTCCGCGATGACGTCACATTCGCAGCGCACTCAAGCAAACTAGCGGACGCGTCGAGTATAAACCAAGCTTTACTGACTGACCGACAGACCAACCCACCCACACACCTCCTTCCCTAAACCCAACCGACAGTGTTTTGAAAAGCAATGCATGAAAAGAAAAGCCCTCGCGGCTGCCATATTTTTACCACGTTTTCTAATTTTACCATATTCTCACCCCGTTTTTTACTAGTTTGTTTTATTTTTTCGCTTTTGTTTTTTGTCTTACCTGCTTTCTGGAACCGTTCTTTGCCAGACTCCAACCCCGTCGTCATGGGCGACTCTACTCTGCATCTCAAATCCTCAGACATAAGCGTCGAGCCACTGGACAAACTGGTAACAGCAGAAAAGCCTTCCTCACAGAGGTAAGCGGTCAGCTGGTAAGCGCGAAAAGGAACGGCTTCATACCGCCCCTTATTGTTTGCTTTAAAGACGAAATACAGCCATACATACTTCTGGCTACATAATTCGCGATCTCCATAAATGTATATAGGGCTACGTTTTCAGAATGAGCCTATGTTGAAGAAACTGCCTGCATGCAAATGCAAAAGAAAACCTAATAAAATAACTGTGAGATGAAGCAATAGAAACAGCACCAACATGAATGACATAGCAGACCAGCAAAGAAACTAGAGGCCTTGGGATGGGCATCCCTGGATGGAAATAAAGAAAGAAAATAATTAGCGTATCACTTGACAAAGTGGAATGCACTTTTAAATGGCAGCGGGGATTCCCCAGAGGGCAAGTGGTTTGGGAAGTTTGGAGTGGAACACTGCCTAAATGACACGGAGATGCAGAGCGTTGTTAACTTGTGCCCAAATGATGGAGAAAAAATCAGTCAAGAACTGATATTACAAATTTTGGCTGACATTTCCAGTGTGATAATGAGGATGAATTGATTGATATTTATTCATTGTGAGAAACCCCTTGATATGTACCATCTCATTTTCAGGGGGGTCCCACAATTAATCACAATCGCAAAATAATAACACCAGAAGACAAAAACAAAACATAACTTACACAACATCCAAAAAACAAAACATAACATAACATAAAACAAGGGGGAAGTAGTATATATACATACATGTGCTGCATCCCAATTCGCATACTTATACTACGACCTAAAAGTATGTACTTTTTTTGTGGAGGAAAAATATATACTTTTGAGTGTGTAACAGAAAAGTATGCAAGCTTTGGGACATACTACTTCCTCGTTTCACAGATCGTTGTGTTGCTTAGTTAAGAGCCCTGTCAATCATCCACCTTTCTGTCGTATTTAATTTCCTACCTTATTGGAGAAGCAGCAGCAGCAGGATAATCTCCCATTCACGAGTCTTTCATACAGAGAAATCTCCTCAGGTCTTTGGATAATTCTGCATTCAGACGGTAATGTCCAAACACGTCTTTATATAAGTTCAGTATTGTTGTTGCAGATGAAATATAACACAGACATTGGTATTTAAATATTCTCCAGTGAGCTAGATATTAATTAACAGTCATACAAACATCTTTACCGAAGCCTCTCTGCTTGACGGTTGGTCTCGCGCGTCCATCATGTTTGTAGTTTGTTTACACTTTTTACCCGCGTTTTGTAGTTCTAATCGAATTCACGTCCAACGCGCAATGTACTGTGGGCAATATCAGCAGTTAGAGTATGGACGCTTCTACACTTAAAATTTTGACCAGAAATAGTAAACCATCTGGGAATTTTTGCCATACTCTTTTCAACATACTACGATTTGGGACATACTAATTCTATTTTCACATACTATTTAGGACGGATAGTATGCGGATTGGGACGCAGGAATACTGTCATACCCTCGGCTCGTTCCTGCTCACCCAATCACCACTCTCCCTCACAAACCACCTTTATCCAATCCTGTGTACCATCACCGGCCTTCTAATCACCTGCACCTGTTCCCCGTTATCAAGGACACTATAAAGACCCACCTCATTCTTCCAGTCGTCGACCGGTATTGAAGTCGGAGGGTTGTCCTCACCTTCGCTCCTTCATCTTCTCCTCTGCTTCCATGGATGTTCCTTATGTGCCCATTGATCCTTCACACTGATCAAGGTAAGTGATTACACTCATATGGTAGATTACTCACATTGCTAGAAGATACCCTTAACCTGATGAACTGTGTGTCTGTATGCTCGCCTGCTGATGTTCCCAAGAACAAACTATATGTGAGATCGTTAACATCTGATGTTTACATTTACAAGCTGTTGAAGAAGATCGCTAACAGCTCTGACACCACTCTCCCAATTCCTCACTTTGATTTAGTGATTTGTTTTGAATAAAACTGATAAAAGATAACCTTCCTTGTCTACCAGCGTGACCCATACATGCATGTGTATATAGGCAAGGCAAGGCAAGGCAAGTTTATTTATATAGCACATTTCATACACAGTGGCAATTCAAAGTGCTTTACATAAACAGGAATAAAAAGACAAGTATAAGAAAAAAAATAAAATAAAAACAGATAATAAAAAACAGATAAAAACAGATAAAAATATGTTAAAACAGGTTGTAAAAGAATGAAAAAGAAGAGAAAAACATAATAGTGCGATCTGTCGGACGTAGCACAGTGCTCATTCAGTAAAGGCACAGCTAAACAGATGTGTTTTCAGTCTGGACTTGAATGTGCCTAATGTTGGAGCACATCTGATCACTTCTGGAAGCTGATTCCAGCAGCGAGTGGTGTAGTAGCTGAAAGCCGATTCACCCTGCTTTGACTGAACTCTTGGAATTTCTAGTTTATATGATCCTAGAGATCTGAGTGTTCTTCTAGGTTTGTATTTAGTGAGCATATCTGTAATGTATTGAGGTCCTAGGCCATTTAGTGATTTATAGACAAGTAATAATACTTTAAAAATCTATTCTGAATGTAACTGGGAGCCAGTGTAGAGACCTGAGGACAGGTGTGATGTGCTCTGATTTTCTGGTTCTGGTCAGAATCCTGGCCGCAGCGTTCTGGATGAGTTGCAACTGTCTGACTGTCTTTTTGGGAAGGCCCGTGAGGAGGCTGTTTCAGTAATCCACCCTGCTGCTGATAAAAGCATGAACAAGTCTTCACTGGAAACAAAGCATCTGATTCTTGCAATGTTTTTGAGATGATAGTATGCTGATTTAGTAACTGCTTTGACATGACTATTGAAACTCTATTGTTTGACCTTTAGAGCCAAGGTACGCATTCACCTTAAGAACCTCATCTCTGTTCCCAAACGCAATGACTTCAGTTTTCTCTTTGTTTAACTGAAGAAAGTTTGGGCACATCCAACTGTTCATTTCATCAATGCATTGGCAGAGGGTGTCAATAGGGCTGTAGTCATTAGGCAGTAAGGCTAAGTAGATCTGAGTGTCATCAGCATAGCTGTGGTAGTACAGTTGAGTATACAGTACAGTTGAAGCCCCCCTTTGAATTTATATATTTTTCAAAATATTTTCCAAATGATGTTTAACAGAGCAAGGAAATTTTCACAGTATGTCTGATAATATTTTTTCTTCTGGAGAAAGTCTTTGTTTTATTTCGGCTAGAATAAAAGCAGTTTTTAATTAAAAAATAATAATTTTAAGGCCAATTATTAGCTCCTTTAAACTATTTTTTTCTCGATAGTCTACAGAACAAACCATCATTATACAATACCTTGCCTAATTACCCTAACCTGCCTAGTTAACATAATTAACCTAGTTAAGCCTTTAAATGTCACTTTAAGCTGAATAGAAGTGTCTTGAAAAATATCTAGTAAAATATTATTTACTGTCATCATGACAAAGATAAAATAAATCAGTTATTAGAGATGAGTTATTAAAACTATTATGTTTAGAAATGTGTTGAGAAAATCATTTCTCCGTTAAACAAAAATTGAGGAAAAAAATAAACAGGGGGGCTAATAATTCTGACTTCAACTGTACATAGTACAAAATATATATATATATATACAAATCAGTGAATCAAATCACCACATAAATAGTAACATCCTCATGAAAAACAAGTACAATCCAAAGTAAAATATGATATCAAAGTTTGCTTAAACACCTTAAATGTTGTAATGGATCGATTGTTAGCAGGTAAATTATTCCAATCTATTGGACCCTTAAACATAAAAGCTCTTTTACCAATAGATTTTTTACAAAGAGGAACAAAAAAGTAAGTCTGAACAGAATGTCTAACTTGATGATTTAGGGAAAAAAAAATACAAAATATTGTTGTAAACCGTAAGGATACTCAAAATGAATACATTTAAATATAAATTGAAGCCAGTGAATATGTCATCTTGTGTGCAAAGATGGCCACTGCAGCAGATCATGTATTATACAATGATGTGTGTAAAAAGAACAACCCAGAAATTCTTGTTCAATGATTACACAAAAATATTAAGATCAAGCTAAACGTTGCATTGTGGAACACATTTTGGCATATGCAGATGGTCACCTGGTATTTCATGCATAGGGAAAATTAGCATGTGGGTTTTTAATCAATATTATTTGTTCTTTTGTTTACAGAACAAACCATTGTTATACAATGACTTTCCTAATTACCCTAACTTGCCTAGTTAACCTAATTAACCTAGTTAAGCCTTTAAATTGAATACTAGTATCTTGAAAAATATCTAGTAAAATATTATGTATTGTCATCATGGTGAAGATAAAATAAATCAGTTATTAGAAATGAGTTATTAAAACTATTATGTTTAGAAATGTGTTGAAAAAAATCAACACAAAGTCTTTCTGTTAAACAGAAATTTGGAAACAAAAATACAGGGGGGCTAATAATTCAGTACTTTACTGCAGGGGTTCCCAAACTTTTCAGCCCGTGACCCCCAAAATAACAGTGCCAGTGACTTGCGACCTCCAATATCCTCTGAGGTTGTTGTAAATACAGAAACCTTGCATGCAATGGCGCACACACACCAATAGACCCAAGTCTATTCTTTGTTTATTTTTTTATGCATGTAAGCGCTGTTAATGTGCCAGAAGGTTTAACCTGGTGTTATAAAATCAATCTGCTGCTATTGATGCTATTGCTGTGTCTTTAATATATTGTAATTACCCCAGGGCTCACAATCCAATAGAATTAGTAACTATAAGCTACTATAGTAACTATATAGTATATAGTAACTATAAACGACTATTTTTTTCTCTTCTGTAGGTTGTGGATAAAATATGGTAATTCTTATGGTTTAATAAAAATAAATAGATTTTTGGAAATCACCAGGTGACCCCTTGGGGGGTCCCGACCATCACTTTGAGAACCACTGCTTTACTGAATGCTTGAACAATAATTAAGTCTAGCATTTGAGCTGGACTGAAACCAAACCCTTACCTTTGACTGCGCATCGCCTTTTTCACAGCAACGTGGTGTTTCTTCAAATGTGACGGCTCTTGTACTACCGCAGAATGTGTTTTTGCACTGGCAAACATGCTTTGGCATTTAGCATTACACTCTCATCTGTCTTCTTGTGGCCGCAGGCTAGCACGGCTGGCTTTTTGCTTTAAATATTTATGCAGGATCTAAAGGGGACTGAAGAACAATTACAAACTCATCTTGACCCGATCAATAGAGCTAATACAGGTTTCTAAATAAAATGCTTTTAAGATGCATCACATACTTCGCTATTTAGTCTTGCAATTAGTCCACAATAAAGCCATTTGCAATAAAATTAGTGGACGTTGGACTAGTATTTAGTGTTATTTGTTCATTATTAATACTATTCATTCATTCATTTTCCTTAAGCTTAGTCTCTATTTCAGAGGTCGCCAAAGCAGAATGAACCGCAAACTATTCCAGCATGTGTTTTACACAGCGGATGCCCTTCCAACCACAACACAGTACTGGGACACACCCATACACACTCATTCACACACACACTCATACACTACAGCCAATTTAGTTTATTCAATTCACCTATAACGCATGTCTTTGGACTGTTGGAGGAAACCGGAGCACCCGGAGGAAACCTACGCCAACACGGGAAGAACATGCAAACTCCACACAGAAATGCCAACTTTCCCAGCCGGGACTCAAACCAGCGACCTTCTTGCTGTGATATTATTAGTATTATTATTATTATTATTGGTATTATTTAATTTAGATGTTATATACAGTTAAAGTCAAAGTTATTAATACAATTTTAATGCTTTTAAAGTGTTGTTTAATGGAGAGAGATAACATTCATTCATTTTCTTTTTGGCTTAGTCCCTTTATTAATCAGGGGTCGCCACCGCGGAATGAACCGCCAACTTATCCAGCACATGTTTTACGCAGCGGATGCCCTTCCAGCTGCAACCCATCTCTGGGAAAGAAGAGAGATAACAATGAACAAATAAGGGCAATAACAGAAAAAGAGTAATCTACCGTTTTAAAATGAGAGACAAAGTAGAAAAAGAGCAGTCAGACATGACAAATCCATTTTTACATTAAGGTGCAAATCGAAACAAATTACTCAAAAAAAAATGTAAGAATTAAAATTAAACATTTAAAAATATATATATATATTTAATTACTCAAATTGAGTTTAAGGCCTTAAAATAATGTTCAGATTTTTTCTTATTTTGTTTTCTTATTTCTTGTTTCTTTTAATGTATGAAGGTTGTGACCCATTTCTATTTTAGAATCTGTAAAACAAAGTTTGTTGGTGTCACAGAATGACAACTGCAGTTTGGCTTTACAAATAAATGTAAGTGTGGTATTTTATTCTAGGCAAGTAGTGTAATATTATCGAAAAATGTTATAAGTAAAAACCGAGTTATAAACTAAATAATTATAAAATAAACCAAAAAAAAAAGGACAAATACATACAAACAAACATACATACACAGACTAAATAAATAAATAATAATGAATAAATAAATAAAATACATACACAGGCTTAATACAAATATAAATAAATACATACAACCCCAAATTAAAAAAAGTTGGGACAGAAGATCTAGGTCTAGTCTTTTAGGAGCAAAGATGGGCTGAGGATTGCCAGTTTGCAAAATTATCGAAATGTTTAAAAACAATGTTCCTCAACAGTGCATAACAAAATTAAAAGATTCAAGGAATCTGGAGGAATTTCAGTGCATAAAAGACAAGGGCACAAGCCTAATGCTGAACAACCATGATTTCCGATCCCTCAGGCGGCACTGCATCAAGAATCCTCAATAATCTATAAGCAATATCACCACATGAGCTCAGGAATACTATGGCAAACCTTTGTCAAGTACCACAATACATAGTTACATCCACAGATGCCAGTTAAAACTGTACTGTGCCAAAAGGAAGCCCTATGTTAACAGTGTCCAGAAGCGCCGTCG
Source organism: Danio kyathit (assembly GCA_903798195.1). NCBI lineage: Eukaryota > Metazoa > Chordata > Actinopteri > Cypriniformes > Danionidae > Danio > Danio kyathit. The sequence continues at coordinate 6,809,369 of LR812532.1, read as the reverse complement.
ATTTCTCTGGGGCTTTGAGGCATCTGGGATGGACCATTACACAGTGCAAATGTGTACTGTGGTCAGATGAATCAGTATTTCAGGTATTTTATTTTACGTGTCTGCAGTCCTGACCCGTCTCCGATAGAGAATGTGTGGTGCATTTTGAAGTTCAAAATGCAACAAAGAAGACCCCGTACTGTTGCCCACCTTAAGACTTGTTTGCAGGAAAAATGGGACAAAATTACACCTGACATCACTTGGTGTCTTCAGTCCCTAAACGTCTTTTAAGTGTTGTGAAAAAGAATGGCAACATCACAAAGTGGTAATTGCTTTACTATCCCAACTTTTTTTTTAAATGTGTTGCAAGAACCAAAATTGGAATACGTGTTTATTTTGGGGAAAAAAAAAACAATAAAAATGACGAGGAACACATTAAATAATGTTTGTTGTATTGTCTGCAATGAAATACAAGTCAAAGTAAATTTAAAAATAACTACTTTATTTTTTATTTGCATTTTTTATACTGTCCCAACTTCATTTGATTTTGTGTTGTAAATAAATAAATTGACCCCATGAATTTGTTTTTAAAAACTGCTTTTATTCCAGCCAACCTAAAACAAATAAGACTTTCCGCAGAAGAAAAAACATAGAAAATGCTGTGAAGCTTCTTTGCTTTGTTAAACAGCACTTAAGAAATATTGACGAAAGAACAAAAAAAAATCAACAATTTTTGACTTCAACTGTACATTTTGAGGATGTTGGGAACAAAAAGTGATCATCTGTCTCCTATTTTTATATTGGCATTCGGGGGATCTTATCGTGTCTTGGATTATTTATGTATGAATGCCACCCTAGCATAAATAAACATTATGAAGGAGAAGATGAGGGTCGTGAAATATTATTGAACTCCATGATGTTGTGTTGCAGATTTCCTAGATTAAGATAAAGTTCACGTCTGGTTATGTGATACAGCACGGGCCCACACACACATACATATGCGTTGTTTTTACTGTGAAACCCCCTGCTATTGATATCACAGCGACATCAAATATTCCTAGGAGGGAAAGCTTGGATAAAGGATGTGTTTCATGTGGAAATCATTTTATTCAGCATTAATAAGGCATTACTAAAAGACCTGATCTTAGACCTCCCTTTAACAGACAGCGACTTGCCTGTTTTTTTTTTTCTACTCCAATCTCATCCTGATGAATTTAAAATTACAATCTACAATCTTTTTTTATATGAAAAATAATGCCTCAGTGAGTTTTTGGTGGGTTTAATAATCCCATGTTTTACGCAATTATTCCTGGGCCATCAGTATTCTGGATTTCAACTGCCTTATTTGCATATTTACAAGGTTTGAACCATTGATTGGACAAGCACAGCATGTGACCGGTTTTAATAACCGCTTATTCCATCCATCATTCCAGTTAGCTGAAACTAAACACACTCCGTCACATTTTTGTGCAAATCTGCAAAACGCATTAATATTTATGAGGCGAGCGGTGTTTATGTTTATGATTGGTTCAGCAGAGCATTGTTTCACACTGTATGCCTTTGGGTAATTTTGTTTGTTTAAATAAAGCAAGGAAATTGCAATTTTACTTGACAGCCAGCGATCAGCGTGCATTTGCTTGGTATGTAATATTCAGCTTTGGCATTTTGATAATAACTCTGTTTGTGTCGGAGCGGGGGGGACAATAGGCGAGAGGTGTGACTTGCATGAGTTATTTCTGCCACAATGTTTAACACCCCTTAATTTTCACTGTCCGACAAGTAGATTTTTTTTTGTACATATTTAATAAACAAACACATAAACAAATAAATAAATATGAGTTGGAAAGGAAATGTCAATTTATGTTTTATGCATTTATTATTTTTTACTACACATTATAAATTAAAATTGCATTAAATTGTTTCAGTTTCTTAAACTACAAAACATTTTATTATTATCCTAACAAACGTGCCTTAATTTATTTAAGATATCGTCATGTAACATTTTCAGTAGGGAAGTCCTGATTAGGTTCTTTTGCCCTAGAGTCCGAGTCATTTGATTTTGAGTATCTAATGATACTGAAACCTGATCTGATACTTCTATAATACATTAAAAAAAAAAGAATAAAGAAGAGCGAAGAAACAGATCAAGTATGTTCCTTATTTTTTATTTAATTCACCTTATTTTAACATTCAACAACTCTGTTAATAAACAGGGCACTTCTGTAAGGTAGCTTGAACAATCAAGTAATAAAAAATATCAATTCTTCCCTTTTAGACTTCAATGCAACAGTAAATATAAACTAGGACTAGTTCGCAAAAGTAGGTTTTGGACAAATCTCGATGTAGCGGAAAAACAATGCATCGTAGAGAAAATCTGAGTGACTCTGAATCGTTGTTTGTGCTAAGCCAAGGATTCCAAATATGTTAAAGTTTTTGAGTCTACGACAAACAATCTACGAATGGCGGCTGAAAATGTCTAAAATGTTAGTTCTTGACACCATAGCACCAACTAATTTTTGGCGAGGATGTAGTGTACCGGAGTACTACCATCTGACCAAGTTTCAGCTCTCTAGGTCTTATGGTTTGGTCTGACCGATACCAAATTTGGCAGAATAATAATAATAATAACAATAGGGTTTCAGCGCTTCGTGCTCGAACCCCTAAAAAAATCTAAAATATAAAAACAAACAGCACCTCAACTTAAAATACCTGGCAGGCAATCCCAAGTTTACATATCTCACAGTTTGCTATGGCAATGTTGTCGTCATCAACTTTATAATACCTCCAGACCGCAGACATACTCGCGCTTTCTGCTCCAAGCTGCTTCTGTGTTCTACTTTGCTGCCATTTAACCAATAGCATCTCTGCAACAAAGTGATGTCGTGCCGCACACGTTGCTGTTTCTGTGTGAAGTCAAGAAAGAGGTCTAACTTTGTGCCACTGCATAACTATAGATGTGTTAAAAAATAATGAGAATATTTTATATATATATATATATATATATATATATATATATATATATATATATATATATATATATATATATATATATATATATATATATATATATATATATACATATTCGAGTCCTGACCGGGAGGTAACGTCCGATTCCGATCAAGTCTGAAATCACATGATCGGGCCTGATTTCCGATCACGAGATTTGGATCTGGACATCCCTAGTTTTCAGTAGCTGGGCAAAGTAAATCTAAAAAAAAAAAAACCCAAATGCAAATTACATACATTCTATCCTTATTAGAGCAGCCAACTGTAGTATTGGTAACCTAGGAACCAAGCAACCAACAGTAAAAAGGCAAGTGGGTGGGTGTATTTAAATTTTTTATATATTATTTTTTGTCGGGCGACACGGTGGCTCAGTGGTTAGCACTGTCGCCTCACTGCAAGAAAATCACTGGTTCGAGCCCCGGCTGGGTCAGTTGGCATTTCTGTGAGGAATTTGCATGTTCTCCCCATGTTGGCGTGGGTTTCCTCCGGAATATATATATATATATATATAATTTTCTTTTCAGCTTAGTCCCTTTATTAATCTGGGGTCGCCACAGCGGAATGAACCACCAACTTACCCAGCATATGTTTTACGCAGCGGATGCCCTTCCAGCTGCAATCCATCACTGGGGAATATCCATACACACCCATACACTGTCATTCACTACGGAGAGTTTTAGCTTACCCAATTCACCTTTATCGCATGTCTTTGGACTTGTGGGGGAAACCGGAGCACCCGGAGGAAACCCACGCGAACATGGGGAGAACATACAAACTCCACACAGAAATGCCAACTGACCCAGCCAAGGCTCGAACCAGCAACCCTCTTGCTGTGAGGCGACAGCACTACCTACTGTGCCACCGCATCACCCCTATATATATATATATATATATATATATATATATATATATATATATATATATATATATATATATATATATATATATATATATATATATATATATATATATATACCCCTATACTCATTGCTGTAATAGTGTTAGTAGTGTTATTTGTACCATTAACCTTACCCACTCCTTTGGCTTACTCCCTGCTTTATCAGGGGTTGCCACAGTGGAATGAACCACCAATTTACATTTAAGAATTAGCCGCCAATTAATGTGTAAAGTAAATTTTAGATGTTGGATTACATTATTTAATTACTATCTGGAAACAGCTGTTATAGACACCTAAAACCGCTGTTAATTTTATTAGCATCCTTGCAATATTGTGTTCATTTGTGCTTTTGTTGTTCTATTTTTGTACTGAACATGTCATAAGTTACAAAACCGACTGAAACCGAATCGTGAATCAGATATTGTTTTACAGACACATATTTTACCTCAAAATTACTGTTATTTGGTGATGTGCGTAGTCTATAAAACGCCTATCGCGTGAAAATAAAAACATACCGTCACACATCATATCAACTGTGCGCGCGCGAGCAATCAGCGCCCTAATATAACTGTCTTTAGGACCCAGTTGTCTGCCTGTCCCTTTCTTTGTAGTTGTCCCCTTTTCTTTCTTTCAAGAGAGAAAAAAATAAATAGTGAGCAGTATGAGATTCAGTTAAGAAGATCTCAGATCACGGCGCGTCAGGGCGCATCGGTGCGTTAGTTAAAGAGAGAAAGAGAGAGAGAGAGGAAGAGACGCGGTGGAGGATCAGAGACCCTCACAGTCATGCTCGTGTGCATCTGATATTGTAGAGAATTATTATGGGAATTCATTAAGGCTCGTTCCCGATCCACGTGCGCGCTTCTCAGATAACACGGTTTCTTCGGCTGGGAATAAACTTTCACATCCCGCTCTTTGTATATCAGTCTGGACAGAGCGGATCTGGTGGATCACAGGTGGGTTTGCTCCCCTCAGAGTAGAGCATCTTTGTGGATATTGTGTTTCTGACCATGTGTGTAGCCTAAATGATGCCCAGCCATATGTTGCTTACATGAAGATCATCATCATCTTCTTCACGGCGCGATTTGTGGACACTTGCTCAGTTTTTTTTCCTCCCTCAAAGATGTTGGTATTCATGTCATGCATTGATACACGCTGTAAATATTAATGAAATGTCTGGGATCCATCATCTAAGATCAGCAGGTGGATTTTATGGACCGCGTATGGAAGAACTTAACACGTCTGAGATCGGCGGTGTTTACTGAAACAGAGCCCCTTTTCTTCTTCTTCTTTGAGGATTCATTCGCTTTTGTCTTCCACAGGTTTGAGTGTCAGAAATGAGGGAGAGGTTCGCGGTTCATCTTCTCGTCTTCGCGTTGACGCTGTTTTGGCACACCAGGTAGGACCGGCAATCTTGGTTTCGCTCTTTAAATGTGTTTTATGTGTGTAATAAATCACAATAATAGGGATATCCTTGCGTTAGTGGTGATTGTGGTGTAATAAATTGATTTGATGCCTTGCGTGCCCGTGCCGTGCGTAACTGGAGACTTTTACGCGCACGACTCCGGTGGTCACCAAAAGAAACCGCTCCGTTGACAACCGGCTCATGTTTGTTTTATGAGAAAAATAATCAATGCAAGTTTAATTCATGCAAATTACATTGTTTTTTGAGAATGTTCGTGCTTTGTATTTTTAATTAATTTAGTTTATTGCTACATATGATCAGATATGAATCCTCTAGGTGGTGCAGAACAGCGTGTGGAAGCATTAGGAGTGCACTACAGGTGCATAATCTGAGATTTGTCTTTTGATTAACAGTAAAAGCTAGAAACTGTATCAATTTAAGCTGTTTCATTCTAATTATGCATATTAAGTATGAAACATTTGATTAAATTAGCATATTACATCAAAAATGCACTTATTTTGTAATCACGATATGAGTGGTTGGTAATTGCCACAATCATTTATTTAATAACATATAATTTGATAATTACCTTAGGAACAAACGGAATCAAAAATTAGATTTATGAGACATTCATATTCTTAATTTCTAACAAAACACTATTTCAAACCACCAAATAAAGTAATTTAGCTTTTAGATTAAAAAATTGAGAATGTTCATATTCAGTGTTTATCAACAAAAATCAGTCCCAAAATGTTGAAAAACATGAATTAATTCATTAATTTTTTTCTTCTAAAGGGCTTAAATCATTTTTAATTGTTTTATTTAATAAAGGACTAAATAATAATAATAATAATAATAATAATAATAATAATAATAATAATTATTATTATTATTATTATTATTATTATTATTATTATTAGGTATATTTCCCATATCAAAATTGTCCTGAATGATAACAATTAACAAATATTTAATTAAAAGTATTTTATATAAATGTATTTAAACATATTTGGTCCTACATCAGGTATAGTGGCTTACAAAATGGCAAGCAAAATTATTCATATTCATTTTTTTAATATTATTTTATAACAAGAAATCAATGCATATAATACATTTAATTTGTGAATGACATTAATAGACTAATTATAAATTCCCAAACCTTCAATTCTTACGGTTTTTCATAATAATGGAAAATGTCAAATCAGCAATTTCATAAAGTAGGGATCTCTTGCTATAATAATAAGTGAAGGATCATGCTAAATATTTAATCAAGAAAATTGCATAACTTGTCATATGGCTTTCACAAATACATATGCTAATGTATAAGGTTAAGGTGACATAAAAATCACCCAAATTAAATCTTTGCTATCATTTTGTATGTTTTTAGAAAGCTTCCTTCAAGTAAAGTAGCAATTAACTGTGTGTTTTTAGTCAAAATGAAGCTTGTTTTGATCTTTTATTGGTACATATGATCAGATATTTTGTAATCACGATATGAGTGGTTGGTAATGGAAACAATCATTTATTTAATAACATATTATTTGAGAATTACCTGTATTAATCCCTCAGGAACAAACAGAATCAAAAAATAGATTTATGAGACATTCATATTATTAATTTCTAATAAAGCACAATATTTCAAACCACCAAATTAAGTAATTTAGCTTTTAGATAAAAAAAAAAAGAAAATGTTTATATACAGTGTTTATAAAAAAAAAATCAGCAGCAAAAGTGTAATAAAAAATGCATAAATTAATTAATTTGTTTTTGTTTTTAAAGGTCGATTTTAAACGATTAAGAATTGTTTTGTTTAACAAAAGTTAATAATAATAATTAATAATAATAATAATTATAAATATAATATATTATTATTATTATTATTATTATTATTATTATTATTATTATTAGGTATATTTTCCTTATAAAAATTGTCCTGAATGATGGGTAATTAGGATTAATAAATATTTACGTAAAAGTATTGTATATAAATCTATTTAAACATACTTTGTCCTACATCAGGTATAGTGGCTAACAAAATGGCAAGCAAAATTATTCATATACATTTTTATATTATTTTATAGCAAGAACTACAAATGAAGACTGATATTTGTCTATAGAGGTGGAAAAGTATTACAACATATTTCGATATGTACGTTTAGAGGTTAATTAAACTATCACCAATGTAATCTGAGGTAACTACAATGTAACACGATGTACAAATGTATCCCCTGAAAAGTATTTATGATGGCAGTCATTTTTTATGTATTTATTTCGGATTATTTTTCTTATTTAATTATTCTTATTTTTTTATTATTTACTTCCTCATTTGGGCGTTATGATCGCCTCACAGTTAGAAGGTTGCTGGTTCAGGCCCTAGCTGGGTCAGTTTGCATTTCTGTGTGGAGTTTGCATGTTCTCCTTGTGTTGGTGTGGGTTTCCTCCGGGTGCTCCGGTTTCCCCCACAGTCCAAAGACATGTGCTATAGGTGAATTGGGTTATCAAAATTGTCCGTAGTGTGTGTGTGTGTGTGAATGCAAGAGAGTATGGATGTTTCCCAGTGATAGGTTGCGGCTGGATGGGTATCTGCTGCATAAAACAAATGCTGGATATAAGCTGGCGGTTCATTCCGTTAAATTGTTGGGGAATTTAACAAATTAATAATAATAAATTAATTTATTAATAATAATTTATGATTTATTTAATTAATTAATAATTAATAAATTAATAATAAATAATTAATAAATAATAATAATTATTAATAATAAATAATAAATTAAAAATAATACATTTATAATAAATTAATAATAATAAATTCTTAACAATTTAATAATTTAAATTGTTCTGAAAAAAAATTATTGAAAAATCTTAAATGAAAAGTTAATAAAATAAAATAAATGTTGACTAAATTTGATTATAATTACTCAGATAATTACATCCAAGTGAATGTGAGAATTCTAAAAATGGCCTGTTTTCATTTATTCATAATAAACCCTTGACTTAAACGCATCTTCTGGGAGTGAACATGGTCGGAGCATGCGGTAGCGATCAATAAACCAATATCATATAAATCTAGATAATATATGTGATAAGCAAGCTCATCCTCCTCCTTGTGTCATAAAGTCAATTGGTGAAATATGCTTTACTAGTTTCCACGAGCAGCGAAGAACTGTGGAATCGGGACGGGGATCAGATAAACCTCCCTCTAATCTGGGTCATGCCTGGATGCGTCCTGCGAACCGAGCACAAGGGGGAGGTTTGTCCTCCAACCGAATATGAACACATTGATTGCCTTAACACTCAATGGGTCGATATTGTCAAATACAAAACTTGAGGTTTCTACATTCATAGCCTTGTATAATTACCATACCTGTCAACATTGGGATGTGAAAATAAGGGATATGCCCACCATAACAACCCCCCCTTAAAAAAATATATATATACTATAATGAAATGTATATTTATTTATTTATTTGTAATGAAAATATACTATAATGAAATATACTAAATATGTTCATCTGAAGCTGTTTCATTGTAAATAAACAGTTAAATGGTCAGTAATATGTTTTATTATTATTATTTACAAAAGAAAAAATAAATAGTATACATTAGCAGCAAATACATTAGCAAACAGTTTAGCTTATAAAAATCCATAGCTATTATAATGAAATAGAATCAAGGTATCAAATCTCATTAATCTCTTCTTCACCGTATAACTTAAACATCCTGATTAAAGAGCAGCAAATGAATCTCTCATTTATTTAGATTTTTCGTTTGCTTACATTAAATAACAGAGATGTCACTTTAAAAATGCACACGTCTAACATTATTCGATCGCTTTGCTAACGTTTTATGCTCATTTAAGTCAAAATTAGTCCACCAAGATTGACATCTTTAGATGTTATTATTAATTATATGTGTTTGTCTGTTCAAACATACACCCAAAACCCAGACCTTCGCTCCGTTTCAAATTGCGTGTACAAAATCCGTTTGGGAACCATTCATTCATTCATTTTCTTTTAGGTTGGTCTTAGCCCCTTTATTAATCAGGGGTCGCCATAGCCGAATGAACCACCCGTTTGGGAAACAGCGTCTATTTATCACTATAGAGCGCATCAGCTGACAGTCATGCACCGCTATATTATTACTTTGAGAATTGCATAAGAGGGGCGGCGGCGATGCAGTGGCGCAGTAGGTAGTGCTGTCGCCTCACAGCAAGAACGTCGCTGGGTCGCAGGTTTGAACCTCGGCTGGGCTGGGTCAGTTGGCGTTTCTGTGTGGAGTTTGCATGTTCTCCCTGCATTCGCGTGGGTTTCCTCCGGGTGCTCCGGTTTCCCCCACAGTCCAAAGACATGCGGTACAGGTGAATTGGGTAGGCTAAATTGTCCGTAGTGTATGAGTGTGAATGAGCGTGTGGATGTTCCCAGAGATGGGTTGCGGCTGGAAGGGCATCCGCTGCGTAAAATCGTGCTGGATAAGTTGGCGGTTCATTCCGCTGTGGCGACCCCGGATTAATAAAGGGACTAAGCCGACAAGAAAATGAATGAATAAGAGGGGCGACGGCACCTGTAATGAAAAGGAAGGGAATCACAACGTTTTTATATTTATTTCAAAGTGTTTTCATGCATAAATAAAATGAAAGCACAGAACAGACTCACATTTAAGAGCAAGGGGCGTCCCCTGGTGGTTCGGCAGTATGGGTTGCGTATATTATTGCCACCCTTCATAGAAAGATATGGGAGAAATGTAGGAAAATACCTTTATGTGATGATAGTGGGATAGAACTGTAAAATATGTGAGAATCTCGGGAAAAACAGGAGGGTTGACAGGTATGATAAATACAGTTGAAGTCATGAATATTATTAGCCCCCCCTGTATATTTTTCCCCAATTTCTGTTTAATAGAAAGAAGACGCTAGTATTCAGCTTAAACTGCAATTTAAAGGCTTAACTAGGTTAATTAGGCAAGTTAGGGTAATTAGGCAAGTCATTAGTTATGTTTCCATCCACCTATTTTTATGCACATTTAGGCTCATGCGCATAAAAAAATGGTTGATGGAAACGCCATGATGCGCATACATTTTGAAAATGTGCATAAAAAACATATGCGCATAACTGAGTAGGATAATCTTTTTATTCAATAAGAAAAGACACGCATAAAATACTATGGAAACACTTTTACCGCACAAATTCCAGTGTGCGCATTAAAAAAAGGTCATGTGATTTTGTTATAAGAGATCATGTGACGATAAAAATGTGTGTAAAGGGACAAACCAGCAGGCTGAGCACATTATAAACCATCTGAAATGTTGTTTTGGTCATTCTAAAACGCCTTACCGTTTCAGTATTAGTGTTATTATATTATTAATGACATCCAGAATCAAGAGCGTCTGTGCTCCGTGTCTGACACCTTCAAACGCCACCGCGCGTTCACTGCATGTCAGGATTGCCTTCTGAGGCGCAAGTCATTTATTAGATGAAGAAAAGATTGACGCAGCTTCTCCTACTGCAGCAAATTCAGTTTTTGTTTGCTTTGACTAGTTGGATGGAAACGCAGCTTTATTCGCACGTCTTTTTTGCGATAATCCAGTTTTGTGCATAAAGTTCATTCGCATTTTCGGATGGAAACATAGCTAATGTATAACAGTGCTTAGTTCTGTAGACAATCGAAAACAAATATTGCTTAATGGGGGCTAATAATATTGACCTATTAAAATGGTTTTCAAAAAAAAATAAAAACTGCTTTTATTCTAGCCTAAATAAAACAAATAAGACTTTCTCCAGAAGAAAAAAAAATATTATAGGAAATACTGTGAAAAAATCCTTACTCTGTTAAACATCATTTAGGAAATATTAACAAAATCATAGGAGGCTTCAACTGTAGCTCATAATAAATACGCTCGAAGTGTTTCAGGCTTTTGTAGGAATTAGCTACAAATGTGCCCTGTAATGAGGTATTACCCCATGGCAGAACTCATACATACGATGACTTGCCAGCTGAACTACTTCAGAGAGTTTTGGATGGAGAACACATTTAGAGGAACTTGCACAGTCATGTCTGTTTACGATCTATGGCTCTGTACCAAATCCCAGGGTGCTGCCTACATAGACAGCTGTGTTGCACTGCAGCATCCTAACTGGATGATTTGGAAGGTTTTACATTCTGACAGTCCATCTCATGGGTTATGGTTGATTGTAATCAAAGAGACTTTATATATAAAGTGGCTGGTTCAGTTGGCATTTCTGTGTGGAGTTTGCATGTTCTCCCCATGTTGGCGTGGGTTTCCTCCGGGTGCTCCAGTTTCCCCCACAGTCCAAAGACATGCGCTATAGGTGAATTGGGTAAACAAAATTGGCCGTAGTGTGTGTGTGTGTGTGTGTGTTTGTGTGTGAATAAGAGAGTGTATGGGTGTTTCCAATACTGGTTTGTGGCTGGAAGGGCATCCGCTGCGTAAAGCATATGCCGGAATAGTTGGCGGTTCAATCCGCTGTGGTAACCTCTGAAATAGAGACTAAGCCGAAGGAAAATGAATGAACGAATGAATGAAAAAAAGGGCATAATAGGTCTCCTTTAAGATACAAATACAGTACAAAGATACAGTACAAATTGGATTTTAATAACTGAATGGTCTTTATATATAGTGGATCAAATGCAATTAGGATGCAGTACAGGCTTTCATAGTCCACTTTGCTGACAGGTTAAGTGTTCACTTGAAGTTGTCTTCACTCTCTGCTTAGAAGACATGTAAGTGCTCTAAGTGTGTAACCTAAGACCAAGATGCATCAGATTAACTTGTCAGCCATTTATATTTTGCACATTTTACTGGCACTAACGCATTGCTGACATGTTTGCTCCATTTATGAAGTTTGCTGTACACTCTTGCTATTTGAACGGATAATCATTGATTGATAATAAGCATTCTTGGGGTTTTTTTTTTACACTGTAAAACCCAAAAAGTTAAGGTAACTCAATTTGAGAAAACCGATTGCAACAAACCATTTCAGTTCAAAAACTAATCCAAATGAGTACTGTGAACTTAATCCATTTGAGTAAATGAAGCACTTTAAGCACAGTAAAACCCAATAAATGAAGAGAACTCAAACCAACTGAGTACTGTAAAACCCAATAAGTTAAGGCAACTCAAACCGTTTGAGGAAACCGATTGCAACAAACAATTTGAGCTAAAAAAAAAAAGAACTAATCTACAGGCAGTGCAGAATTATTAGGCAAATGAGAATTTTGACCACATCATCCTCTTTATGCATGTTGTCTTACTCCAAGCTGTATAGGCTCGAAAGCCTACTACCAATTAAGCATATTAGGTGATGCATCTCTGTAATGAGAAGGGGTGTGGTCTAATGACATCAACACCCTATATCAGGTGTGCATAATTATTAGGCAACTTCCTTTCCTTTGGCAAAATGGGTCAAAAGAAGGACTTGACAGGCTCCGAAAAGTCAAAAATAGTGAGATATCTTGCAGAGGGATACAGCACTCTTAAAATTGCCAAGCTTCTGAAGCTCATCAAACAATCAAGCGTTTCATTCAAAATAGTCAACAGGGTCGCAAGAAGCGTGTGGAAAAACCAAGGTGCAAAATAAACTGATAACTGCCCATGAACTGAGAAAAGTTAAGCGTGCAGCTGCCAAGATGCCACTTGCCACCAGTTTTGCCATATTTCAGAGCTGCAACATCACTGGAGTGCCCAAAAACACAAGTTGTGCAATACTCAGAGACATGGCCAAGGTAAGAAAGGCTGAAAAACGACCACCACTGAACAAGACACACAAGCTGAAACGTCAAGACTGGGCCAAGAAATATCTGAAGACTGATTTTTCTTAGGTTTTATGGACTGATGAAATGAGAGTGAGTCTTGTTGGGCCCGTGGCTGGATCGGTAAAGGGAAGAGAGCTCCAGTCCGACTCAGATGCCAGCAAGGTGGAGGTGGAGTACTGGTTTGGGCTGGTATCATCAAAGATGAGCTTGTGGGGCCTTTTAGGGTTGAGGATAGAGTCAAGCTCAACTCCCAGTCCTACTGCCAGTTTCTGGAAGACACCTTCAAGCAGTGGTACAGGAAGAAGTCTGCATCCTTCAAGAAAAACATGATTTTCATGCAGGACAATGCTCCATCACAAGTACTTAACAGTGTGTCTGGCAAAAAAGGTCTAAAAGAAGAAAAACTAATGACATGGCCTCCTTGTTCACCTGAGCTGAACCCCATAGAGAACCTGCGGTCCATCATCAAATGTGAGATTTACAAGGAGGGAAAACAGTCCACCTCTCTGAACAGTGTCTGGGAGGCTGTGGTTGCTGCTGCACGCAATGTTGATGGTGAACAGATCAAAACACTGACAGAATCCATGGATGGCAGGCTTTTGAGTGTCCTTGCAAAGAAAGGTGGCTATATTGGTCACTGATTTGTTTTTGTTTTGTTTTTGAATGTCAGAAATGTATATTTGTGAATGTTGAGATGTTATATTGGTTTCACTGGTGAAAATAAATCATTGAAATGGGTATATATTTGTTTTTTGTTAAGTTGCCTAATAATTCTGCACAGTAATAGTCACCTGCACACACAGATATCCTCCTAAAATAGCTCAAACTAAAAACAAACTAAAAACTACTTCCAAAAATATTCAGCTTTGATATTAATGAGTTTTTTGGGTTCATTGAGAACATGGTTGTTGTTCAATAATAAAATTAATTCTCAAAAATACAATTTGCCTAATAATTCTGCACTCCCTGTATATGAGTACTGTGAACTTACTCCATTTAAGTTGAAGTAATGAGGTATTTAATTAGCTCATTACCTTCAACACTGAGTTCAAAACTCTTTTTAAATGAGCAGAATTAACTTTCCTTCAATTTTGAGTTAACTACACTCATTTCATTTGATAAAGTTGACTGTTGAGTTTGACGGTGTAGCTAAATGGAGCTTATTCAATACTGCTCATTATTTTAATATTAAATTGTCACGGTTGTGGATCTATCTGTTCTTCTTGCATGTGTGTATCTTCACCGCGTGGTGTGTGTGTTTACATTCATCAACTGGGTTGTCACGTGTCTTGTTACCAATCATATCACTCAGCTGTTTTCTATCAGCCACAGCTGTTGCGCTTTACCGTGCACCTATTTATGTTCAGTGTTTGTAGATAGCATTATCAGTCCGTTGTTTGTTCACCCCTGTGTCTGCTTCCTGTTAGGCGCTCTCGCTCGATCTGTTGGTGGTGTTTCGCCATAAGCCTGTTATGTTTGGACCTTGTACACGTCTCCGTTTCATTGATGTTGTCGCAAATGCCTGCACTGATGACAACTATATCAGTGAGAGACTTCACCCCGAATCCGCTACTCTGATGAACTAATACCGCTGGTAGGGGAGCGCGGGGAACAAAGTAACGCGGGGTTAAATGTAACACGGAGTTTTAAGGTATTTGCTCAGGGTTAACCATTGCATGCGTCCGAGGTTTTCACCGCAGTGTCACCAGACGTCTTCCTGCCAATTACTGAAAATTTTCGGCGAAATTTGGATGAGATACACAGGAGAAACCATTTTTGCAGTATAAAACTCTTTTTTATTATAGTCATTTTTTTTTTATTTTGAAAAAATCGATGAAAGTATCAATGTAAAATCTTATATTGTCGTGATCACCGTCTTCTAGGCTAAAAGATGAAACCATTTTGAAAGATGCATAAAACACACAGTAAATTACACTTTCAGTTTTGATCGTACAGATAAGAGCAATACATCAATCAAATCTGTTAGGTGTCTAGTTTTTTTGGGTACACTCAAAATAACAACAAAAGTGTGTGCTTTTGCAAAATAAGGAAAATAAACAGTGAAGGCACTTTCTCTTTTCTCTCTCCGTGAACTGTTTTTAGAAACACGTCAGTAAGATGCACTGAAACTCCGCGAAAACGAAACACACAGACATGAGACCTGTATCTATAGAAAGCTTGAAGTGTCTACTTTTAAATGCAGTGGTGCATGTTAAAAACAAACATTGCTTGATAAAGTAATCAGTATGAAACCAACACCATGTCTAGTTTTGCCGTCTGATCTCATTAGTTTTAATGCGACCGCGCCCACGAGGCTTTGTTATGACAAGCGTCTGCATAAGACGCGCGCATGATGTAGACTGGTCAGAAAAAGCACGTCATTAAAATGAACGGAAACTCAGCAATTACTCAACAAAATGACACGAGTGATGTATCTATAGAAAGCTTGATATGTCTAGTTTTGCATTAACCAATTCAAGGCGAAAACAAATAATCTATTTTGATGTGATCCGTATTAAAGTAAGTACTGTTACGGATTCTCATATCGCCTCATTACAGCTAACGTGATCCCGCCTCTCAGTAAACACGCTGTTCATATGCAAATCACTGAGGTGATCCAGGTAATAACATACACGCCCCCCGAGACATGGCATAAAACGACAAGCTTTATTACAGAGTTACTTACTTACTGTTTCTGCGCATTGGAATGATGGCACGCTACACAACCGAAGAAGCACTTCGGATGGTTCTGGAAAGCGACGAAGAGTGTACTTTCTCCTCAGAGGAAGAGCATGACTCAGATGACGCTGTTGAACACCAAATAAACTAACAAAATAATTGTTTGAATTTTGAGTGTAATGTTGAGAACTTTTTAAAATAAAAATGTTTTTTAATAGAAAATATTTTTTTTTTATAGAAAAAAAAATATTTTATTGCTAATAATGCAAATAAATGCATTGTATAATAATAAATAAATGGATAACAATGCAAATAAATTCTAATGTGTTTATCCAATAAACAAAAAAAATAAATAAACATACTGTGCTATGTAGAATAAAAAAGAAATGAGCCAATTACTGAGGAAATATAGCTACTATTTAAAGTAGACTGAATTTAAATTAATTGTGTGAAATCTGCCTTGTTACAACTAACCATGTGTTACAACTAACCCTCTGTCTGTTACAACTTGCCCCGCAGGTGAAGTAAATAGTAACATTTGTACTCCTGGCACTTTTGGCAATACTGCACAGAAACCATAGGTCTGGCGATCATAATTCCAGTGCTCATTTGTAGGAGAGGTTTGTGTGTTCTTGGTAAAAAAAATATGGTTTGTCTTACCCTATTACTTTGTTCATTATTTGACCAAAACCAAAAAGTATTACTTTGTGCCCCGCTCTCCCCTAAGCGTGTTGATTTCCTTGAGAGTTGCTCCATAGCGCTACCTCCCCTTCCCTCGATATCTGGTGAGATATCTTTGTGAGACTTCACTTCGGATCTGTTTCTCGGATAAACTATTATCTGTTCAGCGTGTTGAACTACTGGTGTGAGCACCCTTGCTCCACACGATATCTGGTGAGAGATACCAGTTGTGACTCTTGTTATTCCTTTTAATAAATCATCTTGCGTTCACTTGCATTTGGGTCTCCTGTGTTTATCATTGTGACATAAATATTTGATCCTCCGGGTGGTCCGGTTTCCCCCACAAGTCCAAAAGCATTTGGTATAGCTGAAGTGGGTAAGCTAAATTGTCCGTAGTGTATGTGTGTGAATTAGTGGGTATGGGAGTTTCCCAGTAATGGGTTGCAGCTGGAAGGGCATCCGCTGCGTAAAACATATGCTGGATGAGTTGGCGATTCATTCCGCTGTGGCGACCCCGGATTAATTAAGGGACTAAGCTGAAAAGAAAATGAATGAATGAATAAATATTTGGTGTAGGAGTTCATTTGAAACTATTTACACTTAATTGATTACAACAACATGTTCTCCCTGGGTTCGCGTGGGTTTCCTCCGGGTGCTCCGGTTTCCCCCACAGTCCAAAGACATGCAGTATAGGTGAATTGGGTAAGCTAAATTGTCCATAGTGTATGAGTGTGAATGTGTGTGTGGAAGTTCCCAGAGATGGGTTGCGGCTGGAAGGGCATCCGCTGCGTAAAATCGTGCTGGATAAGTTGGCGGTTCATTCCGCTGTGGCGACCCCGCAAGGGACAAAGCCGACAAGAAAATGAATGAATGAATGAATGATTACAACAAAAAGGCAAATAAAACATAAAATATAATGTGAAATTGTCTTGAAAAAATCATTAATTAATCCATTTTTAATCCCTAGAGTAATTTATTATTATTTATATTTTTGTTTATATTTATAACCATATTTTATCATTAACATTTGTCAGCCTCTTGTATGCATGTTGCGTTAATAATAAACCAACAAACATTTAAATACATTCTATAAGTTATATCAAAGAGTATATTTTGCAAGAAAGTTCTATCAGAGTCATTTGACGTCAAAAGTCTGTGGTTAATTTGGAGAGTAAATATTTGATGTTGGACATCACGGTGGCGCAGTGGGTAGCACGTTCGCCTCACAGCAAGAAGGTCGCTGGTTTGAGCCTGGGTCAGTTGGCATTTCTGTGTGAAGTTTGCACGTTCTCCCCAGGATCGCGGGGGTTTCCTCCGGGTGCTCCAGTTTCCCCCACAGTCCAAAGACTTGTGGCATAGGTGAATTGAGTAGGCTAAATTGGCTGTAGTGTATGTGTGTGAATGAGTGTGTATGGATGTTTCCCAGTGATGGGTTGCATCTGGAAGGGCATCTGCTGTGTAAAACATATGCTGGATAAGTTGGTGGAGGTTCCGGTTACTCACTGAAGCTAAGCAGGGCTGAGCCTGGTCAGTACCTGGATGGGAGACCACATGGGAAAACTAGGTTGCTGTTGGAAGTGGTGTTAGAGAGGCCAACAGGGGGCGCTCAACCTGTGGTCTGTGTGAGTCCTAATGCCCCAGTATAAAGTGAAGGGGACACTATACTGTCGGTGGGTGCCGACTTTTGGATGAGACGTTAAACCGAGGTCCTGACTCTCTGTGGTCATTAAAAATCCCATGGCACTTCTCGTAAAGAGTAGGGGTGTAACCCCGGTGTCCTGGCCAAAGTCCCTCAATCGGCACTTACCCATCATGGCCCCCTAATCATCTCCATCCACTGAATTGGCTCTATCACTGTCTCTTCACTCCACCTATAGCTGGTGTGTGGTGAGCGCACTGGCTCCGTTGTCCTGTGGCTGCCATTGCATCATCCAAGTGGATGCTGCATACTGGTGGTGGTCTGGAGAGACCCCCCTCATGATTGTGAAGCGCTTTGGGTGTATGGCCATACACAATAAATGCGCTATATAAATACACATTACATTACATTACATTACGTTTATTCCGCTGTGGCGACCCCAGAATAATAAAGGGACTAAGCCGAAAAGAAAATGAATGAATGACTGTTTGATGTTTGAATTGTGTGTGAAATTGTTTGCATCAGAAGTGCATCTGAATGCTGAGTGTGTGTATGTGTGTGTGCAACTCAGTAGACCAGTGGTGTAGTCGGGGCTATACCCACGTATACTCAGTATGCCTACTTTTTTCCATGAGCTGTTTGGGTATTACGACTTCTGAGGATCAATAATTGCGTATACCCTCGGTATACTCACTTGTTTTTCTGATTAGACTTTCCTAATTTATGTGTATTCGCGTCCCCTTTAACTGTATACCAAAAGTTTTTTTTTTACTTGCATCTTATTTGTTGCAATCAGTGGATTTTTGTTTAATTTGCCGCATTCCCCGCCCCCTGACGACCACAGCAGCTGTGAGAAAATTTCGGGAGTTTTTCGATAACGACAACAAGTCAACTATATGATGTCTCGCTGAAACACTGAGGTAAAATTATTTTTAAAAAAGCATGGGCATCGCTTTAGCCCCCTATATTTCTGTTCAGTCCCTCAAAATGTTTTGCGATTTCCTCATGAACTGTACACTATAAATGATCACCGAAAACGGCGGCAGACTTCCGCTCCTCCGTTTTCAACTCGTGTATATATATAGTTTCATCGTTTCTTTGCCTACTTTTAATATTTGGGTTGGGTGGGTAATAGTACACCACTTTTTTTTTTAGGACTACACCACTGCAGTAGACTGAAGCAGAGCGAGTGTGTTCTCACTTTTAAAGGGGTTTAACAGTCAGCTAGCAAACAGATCAAGTTTTGATGCTCATAACATATGCATGATTGCTTATGCTAATTAAGCCAATTATGCTTAAATATGTTAATTATATTCCTGAGCGTTTCACAACAGCTTCCCTGTAAGCAGAACATGTGGAACAGAGTGAAAGAACAAATCACAGCAGCGTTAACCTCAACAGAAAGAAGATGCGTTTGTTGACTTTTTGATGTTTTTAGGATTACTGAGTGTACTGAGTGGGTTTTCTCTGTCTCAAGCACTAGGAAGCAAGGTTATTACAGTTAATGAAAACGAACAAAAAACGAAAACTAAAATTTTAAATAGTTGTCATTTACTGAAATAAAAATAAAAACGAAAGTTTTTAAAAAAAAACTAGAACTAACTGAAACTGTATTGTGTACATACAAAACTAACTGAAACTAACTAAAATTATAGCAAAAACCTCCTTCGTTTTCGTATTTGTAAATGTATTTAATACATAATCTTACTGTAAGCCGTTTAGAAGTAAATCTAATTCACGCTGCAGGTGTTTGACCCTTTCGCACCCCAGAGTCTGTAATCCTGCTGCCATTGGCCAGATCGAGACGGTTCTTCTCCAGTCATCCTCGCTGTTGCTCCCACGACAAAAACAATGAGTGGACATGACAGCAGCACGGTGACAGCATTACAGGCTCTTAAAACTTTTACTTTAACACATTTGTGCCCAATAATGGATTTTATTTCTGTATCACGATCGCGAATGAATCTTTTTAATCGGATCTTCTAAGTGAACCGGTTGAACTAGTTCACCAAAACAAACTAAATCATTTGAAACGATTCGCGGCTCCAGTAAGCACTTATCCACAAACTACGTACTTTTTAACAAGCCTAATAATTACCCCCCTCTGACTCGAAATAATCCAATATATACTCTCAATCAGTTATTAGAACAGTAACGTTACACTGAGATCAAATTTAAGAAAGGGTTGAACCGATAATACTGCGCATGCGAGATTCAGTAAACCCAAACAGTGCATGACAGCCTGCTGTGACTGAACTAAACTTGAACAACTGCACCGCGGGTAAACCGAGGGCTTAATGAGAGGATCTGGTGAAAAAACGTAAGTTTATTTCATAACAGAAAACTGTAATAGAATTTAAATAAGTGAATCAGAATTCAGTTGGGTTGCAAAACTTTACTGTTAGACATTTTTCAGATCATGGTGATGTTTTAACTGACTGAAATTACTATTGCTGACTACATTAATTTTGGTATGTTGAGTCCAAACCATACCTGCCAACACTCCCGTTTTTCCCGGGAGTCTCCCGTATTTCAGACCCGTCTCCCGTATTGTTCTGTCTCCCGGTAAACTCCCGGAATCCCCCCGCCCCTCAGCATTTTGGTACAGTCCGGGCTGAAACCTGGTGCTTGCGCTCGTGTTCTTCCAGTCGCGCCTCCATCTCCCCAAACCTCTCACCCCTCCCACTCCTGACAGCAGATCACCCCTCTGCGTACCAACGGCAAATGATTTAGCACCGGGAGTGTGAAGGTATTTCCCTTGTACAGTCAAACCGATATGCTTCTCCTTTATTTTAACAATTTAATTTGACCGTTTATTGTTCACAATCAGAGATGTTTTAAGTGAGAGTTTCAGAACTTGTCTGAGTATATTACGTCTGAGAGATTACTGCAAATTCACTACTCATCTATAATTATATATTGTATTCAAACAGCAATAAATTTAGTTAAATTGACAAGCTTACATAAAGTGTAGTGCAAATATAAATACCCCATTTATTTAACATAGGCTGTTAAACAAACAGAAAAGGTAGAACGTGATGACGTCAGTAATATGCAAATTAGTGTATGACGTAATCCCCCCCATCTCCCGGAATTTACGAACCAAATGTTGGCAGGTATGGTCCAAACATCTGCGTTAAATATCTGAACTTCCCATCACTACTGTGTATCTAACCTCAGAAGCAGCCTTGCACACATATTATACTTAAGGCTGCTGTCTTGTGAGCTGTTGTATTTTAATTTGAGGATGGGTACGGTAGTGGTAGATGATAGTGTTCATGTATCCTCTAAATACAGGTTTCAAAAAATGAATGGCTGAGTTTTTATTATACAATATTTATTCTATTGATTTTGCATCTTGCACCTAACAAATAACCTTATTTAGAAAAAAAAAAAAACTAAAACTAATACTGAAACTAATGAAAACTAAACTAAAACTAAGTCATTTCAAAATATAGAAACTAATAAAAACTAGTAAATCTGCCTCTAAAAACTAATTAAAACTAACTGAATTTAAAAACAAAAAGTCAAAACGAAACAGAAACTAAAACTAATGAAAAATCCAAAACTATTATAATCTTGCTGGGAAGTGCTGTTAATTAGACAACAAAATATATGCATGTTTACTGTTCAGAGTTAAGTTTCCCAAACAACGATGTAACTCACGGCCGAATAACCATAAGTATGATGCGTCATTCTGGAAATAAATGATGTAGTGAAGATTAAAGTGAAGTTTCCTGAAGATCCATAGTTTGAAACACGTCAGTTAAAATGCAAAACTTCTGTAATTATATTCCTCAAAGAGGTGGAGTAACAACAAATACATGAAAATATTTTTATTCACATCACTGTATGGCCATATATCAGTTTTTGTTATTGTTATATATGTTATTGCAAGTAGTTCAAAGAGGTGGGCAGTGGCGCAGCCAGTGTCCAAACTTAAACCCAAATGAGTATCTGTGAAGGGAGCTAAAGATCAGGGTGATGGCAAGGAGACCCTCCAACCTGAAAGAGTTGAAACATCCCTAAATATGCAAACTCTTTGTTAATTTTTGAGCGAGATGCTAATAGTCTAATTCGATTCAATGCTCTAGACCAGGGGTCACCAATCTCGGTCCTGGAGGGCCGGTGTCCCTGCAGGGTTTAGCTCCAACTTGCCTCAACACACCTGCCTGGGTGTTTCAAGTATGCCTAGTAGGACCTTGATTAGCTTGTTCAGGTGTGTTTGATTTGGGTTGGAGCTAAAATCTGCAGGACACCGGACCTCCAGGAACAAGTTTGGGGACCCCTGATCTAGGCTGAGCTAATCTTGCTCATCTTTGAGCAAGATGCTAATGGTCTAATCCGATTCAATGATCTATGCTAAGCTAAGCAAATATGTTCAGTTGGTCTTAGCACGCGATGTAACTACAGAAAAGTCAAGCTTTAAAAAGAAAAGAAAAATATCAAAACTCTTTGGTCATTTTTTGAGTGAGATGCTAATGGTCTAATCCGATTCAATGACTAGGCTAAACTAAGCTAAGCAAATATGCTCAGGTGGTCTTAGCACATGATGTAACTACAGAAGAGTCAAGCTTTAAAAAGAAAAAAAAACATCAAAACTCTTTGCTCATTTTTGAGTGAGATGCTAATGGTCTAATCTGATTCAATGATCTATGCTAAGCTAAGCTAAAATGTTCCATCGATCTTAGTACACAAAGTAATTACAGAAGAGTCAAGCTTTAAATAAAAAACATATCAAAACTCTTTGGTCATGTTTGGGGGAGATGCTAATGGTCTAATCTAATTTAATGATCTATGCTAAGCTAAGCTGAGCAAATATGCTCAGTTGGTTTTAGTACACGATGTAACTACAGAAGAGTCAAGCTTTGAATAGAAAAAAAAATCAAAACTCTGGTCTTTTTTTGAGTGAGAAGCTAATGATCTAATCTCGTTCAATGATCTATGCTAAGCTAATAATGCTCAGTTTGTCTTAGTACACGATGCAACTAGAAAAGAGTCAAGCTTTAAAAAGAAAAAATATCAAAACTCTTTGGTCATTTTTGAGCGAGATGCTAATGGTCTAATCCGATTCAATGATCTATGCTAAGCTAAGCAAATATGTTCAGTTGGTCTTAGCACGCGATGTAACTACAGAAGAGTCAAGCTTTAAAAAGAAAAGAAAAACAGCAAAACTCTGGTCATTTTTTGAGTGAGATGCTAATGGTCTAATCCGATTCAATGATCTATGCTAAGCTTAAGCTAAGCTAAAAATGCTCGGTCGAGCTTAGCACATGATGTAACTACAGAAGAGTCAAGCTTTAAAAAGAAAAAAACATCAAAACTCTTTGCTCATTTTTGAGTGAGATGCTAATAGTCTAATCTGATTCAATGATCTATGCTAAGCTAAGCTAATAATGCTCAGTTGGTCTTAGTACACAATGCAACTAGAAAAGAGTCAAGCTTTAAAAAGAAAAAATATCAAAACTCTTTGGTCATTTTTGAGCGAGATGCTAATGGTCTAATCCGATTTAATGATCTATGCTAAGCTAAGCTAAAAATGATCCGTCGGGCTTAGTACAGTACATGATGTAACTACAGAAGAGTCAAGCTTTAAATAGAAATGAATATCAAAATCCTTTGGTCATTTTTTGAGCGAGATGCTAATGGTCTAATCCAATTTAATGATCTATGCTAAGCTAAGCAAATAATGCTCATTTGGTCCTAGTACACGATGCAACTAGAAAAGAGTCAAGCTTTAAAAAGAAAAAATATCAAAACTCTTTGGTCATTTTTTAAAGAGATGCTAAAGGTCTAATCCGATTTAATGATCTATGCTAAGCTAAGCAAATATGTTCAGTTGGTCTTAGCACGCGATGTAACTACAGAAGAGTCGAGCTTTAAAAAGAAAAGAAAAATATCAAAACTCTTTGGTCATTTTTTGAGTGAGATGCTAATGGTCTAATCCGATTCAATGATCTATGCTAAGCTTAGCTAAGCTAAAAATGCTCGGTCGAGCTTAGCACATGATGTAACTACAGAAAAGTCAAGCTTTAAAAAGAAAAAAAACATCAAAACTCATTTTTGAGTGAGATGCTAATAGTCTAATCTGATTCAATGATCTATGCTAAGCTAAGCTAAAATGTTCCATCAATCTTAGTACACGAAGTAATTACAGAAGAGTCAAGCTTTAAATAGAAAACATATCAAAACTCTTTGGTCATGTTTAGGGGAGATGCTAATGGTCTAATCTAATTCAATGATCCATGCTAAGCTAATAATGCTCAGTTGGTCTTAGTACACGATGCAACTAGAAAAGAGTCAAGCTTTAAAAAGAAAAAATATCAAAACTCTTTGGTCATTTTTGGGGGAGATGCTAATGGTCTAATCTAATTCAATGATCTATGCTAAGCTAAGCTGAGCAAATATGCTCAGTTGGTTTTAGTACACGATGTAACTACAGAAGAGTCAAGCCTTGAATAGAAAAAAAATCAAAACTCTGGTCTTTTTTTGAGTGAGAAGCTAATGATCTAATCTGATTCAATGATCTATGCTTAGCTAAGCTAATAATGCTCAGTTGGTCTTAGTACACGATGCAACTAGAAAAGAGTCAAGCTTTAAAAAGAAAAAATATCAAAACTCTTTGGTCATTTTTTAAAGAGATGCTAATGGTCTAATCCGATTTAATGATCTATGCTAAGCTAAGCTAAAAATTATCCGTCTGGCTTAGTACAGTACATGATGTAACTACAGAAGAGTCAAGCTTTAAATAGAAATGAATATCAAAACCTTTTGGTCATTTTTTGAGTGAGATGCTAATGGTCTAATCTGATTTAATGATCTATGCTAAGCTAAGCAAATATGCTCAGTTGATCTTAATACACGATGTAATTACAGAAGCGTCAAGCTTTAAAAAGAAAAAATATCAAAACTCTTTGGTCATTTTTGAGCGAGATGCTAATGGTCTAATCCGATTCAATGATCTATGCTAAGCTATGCTAAAAATGCTAAAAAAAAATCTACATTTTAACCCTAGGGAGTGTTATTATAACTATTTTTTAAACTGTACTGTTGCTTTAAAGGCCCTCAAGAGCCTTATAAACACGTCAGTCAGAAGTTTCATTTTCCATCAATTTTTAAGTCTTCCTATCCATGACACAGTTCAATTCACACATAATCTTGACATCTGTGCCTTTGTTGTGTAGGTCAGTGTCCGCAGATGCCACAACAGATGCCTTCAAAAACAACATCACCCTCTTCACACGCATCCTAGACCGCCTGCTGGACGGATACGACAACCGGCTGAGACCCGGACTGGGAGGTGAGCTAGCAGTCTCCGAATTAAATGGCTTGCTTTGATATCCAGTTAAAGATAAAAGCAGCCGTGAAAGAGCAGATACGAAGGCTGAAATCACCCCTGCTCTTCTCCAGAAACCAGTTTATCTTTTCCTCAAGCATCACTACATGTGTAGCGTAATGGATTTGAACAAAAGCTCGGCTGTAACTCCAAGAATTAACCTTCAGTGCATTGTTATCTGGTTTATCTCTAGCAGTTTTATCAGCGTAGATTGCGTCTGATGTTATGATGATGAGGGCAGGTACACATTGCGGTGCTTATCGTGACAACAGAAGTACATTAGCCCAGATTAAATGAAGATACCGGGCATCTGCTTTTATCGATTTGTGTGTGGTCATGTACGCGGTGCTATTATGAAGCGGCTTTCTATCGACTGGTATAAAAGAAAGAATTTTTTCGAATGTTTTGTCGCTGCTTAAGTGTCACTGACATTTTTCCATTAGCGGATTAGTTTAGCTAACAAAGGTCGTAATGACATGCCGGATTTCACTGAACCTTATGGATTTGTCTGTCGCTGGAGTCATTCATCCCTTAATAGGCAAAGCAGTGTCACAGAAAGGAAAAGTCACAAAAAAAGTATCTCAGTAAAAACATATCAGTGGATTTAAAGGGATAGTTCACCCAAAAATGAACGTTTACTCACTATTTACTCACCCTCCAGTGGTTATGAACCTTTGAGTTTTTTTTCTTCTGTGCTAGTTACTCACCCTCCACTTGTTTTGAGATTTGATCTTCTATTGAACAAAAAAGAAGATATTTTGAAGAATGCTGGAAACCTGTGGGCAACACAGTGGCTCAGTGGTTAGCACTGTCGCCTCACAGCACCAGTTTGAGTTCCGGCTGGGCCGGTTGACATTTCTGTGTGGAGTTTGCATGTTCTCCCCGTGTTGGCGTGGGTTTCCTCCGGGTGCTCTGGTTTCCCCCACAGTCCAAACGCATGCGCTATAGGGGAATTGGATGAAGTAAATTCGCCATAGTGTATGAGTGTGCGTGTTAATGCGAGAGAGTATGGGTGTTTCCCAGTGCTGGGATGCGACTGGAAGGGCATCCGCCGTGTCAAAAATATCCCAGAATAGTTGGCGGTTCATTCTGCTGTGGCAACCCCTAATAAATAAGGAAATAAGTCGAAGGAGAATGAATGAATGAATGAAATTGGCCATAGTGTGTGTGTGTGTGTGTGTGCGTGTGTGCGTGTGTGCGTGTGTGCGTGAGTGCGTGAGTGCATGAGTGCGTGAGTGCGTGCGTGCGTGCGTGCGTGCGTGCGTGTGTGTGTGTGAGAGAGAATGTGAGAGTGTATGGGTACGCTGGAATAGTTGGCGGTTCATTCCACTGTGTTGACCTGAGATATATATATACCTGTCCATACTTGGGTTCAAGCCTTATCTATGCCCTTTTCCACCAAAGCTGGAGATAAGCCAGGATTCATTTTGCATACTGCCAGACGTGTTGATTTTCCAACTGATGTTCAATTTGATGCTGAAATTAAATGAATATGAACATGAAAAATAACCATGCATAATGATGAATCTGCACAGAGAATTATTAAGTAGACCTGAATAGGAACCGGGACGTTTCTTATGATACCCAGCCATATTGATGAGTTTGTTCTGTTGAGTGCAAAAGAAAATAAGTTGAAAGAGAATAAATTGTGACAATTAGAATTTTTGAGTGCACTATAATGCTGGGTTCCACACAATTTCTGCATGTTGTCCCAACACAAATCTATTAAGTTAACTACTTTTTCTAAATTTAAATGTATTGGACATAAAGCAATTAAGCTGACCCATCCCCCCCCACCCCACCCAAAAAAACCATCAAGAATATTTTTGATTCGTCCCATTTTAAATAAGTAGTTTGAACAAGTATCTACATTTTTGTAAGTGTTGCCTGTGCAGTATTTCTTTTTTTTTTGAAAATAAATACTATGAAATATGCAACCAAACTAACAGAAGTGAAGTTTCACAAACTAATTTCAAGAGGAGCACGTGATATGATTGAGCATGTCTGGCTTCTCATCTGTAATCAGTAATAATCCAATCAGAGTGATCCAAGCTTACTATAAATGGATCATTTTCTCCCTACTTCTCTATCTTCATTTTGGAAGAATCCCCTCTTCCACCCCATCTCCTCCTTTTCCTCCCTTTTCTAAGGGGAGCTCTCGAGACCTACCTGATCTCGGATCCTCTGATATGCTTATTGACCGGGCGGGAGTCTTGGGCTCAAGTATCTCGGAGCTCAGGGTTCTCTCCCGGGACAGCATGCCAAACCTGCTTAAATGCTAAGCATATTTAAGTGGAAAGTCTTGAATCATAATTAGAAAGAAAGTGTTTTCCAATTGGTCCAATTTCACAGTTGTGTGTGTGTGTGTGTGTGTGTGTGTGTGTGTGTGTGTGTGTGTGTGTGTGTGTGTGTGTGTGTGTGTGTGTGTGTGTGTGTGTGTGTGTGTGTGTGTGTGTCTTTACTGTATGCCTATATGACATCTGAGCAATGCAATACACACTGGGACACATTTCCTAAATGACATGCAACACCTGTGATTGGTTTTATGCAGATTTAGCTCATCCCAGTGACTCGGAAGGGTTAGATCATTTAAATCAATATAATGATTCAAATGAACCAAGCCACTGGGATGAATCAGAATCCCTACTTCCCCAAATGTATCCACAGCATGCTCATGACAGTCAGTTTATATCCTTATGCATAATTGACGTACTGTACATCAAATGTCTGGAATCTGTAAAAAGTCAGTCTTCCCAACTGAGATCGCATTTGTGCACGCAAACTAACGTTTTTAGAAAGGTGGCAGCATTCAGGATAAACATTAGTGAGTACATGAACTATACAATAACACACATCGTTCTTAATCTCAAACAAACTCATAGCAACTTGTGAGTTTGTATCTGTAAAATATGTCATTCTGCGATGGGACAATCGTAAACAAAGCAGGAGTGTTTACTGAGTTTTAATAAAGGCGATAATGCTGTACATAATGTTCGGTTTCTTGCATAAAAGCTCAATGTACCCTTAAAAAATGATGTTTGCTGCTTGTTTAAACTACTTATTTACAATGAGCTGAGATAACACCATTATTGAGTTTCCTTAGGGACAACTTAATTGTTTTATGTTCAATCTACTTAAATTTGTAAAAACTAGTAATTTAACTTAAATCCTTTATGTTGTCCCAACACAAATCGATCAAGTTAACTTAATCATTTTTACAAATTTAATTGCATTCAACAATTACACTCAAAAAAATAACTCATTGGATGAACTCAATTTAATTAGGGGCAGGATTTCAATCCAATATTTAGTTTAGCACCAACTAAAAAAATCCATTTACACAATTAAACACAATTGAGTTGGTCCAACTTGATTTTATTAAATAAAAGTTTAAATACACACTGTAAAAAAAATGCAGGGTTCCACACAATTAATTCATGTTGTACCAACACAAATCGATTAAGTTAATTTAATCATTTTTACAAATTTAATTGCGTTCAACAATTACACTCAACAAAATAACTCATTGGATGAACTCAATTTAATTAGGGGCAGGATTTCAATCAATATAAAGATTGTTATAACCATTCAAGATTTTTTAAATCAAACTTTGATGCATCCCTTGCTTTTGTTATATCTCAGACTGTTCTACCTATTAATGTTAAATATCAATGACAAGAGAAAATGGGTTGCTCTACAATTAGATTTTTTTATTATGGTAAGAATAAAAGCAAAAAAAAACTTACTAAAAATACTGACGTTTTTTTATTTTATTTTGCCCACTCAATAATTCTCACATTATTGTCTGGTTAGTTTCTGTCCTATAAAGGCTAAAAAGGCAATAATGGTCCAACAATCCTGACCATTATAACCAATAAAGCCCAGAATTTGGGCATCAGTACATTGGAAACTGATAGGTTTATATATTCTTTTCCAGTTATCTAAGACATAATTTGTCACTTAATTTTAGTTTGTAGTATTAACCACACGGGTCTCCACTTTTGCCATGGCATCTTCTTTTTTGTTTTAACAGACTTATCCCTCAGGTTTTTCCAAACTTTTACAAAAACTTTCCTCCTTTTGTTGCAATTTCTAGCCAAGAATTATTGGTCATCTGGTTATCTCTATGAAGATCACGCATGGACGGATCATAAAGATGTCTGTACAGTCATACCTGTTTCAGACAAAATCTCTTCAAAGCGATTCATATTCAACTCAAATCAAACGCGGCGCCGCACGAACTGTTCACCAGAAATCTGTTCACCCAAAATCTGTTCACTCTGCCAGCCGAAATCATGTTGCGCGCACTGAAAGCGAACCTCCGCAAACACAGCGATGACGTCACATTCACCGTGTGCACTGAGCCCAATAAGAGAAAGCTGATTGGCTATTGCATGCTGGTCTCATTTGTAGTTGTAATACCGCAAATTACAATAGGACTAGTGAAGTAAAGGACCACGAAAACCAAGCAACAACAACAAAAAAGAATTTAAATGAGCTTTAGATGTAGTGTCACATGGACATCGGAAAAATAAGACCTGTGCAAAAAATATTTAAGACCTAGAACAGCGAATTTAAGACTTTTTAAGGCCTTAAATTTCGATTTTTACATTTTTGACTTTTTAAGACCCCGCGGAAACCCTGAGCAGTAAAAATGACAAATTATACCTCTTTCTAAAAGGGAACAATCATGAATGCATGATTTTTGTGGTGCCATAGCTATGCAATCAAAACATTTTGTTATAATGAAAGTCAATAGGGCAAAAACAGCCACTAACATAACAAAAGGGTAGTCAATTTCCCCAGAGTGCTTTGAGTTTTTGAAAAATTACAAAGCTTTTTTTTTTTTAAATATGTGTCAAAATAAGATTTGTC
The DNA here is from genome assembly GCA_903798195.1 of Danio kyathit. Lineage (NCBI taxonomy): Eukaryota > Metazoa > Chordata > Actinopteri > Cypriniformes > Danionidae > Danio > Danio kyathit. The sequence goes on along the minus strand of LR812532.1, from coordinate 6,779,101 downwards.
ACCAAAAATCATTCCATTTGCTGAAACACAGAGAAAGTTGTGGCCAAATTAACACTCAAAATGATGAAAACATGCCCAATAGCACACAAGGGTTAACGTTAAATAACTGAGCATAAACATAAGAGGCTTATATAGGAGAAACTTTTTGATGACACTTAGAGGATCTTTGCACCTAAACTCTTCATTTGTTCATTCTATAAATCTAGAAACTGAATCATCTCTTAAATCCCAGTTTCTTCCCAATGCTGCTCGAGAGAAAGCAGATGCAGTTTTGAGTGTGTGTGTGTTTGATTACTGCCTCAGGAAAACTTGATCTGCTGAAAAATGTAGTAGTGTCAATAATCTGACTTTCCCCTAGTGCTGTTGATACCTAAATGAAACATAGCTTGGGTAGCTATTAAATCACAAGAGCTGGGAAAGAACAATAAAACACAGTCGGTCGGATTTCGTGTTTAGAGCTCCAATGAGGTTCAGGTTGGTCTAAGCATAATAACGAAGCAGCTAGCATAAAGCATACCCACCGCTAACACTTAAGCGATGATACGAGAGCCTGAAAAGACAAAGCAGAATGAATAAGTAATATTTTTTCAGGCGTTCAAAGACAAGGTGCATATTTTCAGGAGAGAGGAGGGCTGAATCTTTTCATCTTCTCTTCTCATGCTTTGAACTGTTTTTAACGGCGAGGCTGAACGGGCTGTTTGTACTCGACCTGTGTTGAATCTCAATTGTCTTCCGGTTCTCTCAGCTTTGATTTTAACCAGATATTGTAAAGTGAATATCGGCGGCACAGTGGTGCGGTTGATAGCGCTGTCGTCTCACAGCAAGAAGGTCGCTGGTTCAAGCCTCGGCTGGGTCAGTTGGCATTTCTGTGTGGAGTTTGCATGTTCTCCCAGTGCACACGTGGGTTTCCTCCATTTTCCCCCACAGTCCAAACACATGCGCTATAGGGGAATTGGGTAGGCTAAATTGTCAGTAGTGCATGTGTTTGAATGACAGTGTATGGGTGTTTTCCAGTTGATGGGTTGCAGCTGGAAGGGCATCCGCTGCGTAAAACATATGCTGGATAAGTTGGCGGTTCATTCCGCTGTGGCAACCTCAGATTAATAAAGGGACTAAGCCGAAAAGAAAATGAATGAATGTAAAGTGAGCAGGTCTTGGTTAAATACAGTGGTCCCTCACTATAACAAGATTCACCTTTCACGGCCTTGCAGTTTTGTGGATCTTTTATGTGCAATTTGTTATGCTTTTTTTTTTTTTAACAGCACATTGTGTTCTGCGTCCTGATTGACTGTAGACCTTTTTCAATCTATCCCCTCCATGTCTCCTGTACAGAACAGAATGCGTTCAGCTTGCCAATTAAAACTTTTATTGCTAGCAGTGTGAGTTCCAATAAGGATGCAAAAACCGTTGTAGCTGTCTGCAGCAAGACCTTCGTAAATGGGATTGCACATCGGATGTGCCGCACCACACAGTGCTATGCAAATTTAAATTGTAAATATAGGTTCATATTATGGTACGCACACTGGTGCCGCAAGTCGGTGGCTGAATGCAGCACCCAGCTATGACTGAGGAAACTTTATATTTCTGCCGCGCCACAGAGCGCCATCTGAATAATTTCGTTTTAAATAACATGCACTGTAAAAAAGACGTAAAAATAACGGCTGTTATATTTCAGAAATTTACTGTAAAATAACACACGTTAAATAGCAGAAATTTACCGGAAATTTCGGTAATTTAACATCTATTATTTTACGATAAATTTCTGTAATTTAACGCCGTTATTTCACGTTTTTTTTTTTCGGCACCCCAGCTGCCGTAAAATGACAGATTTTTTTTACAGTGTGGGAACGTGCACTTCAGGTGTGTGTTACTTCCAAGTAGTGGTGGGCAAAGCGAGGCTTCGTGAAACACTGAAACAGTCAAAGCAAATGTGTCGAAGCTTCGAAACGTTTCGAAACCCCACTCTACGGTGACACCTAGTGGTCATTTTTTATGTATTGCACTGAACCCGCTTCAGCAAAGAACAGTTGAGCAAATTAAGGTATTAAACCCCACTTTGCAGGATCGAGTATTAAAGTGACACAGTGGAGCGGTTAAGGTTCCTGACTTCCATGCAGGGATAGTGGGTTCGAATACAGGCTAATGCAGCTGTTTTGAAATGCTTATATCAGTTTGAATTGCTCTGTTCTTGTGTCGTTTTGTTTCAACATTGGTCTGACATCCGAATAAACACTTTGTGATTAAATATGTCTTGTTTTGGTCATAAAACAGGGTTGTTGCTAGATCAGACACGGTTGTGGCCAGAAGTTAACAAGAATTATTTATATTTTTCATTAAATTTCCCATTTATTGTATGTTATTAATGTCTACTCAAAACTGAAACCCAACCATTACAGTACTCTAAAAGTATCAATTATTGTTTTACAGTGTTAAAAAATGACGCTAAATTCAGCAGCTGTATCCTATCTAGACTACACCATAAAACAGTAACATGATTAAAATACATAAAATCATGATTTCGGAGTATTTGTTCAAGTCGGGATTCGAACCCAAAAGTCAATTGAAGCACAGTGACAACGTGCATACGTACGGTCCACTCGGCCATATGAGCCGTGACGTCATCTGATCTTGTCAGTTAAATGCAGATTCGCCAGGTCTTGAAATGCTTCTGAACTGATCGATGCTTTGAATCGCTTTAGTCACGTGACAAGGTGTTTCGAAACACTTTAGTCACGTGACTTGGGCGTTTCGAAACACTTTAGTCACGTGACCTGGGTGTTTCGGCTCATGCTTCGGTGCAGTGATTCGAAACACTCGCGCTTCGGGATCTCGACACTGTGTCGAGACGTCAGTTTCACATCAGCCATCCCTACTTCCAAGTGGCATATGCGCGGCGCTAAGGATGGAGTGTGCTTTCGCTTTGTGGATCAGTGACTGCAGGATAAAGAACAAAAATAACGCTGGATGCCAACATTATCCGCACAAAAACTAAAAAGCTTTATGAACCTTTTGCTGACAGCGATGTATGTTTGCGCCTGACAACAGGTTTTGATCTTTGGTTTCATTCTATAATACTGGACTTATTTTACTCAAACATTGAGTAAAAACTGAACTTTGAGAAAAAAAATTGTTATTTTACGTTTTTTTTTTCAGCAGCTGGAATGCTGAAAAAAACGTAAAATAACGGCCGTTAAATTACAGAAATTTACTGTAAAACAACACGTGTTATAAAACTGAAATTTACGGGAAATTTAAATTTAAGGAAATTTCTGTAATTTAACATCTGTTATTTTATGGTAAATTTCTGTAATTTAACGGCCGTTATTTTACGTTTTTTTTTCCGGCACCCCAGCTGCCGAAAAAAACACCATAAAATGACAGATTTTTTTTACAGTGTGCGAATGTGCACTTCAGGTGTGTGTTACTTCCAGGTGTCATGTGCATGGTGCATTCAGTGTGCGACCCCCTTAAGGATGGAGTCTGCTTTTGCTTTGTGGATCAGTGACTGCAGGATAAAGAACATTACGCTGGCTGCTAACATTATCCGCACATAAACTAAAAAGATTTATGAACCTTTCGCTGACAGCAATGCATGTTTGCGTCTGACAACAGGTTTTGATCTTTGGTTTCAATCTATAATACTGGACTTATTTTACTCAAACAGTTTGAACTTTGAGAAAAAAAATACAATTTTTTACGTTTTTCTTTCCGCCAGCTGGAGTGCCGGAAAAAAAGCGTAAAATAACGGCTGTTAAATTACAGAAATTTACTGTAAAATAACACACGTTAAATAACAGACATTTACCAGAAATTTAAGGAAATTTCTGTAATTTAACATCTATTATTTTATGGTAAATGTCTGTAATTTAACATCTATTATTTTATGGTAAATTTCTGTAATTTAATGGTCGTTATTTTACTTTTTTTTTTTCGGCACCCCAGCTTTATGAACTTTTTGCTGACAGCAATGAATGTTTGCGTCTGACAACAGGTTTTGGTCTTTGGTTTCATTCTATAATACTGGACTTATTTTTCTATGAAAGTTTGAGCTTTGAGAGTGTTTAAACAAGAGAGAAAAGTGTCAAAATGTTAATGCCTGTTTGAGAAAAGTGTATTAAGCGTGGGTTTTACACAGTGGGTTTTACACAGTGTGCGAATTATACATTGACGATCAGGGGGTCAACTTTTTTCGGTAGTAATTTGGTAATACATGCTTCAGTGAATTGAAATTTATGAATGTATCTAATTTATTAATAAAATGTATATGCTTTCAGTGTTTTGAGGGATATTTAGTGACTATCTTAAAGGTTACTTTAGGTCAAACTATACATATTGTGTCTAATTTTTTTTTTTTTAGGCTACATGCAGATGTAAACACCTATTTTACAAGAAACGTGTTTTGTGAATACTTCATGTCTATCGGTGCTCTAGAACTGCCAGTTTCAGACTGTTGAATGATATTTTTCCAGGCATTGAGTGGCACGTTATGCATTCACAATGGTATAAATTATTATAGGAGGATGAAATGTATGTTAATATTATACATTTTTAATTATTAATAATTAACATATAGATAAAAGATCAGAGAAAGCTACTTCTAGCTAATAAAGGGCTGACCACTCCATACATCTTGTTTTGATGTCCTTCAGGGGGGATCATGCATTAATTAGGGGGGTCAATCCCCCCAAAACCCTCCTGTAATTAGCACCCTGGTTTTACAGCATTAAACCATCTATAATAATTGTAAAAAATAAAGCTGACTACGTAGGATTTCACCTATTGCGGGTTATTTTTAGAACGTAACTCCAGCGATTAACGAGAGACCACTGTACACTGAAAAAAATCATAATAATTGGATTTACTAATTTTTTTTAAATTTATTTGGGCTGAATTTAAACAAACAAATTAAGTTAAACATTACTAAATTTAATTAGTTGGTTTAAATTTAACTGGTATAAATTGTTTGCAACAATATTGCTAAACTTTTTTTTCAGACTTTTTTTCATCAGTGCCTACTTTTAAATAATTTAATAAAATACAATTTAATGGGTAAATTAATAAATAATATGAATAATTACTTGGTATAATTACTGTTTTGACATTACTGTGAGGGTGGGGGTAGATGTTAATAACATACATTTTAATGGGTCATTTAATAAATCATATAAAATGATTATTGTTAACTTCCAGTCGTAGCTGTATCCCTTCTAGCAGCAACGCTTGTTTGGCCTTGCCTCTGGTTTTAACTCATGAACTTTGACCCAAGATCCAGCAAGGCCGCCTCATTAATGCTGGGGTCAAGGGCTGGGGCAGGTGTGTTTGTTTAGGCTAACCGAGTGAACCATCCTATGTCATTAGCTGAATGTTAGAGGTCATTCCTCATGGTCAAAGATTGCTTTATAGGTTCCTACCAGCATCCTGTCAACATTTCATCCAAAAAATCAATAATCCAATCATTGGCTTGTTTACAAGGATTACTGTAAAGTCATGTGTTGTGCAAACTGCAGGGCTCAGGCATTATTTGATAACGTCTCTCTTTTGTTGAGTCTTATAAAATTGTGTAGAAACAGTTTTCCTTCAGAAACAGCAATAAAATAAATGAATTGATTACAACGAAACATCTCATAAGTTTATTTGTTTGTTATTTTGTTGGTTTATTTGTTCGTTTGTTTGTTCGTTCATTTGTCGTTCGTTATTTTGTTCATTTGTTTGTTAGTTTGTTCGTTCACTCATTTGTTCGTTCATTTATTTTCTTGTTTTTTTGTTCATTTGTTTGTTAGTTAGTTCGTTTATTGGTTCATTTGTTCGTTCGTTAGTTTGTTTGTTTGTTAATTAGTAGTTAGTTAGTTAGTTCCTTAGTTAGTTAGTTTGTTTGTTCGTTTATTTGTTCGTTGTTTCTTTTGATCATTCGTTCATTTGTTTGTTAGTTAGTTCATTTATTCGTTCATTTGTTCGTTAGTTTATTTGTTTGTTTATTAGTAGTTAGTTAGTTCCTTAGTTTGTTTGTTGTTTGTTCGTTTATTTGTTTGTTCTTTCTTTTGATCATTCGTTCATTTGTTTGTTAGTTTGTTCGTTCATTCATTCATTTGTTCGTTCATTTGTTTGTTTTCTTCTTTGATCATTTTTGCTTGTTAGTTCATTCGTTTGTTAGTAATCAGTTAGTTCATTCATTTGTTTGTTTGTTCATTCGCTCGTTTGTCCATTCGTTCGTCCATTTGTTCTTTCTTTTGACCATTCATTCAATTGTTTTCCGCTTAATCATTTGTTAGTTTGTTTATTCATTCATTATTTTTTTTTCATCTGTTCCTTTATTTTGTTCATTAGTTCATTAGTTAGTTGACTAGCTTGATTGTTCCTTCTTTTGTCTGTTCGTTCAATCATTTATTTCTTCATTTATTAGTTAGGTTGTTATTTGTTTGTTCTTTCTTTTAATCAATTGTTCATTCCTTTTTAGCTCGTTCATTTGTTTGTTATTTTGTTTGTACATTCATTCATTTGTTTGTTCCTTCATTTGTTTGTTCTTTATTTTGGTTGTTAGTAAGTTCGTTTGTTAGTTAGTTCGCTCATTTGTTCATTCATCCGTTTGTTTGGCCATTTGTTCGTCCATTTGTTCTTTCTTTTGATCATTTGTTAAATTTGTTTTGCTTGATCGTTTGTTAGTTTGTTAATTAATTAATTCATTCATTCATTTTTTGTTTGTTAATTTGTCAATTTTTTATTCTGTTTATTAGTTCATTCGTTTGTTTGTTCATTCGTTTGTTAGTTCATTTATTTGTCTGTTCTTTTGTTTATTTGTTTGTTAGTTCATTCATTCGTTGTTCGTTAGTTTGTTTGTAAGTTAGTAGTTAGTTAGTTTGTTTGTTTGTTCGTTCATTTGTTCGTTCATTCATTCATTTGTTTGTTCATTGGTTCATTTTTTCTTTTAATCATTTTTGATCTTTTGTTTGTTAGTTAGTTCGTTTGTTAGTTGCTTCGTTCATTTCTTCATTTCTTCATTTGTTTGTCCATTTGTTATTCTTTTGATCATTTTTTCATTTTTTTCGCTTGATCATATGTTTGTTAGTTCATTCATTCATTCATTCATTCATTCATTTGTTTTTTGTTTGTTCATTTGTTCATTCTTTATTTTGTTCATTAGTTCGTTAGTTAGTTATTTAGTTGGTTAGTTTGATCGTTCCTTCATTCGTCTGTTCATTCATTCATTTATTTGTACTTTATGTTTGTTAATTCATTCATTTGTTTATTCATTGGCTAGGTTGTTCATTTGTTTGTTCTTTCTTTTAATCATTCGTTCATTCCTTAGCTTGTTTGTTTGTTATTTTGTTCGTACATTAATTCATTTGTTTGTTCCTTCATTCAATCGTTCCTTCATTTGTTCGTTCTTTATTTTGTTTGTTAGTTAGTTCATTCATTCGATCATTTTCGTTCGTTCTTTCTTTTGATCGTTTGTTAAATCTTTTTTTCCATTTCATTTTTTTATAAGTTCATTCATTCGATTATTCATTTGTTCATCCCTTATTTAGTTAGTTAGTTAGTTAGTTAGTTAGTTAGTTAGTTAGTTAGTTAGTTAGTTAGTTAGTTAGTTAGTTAGTTAGTTAGTTAGTTAGTTAGTTAGTTAGTTGTGTGGTATGTTTATTTTATTTTATTTTATTCCCAAGTTAAGTTTTTTCAGCAGATTTTTAAACATAACAATTTTAATAAAATAATTATAATAACTATTTCCTTTTTCTTTGCCATCATGACAGTACATAATATTTTTCTAGTTACTTTTGCAAGATAATCAGTGATTTAAAGACTGAACTAGGCTAAATAAGTTAACTAGGCAAGTCAGGTTAATCAGGTAGGTTTATTGGGTAAAAGTAGTAATAAGCAAAGGGGCTAATAATATTGACCTCAAAAAAATTAAGAACTGCTTTTATTCCAGCCAAACTAAAATAAACATGACTTTTCCCAGAAGAAAAAATATTATAGGAAATACTGTGAAAATTTCCCCGCTCCATTACACATCACACAAATATTACATTTTCACATGAGAGCTAATAATTTTGCCTTCAGCTGTGTATATACACACTGTACATCTTCCCCTAAAGATGTTCAGATACATTTCCTGGAAATCCAGTCAACCATATATTGGTTTTATGTAAATGTTTTTCATCATCCTTCATTCCGCCCATCCCTTCAAGTCATCAGACCTAGGGTTTTCAAAAAAACAGCTTAAGTGGTCGATATACCCATCATTCCTGGAGCCAAACTCCCACAAAGCCCTGTTCCTCCATTCAATACCACAGTCAGTCAATCACAGGACGCCTGAATGTTTCAGTAATCTGAATGTGTTGTTATCCGTGCACGTTTATGGCTGATTAACTTTTTGCGAGCGAATCAAAGAGCATCTCCAGTTTACCGCCGGCTGGAATGAAGATATAATGACCTCATAAACGAAACATGAAGAACGAGCATAAAGCAGACTCACATAATCATTTTATCCTCAAGAGACCATAGAATCAGTTCAAGGTGAATCCGCAGTGTTGTTCTTGCTGTTTTTATGCACGTCATTAGAATGTTTGCTATTTTCAATTCTAGGTTATGAAGATTGAAAAGAGAAGATTATTGTAGAGCACATTTCATGCACGATGGTATAATTGGTAGCACAATGGTAAGATTATATATGCATTAGAAAATACATATATAATAGATAGAAACAGATAGAAAATATGCGTTTGCATTGTTTGCTTTTTTCTCAAGCTTTATTTATAAATAATCAGTTGAATGGATTCTATGAATTGTAAGCCTGTGTTGTTCATGAGCAAATTTGAATGAGATTTGATGACTTTTTATGACAACAAATAGTTTTGAACACATTAAAAGAAGGTCATTAATCTTCGTTGGCATTAAATGAATATGAATGGATTTCAATTCATGCAAAGGTAAATATAAAGAAAATGACCTGTTTGCTTGTTAGTTCATGTTAATTTAGATCCATGGTATGATATTAATAACATATTAGTCAATTTTCCTATGCGTCTTCACCTGTGTGGGCGTCGAGGAGAGTTGAAATCAAGTTAACTTTATGGTAATGAGCTATGACGCGGTTTGGCGTCAAGCAATCAGAATGTAGAAGGCCGCTTGAGAGGATTCCAGAGAGAACACAGTGCTGTGAACTTTGGTTCTGACCACAGTTGTTCCCAAGGGTTTGATTATTGTGGTCGCCGAATTTCCAATTTTATATATATATATATTTTTTTTTTCTTTTCTTTAAAAAAGCGTGAATCTCATGCAACAATACAAAACAACATTGCTGCTTCAGAATATTTCAGACATACGGACACATATTAGATAAGTGGAGCAAAGCCACGCAATTACTTGATCTTCCATAGTTATATGAATTTGATAAAAAGTGCGCAACATTTTCACACTAGAAAGCATTTTTTTATGCAGGAATGTAACTGATTTGCTGATATGCTGCAACGACCCCTTTAAATTCGAGATCAAAGTATCGAATTTTGTGAAGGCAGACAGCGTTGTCGCCAGTGCGGCCAGAGCGCACTTTGGCGCTCTCGCCGCCTTCGGTGTGAATGCACAGTAAGGACTTGTTATGCGGTCTCTGTCACCATCTTGTGGCGGAACATCAACCGTTATTTTCTTTGGTCTGCTCAAAGAGGCTGATGGTGGCCTACGAACTGAATCTCCGGAATTATAAATATTTTAAAATAGGCACTATCCTAATAAATAAACTGCATATTTGCAATCTAAATAACGACATTCTCGACTAAAAAAGCCTCAAAAGTACATTAAGTTGTTCAAAAGCTGTAATATTTGTCAAACTGTAGAGTGTCCTCTGCTTGTTGCTGTATGTGGGCGGAGTAATACACAAGGGTGAAGGGTTAAGAGGCTGTTATTTGCAGAATATCGCACGGCTATCAGGCAGTCGGATTTAAGAACATACATATATATATATATATATATATATATATATATATATATATATATATATATATATATATATATATATATATATATATATATATATATATATATATATGTATATATATATATATATGTATGTATGTATGTATGTATGTATATATTATGTATGTATATATTATGTATGTATGTATATATAATGTATGTATGTATGTACACACACACACATATATATATATATATATATATATATATATATATATATATATATATATATATATATATATATATATATTAAATAATAAAGTAATATGCATTTGTTCATTATTTTTTTTGTCGCCTATTAAAATGGTACCACAACAATAAGATTAAAAAAGGGTCACAAAATAATCCTAAAATAAGTATAAAAAATAAAAACAGCAATGATTAAAAACAGATAATTTTTTTTTATAAAACAGTATAAAATAAAACAATAAAAAAGTAGTTAATAAGCAAGTATTGGAGCCTTTTTCCACAAGCAAACACAAAATCAAGTAAACTTTATGGTTCACTGTGATTTTAACGGTAAAGAAAAGCAATTTTATCCCTCTTCTTAACACCCAGTGAGCTCCCAAACACTATCTTTTCAGCAAAATTGGGCTATTTCGAAAATAATGTTGCAAGAAAAAAAGTGACAGTCATAGCTTGCTTTTTGGGCTACTTTTATAATTTGGCTACAGAAAAGCTTATTTGCAGACAAAAATTTGCAGCCTGTACTGATGTGTATCGATCTGTGGAAAGAATGTTTCAGCCTTTAGACTGCAAGTGAAGGAGAGACGGTAGAGAAGGTTATGTGAGTTATGCCCACATCAGGAATTCATGGCAGATTTATTGAATTTGCCATGGTAGATTAGCTCCACGTTGATGATTGGATATAGACAAAACAAGAGTGATGTGGACAGAAGTGAAACAAAGTGAGAAGAATATGTAGTCTAATAATAATGATCATGACTGAGTTCAGGAAATAGCATTTGAATATATTTTATGATCTAGTGTTGTCACAGTACTGGAATTTCTAACTTCGATACGATACCTTGAAAAATATCGATATTCGATACCATTTTTGATATTGTGGGAAACAAATTCTGCAACAATTCTTTCATTCCTTCATTCCTTTATTTCTTTATGATCATGACTGACATCAGGAAGTATCATTTAAATGTATTTTATGCACTATTGTTGTCACAGTACTGGAATTTCCAACTTCAATACGATACCTTGAAAAATATCGATATGCAATACCGTTTTCAATATTGTGGGGAACATATTCCTCAACAATTCCTTCCTTCCTTTATTCCTTTATTATCATGACTGACATCAGAAACTATCATTTAAATGTATTTTATGCACTATTGTTGTCACAGTACTGGAATTTCCAACTTCAATACGATACCTTGAAAAATATCGATATGTAATAACGTTTTCAATATTGTGGGGAACAAATTTCTCAACAATTCCTTCATTCCTTCATTCCTTTATTATCATTACTGACATCGGAAACTATTTTTTAAAATGTATTTTATACACAAGTATTGTCACAGTACTGGAATTTACAACTTCAATACGATACCTTGAAAAATATCGATATGTAATAACGTTTTCAATATTGTGGGGAACAAATTCCTCAGCAATTCCTTCATTCCTTTATTCCTTTATTATCATTACTGACATCAGAAACTATCATTTAAATGTATTTTATGCACTATTGTTGTCACAGTACTGGAATTTACAACTTCAATACGATACCTTGAAAAATATCGATATGTAATAACGTTTTCAATATTGTGGGGAACATATTCCTCAACAATTCTTTCATTACTTTATTCCTTTATGACCATGACTGACATGAGGAAGTATCATTGAAATGTATTTTATACACTAGTGTTGTCATAGTACTGGAATTTCCAACTTCAATACGATACCTTGAAAAATATCGATATTCAATACCGTTTTCAATATTGTGGGAAACAAATTCCTCAACAATTCCTTCATTCCTTCATTCCTTTATTATCATTACTGACATCGGAAACTATCATTTAAATGTATTTTATGCACTAGTGTTGTCACAGTACTGGAATTTCCAACTTCGATACGATACCTTGAAAAATATCGATATTCAATACCGTTTTCGATATTGTGGGGAACCAATATCACAACATTAAAAACTGCTAATGAAGTAAAAAGGGGAAAAACTAATGCTTATACCAGGTATGTCAGCAGTACTTAAGTCCAAAAGGCAACAATTTACTGTTGGATCTGTTTTATATTTTGCTTTTGGTATGGTTGTGTGCTTTGTTGTGACTTTGTTAGGTGGAGCTTGCGAATGGCTTGACCGGATTGGATGTTGCAGGTGACATCATTGGGATTTCCTGATTCCCTAGCATTCGTAATCTGTTAGCTACTTTGCTTAGTTTGTTTGTTCATTTTGATACTTTATTTTTGTAGCAAGTAGAGGATATTCATTTTCATAGTCACGTTCTGTTATTTATTTAGTTCAGCAAGGGAAGCAGTGGCCCAGAAAATTCACCTGTTTTTATTCATTTTCATGGGAGCTAGGTAAGATCTCTCCTGAAAGAACAGCTGCAGTCAGGGAACTGTTTTTGTTTAGCTGCCCTACCTGTCTACTATTATTGTTATTCATTTTTGTTTAGTGGCATGGATTCAACAAGGTAATGGAAATATTCCTCTGACATTGTGGTCCATATTGACATGATAGCATCACACAGTTGATGCAGATTTGTCGGCTGCACATCCATGATGCAAATCTCCCGTTCCACCACATCCCAAAGGTGCTCTATTGGATTGAGAACTGGTGACTGTGGAGGCCATTTGAGTACAGTGAACTCATTGTCATGTTTAAGAAGCCAGTCTGAGATGATTTGCGCTTTATCTTAAGGCGTGTTATCCTGCTGAAAGTAGCCATCAGAAGATGGGTACACTGTGGTCATAAAGGCATGGACATGGTCAGCAACAATACTCAGGTAGGCTGTGGCATTGACACGATGCTCAAGTGGTATTAATGGGGCCCAAAGTGTGCCAAGAAAATATCCCCCACACCATTACACCACCACCACCAGTCTGAACCATCGATACAAGAGAGGATGGATGCATGCATTCATGTTGTTGACGCCAAATTCTAACCCTACCATCCAAATATCGCAGCAGAACTCGAGACTCATCAGACCAGGCAATGTTTTTCCAATCTTCTATTGTCCAATTTTGGTGAGCCTGTGTGAATTGTAGCCTCAGTTTTCTGTTTTTAGCTGACAGGAGTGGCACCCGGTGTGGTCTTCTGCTGCTGTAGCCCATCTACCTCAAGGTTGGAGGTGTTGTGGGTTCAAAGAGCTCTTCTGCAGACCTCGGTTGTAACGAGTGGTTATTTGAGTTAATGTTGCCTTTCTATCAGTTCGAACCAGTCAATGCATTGAGTTGCTGCCATGTGATTGGCTGATTAGAAATTTGCGTTAACGAGCAGTTGGAATCAATGCTACCTAATGGTACCTAATAAAGTGGCCGGTGAGTGTAATATATTATATATAATAATTATTATAACAGCGTAATTAATATTTTTTTCTTGATCTCAACCACAGTGGTGCAAATTGAATTTGTCATTAAATGTTTTTAAATGTCATTAAATATTAATAATGCTGTTATAAAATTATTTGATCAAACTATTGATGCTTTTTCTGAGATATTTTAATGACAAATTTATTTTGTTCCATTTAAAAAAGGGCTCATGAAAATATTCATGACACAATTATAATGGCCTCATGACAATCATGTTTATGACAGGTTTATGACAATTTTATTTTATTTTATAAATATTGTTTTAATTTTATTTTATTTTAATTTATATATATATATATATATATATATATATATATATATATATATATATATATATATATATATATATATATATATATATATATAATTACTTTTTATTAATTTTATTTTATAAATATTGTTTTCATTCATTTTTATTTTATAAATATTGTTATACATTTAATTGTATTATATATTTTTTATTTTATAAATATATAGATTTATTTTATTTTATCATTTATAATGTAAATCATTCATAATTTGAAACCTTTTTCTGAGATGTTTTAATAACAAATTAATTTTGTTCCATTTAAAAAAGGGCTCATGAAAATATTCATGACACAGTTATAATGGCCACATGACAATCATGTTTATGACAGGTTTATGACAAGTTATGTTGTCTTGGTAATGTCAAGTTGTCATGACAAAGACATCTCAAACAGTGTCACCTTTGAAAAACTGGTTAAATAGCATTTAACAAAAGTTGTCATAAGCGTACAGAAAATCTCCTTCATTTTCAACATGTGTCATGTTGATAAAGGTGTCATGCAGTCTAATAAACCCCTTCAAGTAAAGTCTTACCCTTTTTTGCATGCCCCAAGCATACAAAAAATGTGCAAAGCATTCCCTTATTTCAAGAAATATTGGTGTATTTGCACAATTATTTCACTTGCAGTATGCAAAAAACACAACTTCCATATATTTTCCCCACTTATATACAATCTCTGTCCTAAAAACACAAAGCAAACCATGACTAAATATGTTGTTTTTCAAAGAAAACCCTCAATGTGTCCTAAAGGCAGAATCGCATGCGTCCTTTTCATTTCGTTCACCATCAAAGATGTACTAGAAGTCCAGAGAATGTCTTATTCAATCCTGAAAAGCTACTATATTAGACATACATCATCTGAGAACCCAGTCTCCTGTGTACATTTAAAGTTCAGAGGTAACTCTGAATCATTCGGCGTAGTTTATTTTCAGATAGAAAAAAATGAATCAAGGCAGTTCACAGTGTTTTGAAAAGCTGAGGGAAAGAGAGACAGAGGTGAAGACAAACAGACAGGGTTTTCCCTCAGACGCTGCACAGATGCATATATATATAGAGAGAGAGAGAGAGAGAGAGAGAGAGAGAGAGAGAGAGAGGCATATGTGAATAATCTCATGAATATAAGAGCAGTTCTTCATAAACCTCCCCCCCTCTGTCTCATTTCAGTCAGACTCTTGCATCGTCCCTCAGAGACTGAAGCACTTTACATTCACTCAGAGCCACAGTCCACTAACAACAACCATCTGACCCGCTGAATAATGCCATCTGCTATAGACATGCAGCTGCGGCTCTGAAGAGCTACTTTCAACATTAGGGTTTCTTTATTTGAATGACTTCCCAGCAGTCTATCTACTCAATTTAGTGTCCGTTTTATTTTATAAATATTGTTTTCATTTTATTTAAATTTATATATAATTTTCTTCTTTTCATTCATCCATTCATTTATTTTATTTTCGGCTTAGTCCCTTTATTAATCAGGGGTCACCACAGCGGAATGAACCGCCAACTTTTCCAGCATATGTTGTACACAGCAGATGCCTTTCCAGCTGCAACCCAGCATTGGAAAACATCCATACACACTCATTTACACACACTACAGGCAATTTAGCTTATTCAATTCACCTATAGCACATGTGTTTGGACTGTGAGGGAAACCGGAGCACCTGGAGGAAACCCACGCAAACACGGGGAGAACATGTAAACTCCACACGGAAATGCTAACTGACCCAGGCGGTGCTCGAACCAGCGACCTTCTTGCTGTGAGGCGATTGTGCGACCCACTGCGCCAACGTGACGCCTTTCTCTTTTTATTTCTTTTATTAATAAATGTTGTTTCAATTTATTATTTTTTTATTTTATAAATATTGTTTTAATTTTATTTAATTGTATTATACTTATTTTATTTTGTGTTTTTTATTTTATTTTATTTTATGAATATAGTTCACATTTAATTTATTTTAATTTTATTTAATCCATGCAGTCTACAAAAGATTTCATTTATACTGCATTTTAATGACTTTCTAGCTTTCCACTCAATTTAGTGTCAATTTAGTGAAATTCATTTTTGTTTTATTTTATTTTATTTTATTCTGATTTATTTTATTTTAATTTAAAATTTTAAAATATTGTTTTAATCATTTTAATTTTATTTTTATTTATTTATTTATTTATTTATTTAATAAATATACTTTTAATTTAATTTTATAAAGAATTGATTTTTATTTAATCCATGCAGTCTACAAACCATTCATCCAGTGCAATCTAATGACTTCCCAGCAATGGAATAAATTTTTATTTTATTTTATTTTATTTTATTTTATTTTATTTTATTTTATTTTATTTTATTTTATTTTATTTTATTTTATTTCTTTTACACTTAAAAAATATTGTTTTAATTGATTTAGATTTAACTTTATTTAATTTTATTGTTAATTATTTATTTTATAAATATACTTTTAATGTAATTTTATGTTATAAATAGTTTAATATTATTTAATCCATGCAGTCTACAAACCATTCATCCAGTGCAATCTAATGACTTCCCAGCTTTTAGTTTAATGGAATTAATTTTTATTTTATTTTATTTTATTTTAAGAATTATATTGTTTTAATTCATTTTAATTTTATTTAATTTTATTCTTATTTATTGATTTAAATTTAATTTATTAAATAGTTTGTTTTAATTAAATCCAAACCGTCTACAAATCATTAATCTAGTGCAAGGTTTCAGGTTTTAAATACAAATAAATATAATAATAACAATTATAATTTATTAATGTTCAACCATTTAGTCTGACAGACAATTTCAGGAGCACTTAGAGGGGCACTTCTCTTTTGCTAGTTTATGACAACCCTCTAAACACACTACATCATGAGCTGCTCACATCACAAAACATTGCACTGCACTTTGAATCATTTTTCTAAACCACTCCTAGCACCGTAGCAACAGCATAGCAACCCAATCGCAAATCTAGCATCACAATAATTCATTTTCACAGGCGAAGACTTTCTTAAAGCCATAAACATCAGCTTTTCGCCAAACACTTTTTCTGTGTCTTTTCATACATTCCCAGCAGTCTATCGATTCGGCACACAAAATCTGCTCTGAGATGAATAGCAATGCATTTTTATCCCTTTTTTACCCTCGTTGGGATGGAGCCCAGACGAGCGTGCGACATTGTATAATTAGGGCAATTTTAGAGACGCGAGAGAGGCAGACATAAAGATAGAGAGAGAGAGAAATAGATTGTTTTTAAGATGCGCAGACTTAATTCCTTCTTGTTTGTTTGATTGCTGTTGTCATCGGCTGATTACTGAGTATTTTTACCAGCATGCAATTGTGAAAGGGGAGAATAAGTGAATAAAAGACATGAAAGCACACTGGTGTCTCGGAGCTGAATAAACCACCCCTACATTATGCAGCTATTAATATAACACTCCCAGCTCAGAATACACGGTTGCTTTTAATGCATTCGCTGGTTTATGAGGATATGCAGTGTATCATCATTCGGATATTAACTGTATCTGCTTATAAACACTGACAATGACCATTTTATTTATATAGCATGTTTTTTTTTTTACAACTTTCGTTGGCCAAAGGGCTTTCCAACTGTAGTGGCTTTCCAATTGCCACTATTGTTAGGCAAAATAGATGTAAATAAAACGTCTTTATTTTCCAAATCAGCAGGATTCAATCTATATTGCACGCTTTTCTGTAGTATTTTTTAATTTGATTTATCAATGTATTTGATCTTATCGTTATTTATAAATATAGTTGTAATTCAATTAAAAAAAAAAATTATTTATCTTTTTATGTTATTTTATAAATATTATTTTGATTCATTTTTATTTTATTTTATAAGTATTGTTTTAATTTATTTCATTCATTCATTTTCTTTTCGGCTTAGTCCCTTTATTAATCTGGGGTCGCCACAGCGGAATGAACCGCCAAATTATCCAGCATATGTTTTACGCAGCGGATGCCCTTCCAGCTGCAACCCATCAATGGGGAACACCCATACACTCTCATTCACACACATACCCAATTCACCTATACCACTTGTCTTTGGACTTCTGGGGGAAACTAGAGCACCCGGAGGAAACCCACACCAACGCGGGGAGAACATGCAAACTCCACACAGAAATGCCAACTGACCCAGCCGAAGCTCGAACCAGCAACCTTCTTGCTGTGAGGTGACAGCGCTACCTACTGTACCACTGCGTCGCCCCTATTTTAATTTAATTAAATTTTTTTACTTTTTATTTTTATTTTTTTTATTTTACAGACCATTCATCTAGTTCAAGGTTAGAGCTGTTAAATAAAACCTGTTAACCCTCCTGTCGTGTTCACATCCTGCCCCTTACTTTAGTGTTCCCGGTCAAAATTGACCGGTCTGTTTTAACTGCTCCTATATTAGCACAAAAAAACATTTTTCCCCACAAAATTTTTATTTAACATTCTTTAGCTGTGAACAATGTTTTAAAGTAGTGTTTAACAGGAATTTATAGAATTAGACATAAAAGAACTGCAGTGAAAATACAAATAGGCGCTGAAAATGTTTACAAAATGAAGAATAGATGACAGAAATCAAAATACTTTTGTTTCGTTACTAATAGACAGCTCCCTAAAATAACTATCACAGGCTTTGACCAAAGAAATTCAAATTTTAATTCATCTGAATGATTTATCAACCAGCAAAGCACAAACAAAACAGTATACTTTCCTTTGTTTTGAGTGCTCAAAATTTTATTTAGTCCTTCAATTAGACTATATTAGTGTACTAATATAGGGAATAGTGACTGAGAATATAGACAGTGAGCATGGACACAGAACTAGCACTAGTTATACTTATTTTTGAGCGAGATGCTAATGGTCTAATCCAATAAAATAATTGATGCTAAGTGCTCCTGTTACACCCAGAGATAGGCTGAACAAAGAATAAGAGAAAGAAAGAAAGAAAGAAAGAAAGAAAGAAAGAAAGAAAGAAAGAAAGAAAGAAAGAAAGAAAGAAAGAAAGAAAGAAAGAAAGAAAGAAACAAACACTATCACTGTCTCTGCACTCCACCTATAGCTGGTGGGTGGTGAGCCCACTGCCGCCATTGTCCTGTGGCTGCTGTCGCATCATTCAAGTGAATGCTGCACACTGGTGGTGGTGTGGAGAGACCCCCCTCATGATTGTGAAGTGCTTTGGGTGTATGACCATACACAATAAATGCGCTATATAAATACACATTACATTACATTACAATTGTTTTATCAGGAAGTTAATTCATGTTGGAGAATCCAACCCTATCCCATGGCAATTCATAAGTTATTGGTAGGGCGAGACGGAATCTGCGGATGTTTTTTGCTATTTCTGCAGAGAATTTTGGTAAAAATCTGCGGATTTCTGCGGAATTATTTTGGGAGTATCATAACTAAAACCTTAATATGTTAAATAAAAAATAATGTCTATTTAACTTGTATTTAATGTTTAAAATGCAAATCCAATTAGATTAACTGTAAATAGTTAACTTTAAGTAAATAAACAGAATTAATGATTGGCTAAAAATCTGCGGAAAATCTGCGAAATTCTGCGCGCGCAGATTCCGTGTGGGCCTAGTTATTGGTTTAGTGGCTAATCCGTATGAATTCGTACAATCTCATTCATACAATTTAGTACAATTTGCTTATCCCCAATGACAGTTGGGTTTAGGGGTGGGGTTGGGGGCCACACCTCCTTTTAAAAATTGTACATTTTTATATGACTGAACGTGTACGAATTAGCCACTAAAGTGACAAAACGTAAAAAAATAGTTATGTTTCCTTGTGAGATCCAGCTGTAGGATTGGCACATAAGTGCGGAAAATAGATGTGTACCTGCAAAAAACATTGTTCAGTCTGAAGTGAGTGAGTGAGTGAGTGAGTGAGTTGGGGTGGTGTGTATGGGGATGTTTTCTGTCTGATGGATGAATATTGTCTGGATACCCATTAATTTTCTATGGCGGTCACTTTTGACCGGGAACACCACAGGTGTAACAAGATTGATTAAAACACTCAAAATTTAATGAAAGAGGTGATCATCACTTTTATATGTTCAAGTGCACACAGTGGAGGATATCATACGATCTTGAGGCAATCAGATGTAAAACACAATAATTATGAGTGTTTTAAGTTGTAAATTGGTCAGATTTGACCCGAACACGACAGGAAGGTTAAAGCAAAAATATGGCAAGAAAAAAAGACAAAAACTTCAAGTATTTGCTCTTTTTTCTCTCTCTACAAAAATATTGGATTCAGAACCAAGAATCGAGAAGAACCGGATTCGATAAGCAGAATATTTGGGTGTATTATATATTTATTATATATAAATGGGAAATAAATAAACATTTTCTCAAATATAATTCCATGCATGTGTATGTGTATATGTATATGTACATATAAATATACACAATATACACATATATTATGTCCAAAAATTTAATTTGAATTTTATTTTTATCTATACATTAATCGTGATTTATTTTTTCCCAGCACTAGATTTAATTAATTAATTAATTAATTTATTTATTTAGTTATATATTTATTTATTTGTATTATTTATTTGTATTATTTATTTATTTATTTATTTATTTATTTATTTATTTATTTATTTATTTATTTATATTTTTATTTATTTATTTTATATTTATATATTTATTTTTATTTATTTATTTATGTTATTTATTTATTTATTTTATCTTTTTTATTTTATTATTTTTTATATATTTATTTTTATTTATTTATTATTTTTATTTATTCATTTTATTAATTTTTATTTATAATTTTTTATTTATTTATATTTATTTATTTATTTATTTATTTTCATTTATTTATTTATTATTTTATTTGGGTCAGCACTACCTACTGTACCACCGTGTCACCCCTATTTTAATGTAATTACATTGTTTTACTTTTTATTTTATTTGATTTCATCCTTGCAGTCTACAGACCATTCATCTACTTCAAGGTTAGAGCTGTTAAATAAAACCTGTTATAGCAAAAATATGGCAAATTTGCAATTATTTGCTCTTTTTTTTCTCTCTCTACAAAAATATTGGATTCAGAACCAAGAATCGAGAAGAACCGGATTCGATAAGCAGAATCAGAACTGGAATCGCTAAATCGTACAAATTAATACAAATTAAATACTAAATCAAAAGTTACAGATTGTCATGAACTTGCTTTTTTTTAATTATTATTTTATTTAAGGTGCCCTTCTGAAGGCACTGTTGCACTCTGCTAAAATAACACTGGTTATTTTGCTGTTTTTACAGACCGAGTTACCACAGTGAAGACCGACATCTACGTCACCAGTTTTGGCCCTGTTTCGGACACTGACATGGTGAGCTGAATTCATTTTCTCTGGATTTATTTGTCACAGACGGACAGAAAGCATCACTTCGCAGTCATTCCCATTTGCATCATTGCTCAACACTTTCACAGCTTTTTCGAGCCAAGAACCACCTACCCAGACAAGAAGAGACAACAGCAGATTGTTTACCTGCAGAGGGGATCTTGTGAATCTGAAATATTTACAGTACAAGATTGTCTACAGTGCAAGAATGAGTAACTTTGTCTTTTGAAGCTCAGTAGGAATGCATTAGTTTGATCACAAATACAGCAAAAACAATATTTTATTTTTAATTATGTCATTTTCTATTGTAGTTTATGCTAAAATGTCATTTATTGCTTTATTTTTAGCAGAATTGGTAGAGTATCCACTCAGCAGCACTATGCTTTCTAATGGGAAATGTAAAAATCTTTGTTAAAGTGTTATAAGCCATGATTCAGTAAATCAATAAGCTGTCATTTGAAGCAAGGAAGTACCAAAATCAACTGAAAAGACAAAGGTGAAATACTTAACAGCTTTACTGAGGGAGAGATCAACAATCGCATGAAGCAATGCTAATAACACAGACTGAACATGACTGAGAAATATAAAATAATTATTTGAAGAAAAAGAAGTTGTTGGCTGTATATATAGAAACAATATATTTCATGTTTGTTTTTTTGTTTGTTTTTTGCAAAATATTCTAAAATACAAATTTAAGTATTAAATAATTAATAAATAAGTCACAATATGGATAAAAAGCACAATAAATAAATTAATTAATATAAAAAATTATGCAATAAGTATATATAAAATTAGCTTAAACATATATATATATATATATATATATATATGTATATATATATATATATATATATATATATATATATATATATATATATATATATATATATATATATATATATATGTATATATATATGTATATATATGTATGTATATATATATATATATATATATATATATATATATATATATATATATACACACACACACACACACACACACACACACACACACACATGTTTGTTTTTGTGAAAAGTGGGTACATTACATAGGCTTCCATTCATTTTATACAGATCAAACCGTAAATTATATTGCCCTCACCCCACCCTACCCCTAAACCCAACCATCACAGGAGACAGTGTACAGCTTTACTCCCTGAAAAAACTCATCCTGTGTGATTTATAAGCTTTTTGAGAAGTGAGGACGTCACCAATGTCCTCATATTTCGCCTGCTTTTTGTAATACCTGTGTCATACCCATGTCATTATACAGATTTGTGTCCTGATATGTCACAAAAACACGCACACACACACACACACACACACACACACACACACACACACATTCTATATATACAAATTTGTGTATTATTTTTATATTTATTTATTTATTGTGCTTTATTTATTTTTATAGCTAAATCAAGTAAAAAAAGTAAAAATAGATACATACATACATACATACATACATACATATATGTATACATACAGTTGAAGTCAGAATTATTAGCCCCCCTAAATTATTAGCCCCTCTGTTTATTTTTCCCCCAATTTCTGTTTAACGGAAAGATTTATATTTAACACATTTCTAAACATAATAGTTTTAATAACTCATTTGTAATAACTGTTTGCTTTTATCTTTGCCATGTCGACAGTAATTGATATTTGACTAGATATTTTTTAAGACACTAGTATACAGCTTAAAGTGACATTTAAAGGCTTCACTAGGTTAATTAGGCTAACTAGGCTAGGTTAGGATGATAAGGCAAGTTTTTGTATAATGATGGTTTGTTCTGTAGACTATCAAAAAAATATATAGCTTAAAGGGGCTAATACTTTTAACCTTAAATTTTATTTGTTTATTTTTATTAAAAACTGCTTTTATTCTAGCCGAAATAAAAATTTCTCCTGAAGAAAAAAATATTATCAGTCATACTGTAAAAATTTTATGCTCTCTTAAACATCATATTTGAAAAAGAAAAACTAATTTATTTATATATATATATATATATATATATATATATATATATATATATATATATATATATATATATATATATATATATATTCGCGCAATATCACACGAGTAGCAGTGTGATATGGCTGATTATCGGCACTGGTGGGAGGTGTGCGTTGGCTCAAGGCTGCAGGCTGAATGCCTTAGTGTCCCAACGGTGACAATATACAGCCACATTGCATTGCTACTAGTGTGATATTGCGTTTAAACAACAGTTCGACGGCATAGTCGTGTGTATAAAAGAAAATCAAACACGGAGTGTCTCAAAAATACTTTTGTACGAGGAACTACTTTCTTCCACCATTCATTCACATCTGCAGCTGACGTCAGAACAGCAGAAACTGTTGCTAATTCACCAACATCACTTTAGAGCTAGTGTTTGAATGATTCTCTAGCGTAATGTCTAAAGTGATGACAAAACAGGTGATTTTTGCTCACATTTTAAGATTATAAGGCTGAACGGCATGAAATGCCATCAGTTTACAGAGATTTCCCAGTATTTCTCTGTTGCAATCAGGAGATCACAATAATTAACCTCGAAAAAGCAGCTCAATCACATTACAGTTATGTTTGCGATAAGGAAAAACGCTAAACAAATACGGGCATCTTCTTTCTTTCTTTTTGCTGAACTAGTCTGCAATAGCGAAAACAGGAGACTCATTAGAAACAGACGGCCATCTCCGGTTTTACGGCTTTAAAATGAGTCCCATCTCACACTCAACACACTACAGTTACTATGGTATAAATACAGCACTACAACATACAAAAGAGAGAGATCGAGAAAGTCACTTACCTGTTTTATAATGATTTCTTTGTCGCCATCTTGTGGATGGACAACATCAACCGTCTTTGGTCTCATCAATGACATGCTTATGGCTCTCTCAGAAATTATAAATATTACTATCCTTATAAAGAAACTGCATAGTTGCAATTTAAACAACTTCATTCTCAACTAAAAAAGCATCAAATGTACATTATGTTGTCCAACAGCAGGAATATTTGTCAAACTGTAGAGTGTCCTCTGCTTGCTGCTGTATGTGGGCGGAGTAATACACAAGGGTGAAGCGTGAAGAGGCGGTATGAGTGCTGTTATTTGCAGAATATTGCATGGGTATCAGCCAATCACATTCAAGAACCAGACAGAACTGTTGCCTGAATATATACTTTTTTTTTTTTTACATAATTTAGTATGCATGTATGTGTGTGTGTGTGTATGAATTTTTATTAGTGCTGGGCAAAGATTAATTACGATTGATTGCATCCAATGTGTGTGTATTATATATTTATTATGTATAAGTGAGAAATATATGTGCATGCATGCGTATATTTATATGTATGTAATATACATAGTATACACACTAATATTATGTAAAAAAATATTTTGTATTTTATTTTTATCTATGGATTAATTGTGATTTATTTTTTGCCCAGCACTAGATTTATTTTATTTTAATTTCATTATTTTATTTAAATTTTATTTATTTTATTTATTTTTTATATATTTTTTTTATTTATTTATTTTTTATTATTTGAATTTTATATATATATATATATATATATATATATATAGGCAACCCAGTGGCACAGTAGGTAGTGCTGTTGCCTCACAGCAAGAACGTCGCTGGGTCGCAGGTTCAAACCTCGGCTGGGCTGGGTCAGTTGGCGTTTCTGTGTGGAGTTTGCATGTTCTCCCTGGGTTCGCGTGGGTTTCCTCCGGGTGCTCCGGTTTCCCCCACAGTCCAAAGACATGCAGTACAGGTGAATTGGGTAAGCTAAATTGTCCATAGTGTATGTGTGTGAATGTGTGTGTGGAAGTTCCCAGAGATGGGTTGCGGCTGGAAGGGCATCCGCTGCGTAAAATCGTGCTGGATAAGTTGGCGGTTCATTCCGCTGTGGCGACCCGGCAAGGGACAAAGCCGACAAGAAAATGAATGAATGAATGAATATATATATATATATATATATATATATATATATATATATATATATATATATATATATATATATATATATATATATATATATATATATATATATATATATATATATATATATATATATATATATATATATATATATATTTATTTATTTATTTATTCATTTATTTATTTCATTGTTGCTTGTTTAAATCTCCCAGCAAATTTTTAAAGGGCTCATATTTTAACATAAATAAGGATCAGTTTGTCATAGTATCAATAATGTCATTTGGCACAAGAACACTAATGATCAAACTCTAAAATTGCAGTTGAGGACTTGAAACATCACTTAAGCTCATGTTTTCAATCAGCAATGCAAAGACACGAGACTTGACTTAATACTCAAACACAAAGACCAGAGAAAAATAAAACATTTCCAAGGCTGCAACAACATGCAATTAAAAATCCCATTCATTCTAATACAAAAACATGTAATAAAGCTATCCTCTCAGACTGAAGCTATTTTTGTATGCGGCGTGCGTCATATAGCAGAAGAGCATGGCCGGGTCATGGGTTTGTTTTCCAGGGAATGCTGTTTGAATGCAAAAAGTCACTTTCCATGAAAGCATCTGCCAAATGCATATATGTGAAGGCAAACGGCACAACAGCTGATCGTCTTTTATCTAAGAGCAGCCTACAGAAAGACGCCATCTGTACAGGTGTCATATTTGTTTAGGTCCGCCAATTCTGATGTACAGTTGAAGCCAGAATCATTAGCCCGCCTGAATGTTTTTTTCATTTCTAAACTTAATATTTTTAATAACTCATTTCTAAGTGATTATGCATGCATGTATGTGTGTATGTATTTTTAGTGCTGAGCAAAGATTTATCACGATTAATCACATCCAATATTTTGGTGTATTATATATTTATTATATATAAATGGGAAATAAATAAACATTTTCTCAAATATATGTGCATACATGTGTATATGTATATGTATATGTATATGTATATGTACATATAAATATACACAATGTACACACATATATTATGTCCAAAAAACCTTTTATTTTGAATTTTATTTTTATCTATAGATTAATCGTGATTCATTTTTTCCCAGCATTAGATTTATTTTAATTATATTTTATTTATTTATTTATTTATTTATTTATTTTTATTATATATTTTTATGTATTTATGTATTTATTTATTTATTTATTTGTAAATATTTATTTATATATTTATATATTTATTTATTTATATTTATTTTAATTTATTATTTATCTATTTATTTATTTATTTTTATTTATGTATTTATTTTTATTTTTTATTTTAAATATATATATATATATATATATATATATATATATATATATATATATATATATATATATATATATATATATATATATATATATTTATTTTTATTTATTTATTTATTTATTTATTTATTTATTTATTTATTTGTTTGTTTGACAATGTTAAGATAAATATGTTGCATTTTGGCATGGTTTTTGACTTATTTATGAACTATTTATGGACATAAAATTAAATAAAAAAATATCCTGGATTTGAAGAACCTTGTGTTCCTGGCCTTTACTGAGGTCAAGTAATAGTTTAATGTACAAAAATTGTGAATGAACTTGACTGTTGATGTCTTAAATATTAATGTCAAATAACCAACATTTCTCAAAATGGATATATCTCATTTTGCAACGAAACTCTTCAATTCATCTCTGTCTTACCCGGAAATAACTTTTCCCAACTTGGGATGTCTGGTAATTAGGCAAGTCATTGTATAACTGTGGTTTGTTCTGTGGACAAATTGAAAATAAATATTGCTCATGAGGGCTAATACTATTGACCTTAAAATAGTTTTTAAAAAATTCAAAACCGCTTTGATTCTAGCCAAAATAAAACAAATAAGACTTTCTCCAGAAGAAAAAATATTATGGGAAATACTGTGAAAAATTCCTTGCTCTGTTAAACATCATTTGGGAAATATTTGAAGAACGAAAAATTCACAGAAGGGCGAATAATTATGACCTCGACTCTATTTATGTCGACACGTATCAAACTGTGACAGCTCGCTCTGAATCCATTGAAGGAAACAATGCTAAGTAAGCAGTGGTCCATGGTGACCCGGATGAGTTTCATACATCCGATGGTAGCGAGGCAAGAAATGAAAGGCTTTGCCACCTGACTGCATCTGTGACACTTTGAATTAGCGGCTGTGACTCTGAAGACTCTGACACGTCTCTGTGGATTCTGAGCTTCGCAATACAGTTTTTTGTTTTGTGTTGGGAGATCAAATGTGACTCATGAAAGCTGCACTGAATATGAAGCACGTTAGCCACATGCTAACAATGTGCTTTAACTCTTGTCGCCTATCCAAGTTTTAGGAACAGCAAGTAATAACTTCTAATTGATCGTTTGGCATCAGAAGTACTTATATGAAAGGCAAAGGCCTCTGCATTACGTTTATTTTACCAAAATAAAATATGATCATGCCTTGATTTTTAATGATTTCATTAAAAATGGTTCAGGCTGGTGGTGGTGTAATGGTGTGGAGGATATTTTCTTGACACACTTTGGGTCCATTAGTACCAATTGAGCATCGTGTCAATGCCACAGCCTACCTGAGTATTGTTGCTGACCATGTCCATCCCTTTATGACCACAGTGTACTCATCTTCTGATGGCTACTTCCAGCAGGATAACGCACCATGTCATAAAGCACGAATCATCTCAGACTGGTTTCTTGAACATGACAATGAGTTCACTGTACTCAAATGGCCTCCACAGTCAGCAGAACTCAATCCAATAGAGCAGTGGTTCTCAAACTGGGGGTCGCGGAGTAATATCAAGGGGTCGCGAGAGGGATTTAATTATTTCTTTTTTTGTGTGATTATAATATATATTTTTCAATTACAAGTGAATGCTACAAACAAAAATGTAAAAAAAAAAAAGATTTTACTGATTAATCATTAGAGTGTTTTAAAAATGTGAATCGAACGTCATCACTGTGCACCTGCTAGCTCGCTAGTCAGCACGCATCTGCACGTGAAAACAGCAACTGCCAAGATGGATAAATTTGTCATTCGCAAATCTAAAAAAGTTGAGGAAACTGACAGTTTGCCCGAGTCATCGGAACCATCCACTTCGACAAAGCATAAGAGCAAGACCTCGTCAGACCAAAGTAGGAAACGTCGGAAATATCAGGATGAATTCATAAAATATGGATTTATTTGCTCTACTGTCAACAACGTGGATTTTCCTCAATGTGTAATCTGTTCAGAAGTGCTTGCTCATGAAAGTATGAAGCCCGGCAAAATGCAAAGGCATTTGGAGACGAAACATCCTTCTTTTATTGAAAAGCCAGTAGACTTTTTTCGCCGAAAAGAGAAGGAATTACATGGTCAAAAACAGATGATCGCACAACAAGCCAAAATTACGTCAAATGCTCTAAAGGCATCTTATGAGGTGTCGAACTTGATCGCGCGGACCAAAAAACCACACACAATCGGGGAAACCCTGATAAAGCCCGCTGCTGTGGCTATGTGTCGGGCCATGCATAGTGAAAAAATAGCAAATGAGCTTATGACTGTCCCGTTGTCGAACGACACAGTCTCCCGCCGTGTACATGATATTGCAAATGACATTAGGAGTCAATTGATCGATAGGATAAATGGGAAAAAATATGCACTGCAAGTCGACGAATCTACTGATGTGTCTAACTCTGCTCAGTTGCTGGCCTTCATCAAATACACATTTGACAGAAAACTGCATGAGGATATGCTCTTCTGCTCAGCACTCGAAGGGACTTGTACAGGTAGTGACATTTTCAGCAAACTGGACACCAAAATAAAAGAGATGGGACTTTCATGGGATAATTGTGTTGGTGTATGTACTGATGGAGCTGGTGCAATGATCGGTAAAAACAAGGGACTTAAGGCAAAGGTTTTAGAAGTGGCTCCTCACGTGAAGTTTACACACTGTATCATACACCGCGAGGCTCTTGCTAGCAAAGCACTTGATTCCGAACGTAACAGTGTTTTGAAATGTGCTATCAAAGTCGTAAATCACATAAAATCTCGTCCAGTAAACAGCAGACTACTAGCCACACTTTGCAACGAGATGGGCTCACAGCACGAAGCATTGCTGTTTCACACCGAAGTCCGGTGGTTATCGCAAGGGAAGGCACTCACGCGTTTTTACGAACTTCGAGAAGAAGTGCACTTATTCTTGAAAGACTCAAAATTGGAATTCGCCCACTGCCTGAAAGATCCAGCTTGGTTGTCAAAACTTGCTTATTTGGCATGATTCGAAAAGCTGAACATGCTTAATTTGTCATTACAAGGGCCAAACACAAACATCCTGACAATGAATGACAAAGTCAATGCATTTATGAAAAAGCTGGAAAGATGGGCTGAGCGAGCTGAACAAGGAAATGTGGAGATGTTTCCTGAGCTTGAGGAGCATCTTGAGGAGAATGGACTGGGTCTCGGAACCATGAAAGAACACATTACTGGTCATCTCCGCAGCCTTTTGGAACAATTCAAGAAGTATTTTCCAAAAGAGACGCAACCAGAACTGTATGACTGGATACGGCAACCATTTTCTAAATATACTGTAGGACTCATCTCCCCACAAACCTGGAAGACGCTTTGCTGGAACTGTCCAGTGATCAAACATTAAAAACTTTATTTTCCAATTCCACACTGCCTGAATTCTGGATCGCAGTAGCAGACGAATACAGCGAATTGTCCCGTGCGGCAATGAAAGTATTGCTTCCGTTTGGGTCTACATATTTGTGTGAGCAGTCTTTTTCTGCTGTTACATACATAAAAAACAAATACCGATCACGTCTTGATGTCGAAGATGATCTGCGAGTAGCTGTATCCACCATCAGGCCACGAATGGAGCTTTTGTGTTGCCAAAAACAAGTACACCCATCTCATTGAAAGGTAAGCCAAAATTATTTTAATGTACAGGCTAGTAAATATAGTTAAAATACTGCGAACAGCTTAAAATAAGTTACTTTTATTGTTTGTATATGCTTTTGTAGTGGGGGGTCGCGAGTTCTTGTCGATCTTACATTAGGGGTCGCCGGCTTAAAAGTTTGAGAACCACTGCAATAGAGCACCTTTGGGATGTGATGGAACAGGAGATTCACATCATGGATGTGCAGCTGACAAATCTGCAGCAACTGTGTGATGCTATCATGTCAATATGGACCAAAATCTCTGGGGAATATTTCCAGTACCTTGTTGAATCTATGCCACAAAGGATTGAGGCAGTTCTGAAGGCAAAAGAGGGGTCCAACCCGGTACTAGTAAGGTGTACCTAATAAAGTGGCCAGTGAGTGTATATTTATATTGGAATGTCCACAAAATTCACATTGTAATGTAGGTAGTCTATTAATGTGGTTTACGAGGACATGCCTTGTGTCCTCGCAATTTAAAACGCTTAAAATCATAGTTAACTCCTTCATTTTTCGTTCAGAATTTGTCCCGTTTCCTGTGAGTGTTGGGTTTAGGGTTAGATGTATAGTGAGGCCATATGACAACCGTTTTTTACAGTATAAAGTACACCAGGCCTATGGAGAGTATGTTTTGTGTGTGTGTGTAGTGTGTGTGTCCATGTGTCCGCTCATCAGAGTCTCAGTGTGAGCGTCTCAGCCCTGATCTCCTGTGTCTTTGAGATTAGACCCAGATGCTGCACCTTCTGCTCCTCTGACCAAACAAAACAAACCACTCTTCCTCTTTCCATCACTCTATCTTTCGCTTTCCATCCCCTGTGCCTTCTGCTCATCCACCTCTTTTCTTCTTCTTGTTTGTATTTTTCTTCGTTTCTTCTTTTTCTTCTACATATGCTTCTTCTTCGTCTTCTACATCTTCATCTTCTTCGTGTTCTTCGTCTTCTTTATTGTCTAATTTGTCTTCTTATTCCTCTTCTTCATCTTCTTCTTCCTCTTCTTCTTCATCTTCATCTTTATCTTCTACGTTGTCCTTTTCTACTTTTTCTTCTTCTTTTTTGTCATTTTCTTCTTTGTTGTCTTCTTTTTCTCTTAATCCTCCTTGTCTTATTCTTCTTCCTCTTTTTCTTCTTTGCCTTCTTCATCTTCTTTTAGTGTTCTTTTTCTTCTCTTCTTTGTCTTCTTCATCATCTTCTTCTGTCTTCATCTTCATCATCTTCTTTTTCTTCTTCTGTCTTCATCTTCATCATCATCTTCTTCTGTCTTCATCTTCATCATTATCTTCTTCTGTCTTCATCATCATCTTCTTCTGTCTTCATCTTCATCATTATCTTCTTCTGTCTTCATCTTCATCATCATCATCTTCTTTGTCTTCATCATCATCTTCTTTGTCTTCATCTTCATCATCATCATCTTCATCATCTTCATCATCATCATCATCCTTATCATCTTCTTCTTTGTCGTCATCATCATCATCATCATCATCATCTTCTTCTTCTTCTTCTTCTTCATCATATTCATCTTCTTCATCTTCTTTGTCTTCATCATCTTCATCATCATCATCATCATCATCATTATCTTCTTCTTCTTCTTTGTCTTCTTCATCATCTTCTTTGTCTTCATCTTCATCATCATCTTCTTCTTCATTATCTTCTTCTTTGTCTTCATAATCATCATCATCTTTTTCTTCTTTGTCTTCTTCATCCTCTTCTTTGTCTTCATCATCTTCATCATCATCATCATCATTATCTTCTTTTTCTTCTTTGTCTTCTTCATCATCTTCTTTGTCTTCATCTTCATCATCATCATCATCATCATTATCTTCTTCTTCTTCATCATCTTCTTCTTTGTCTTCATAATCATCATCATCTTTTTCTTCTTTGTCTTCTTCATCCTCTTCTTTGTCTTCATCATCTTCATCATCATCATCATTATCTTCTTCTTCTTCTTTGTCTTCTTCATCATCTTCTTTGTCTTCATCTTCATCATCATCATCATTATCTTCTTCTTCATCATCATCTTCTTCTTTGTCTTCATCTTCATCATCATTATCATTATCTTCTTCTTCATCATCATCTTCTTTGTCTTCATCTTCATCATCATTATCATTATCTTCTTCTTCATCATCATCTTCTTCTTTGTCTTCATCTTCATCATCATTATCATTATCTTCTTCTTCATCATCATCTTCTTTGTCTTCATCTTCATCATCATCTTTTCTTCATCATCTTTTTCTTCTTTGTCTTCATCATCTTCATCATCATCTTCTTTGTCTTCATCATCTTCATCATCATCTTCTTTGTTGTCCTTTTTCTTCATCATTTTCTTTTTCTTGTGTTTTATTTGTCTACTTCGTACCTATCTTCATCATCTTCCTCTTTGTCATCTCCTTCTACATCTTCTTCTTCATCTACTTCTTTTTCATCTTTATCTTCATCATCTTCTTCTTTGTCTTCGTCTACTTCTTCATCTTCGTCTTATTCTTCATTGTCTTCTTCATCATCTTCTTCTTCATCTTCATTACGTCTTCTCCTTTATCTTTGTTGTCTTCTTCATCATCGTCTTCTTCATCTTCATTACATCTTCTCCTTTATCTTTGTTGTCTTCTTCATCATCGTCTTCTTCATCTTCATTACATCTTCTCCTTTATCTTTGTTGTCTTCTTCATCATCGTCTTCTTCATCTTCATTACATCTTCTCCTTTATCTTTGTTGTCTTCTTCATCATCGTCTTCTTCATCTTCATTACATCTTCTCCTTTATCTTTGTTGTCTTCTTCATCATCTTCTTCTTCATCTTCATTACATCTTCTCCTTTATCTTTGTTGTCTTCTTCATCATCTTCTTCTTCATCTTCATTACATCTTCTCCTTTATCTTTGTTGTCTTCTTCATCATCGTCTTCTTCATCTTCATTACATCTTCTCCTTTATCTTTGTTGTCTTCTTCATCATCTTCTTCTTCATCTTCATTACATCTTCTCCTTTATCTTTGTTGTCTTCTTCATCATCGTCTTCTTCATCTTCATTACATCTTCTCCTTTATCTTTGTTGTCTTCTTCATCATCGTCTTCTTCATCTTCATTACATCTTCTCCTTTATCTTTGTTGTCTTCTTCATCATCGTCTTCTTCATCTTCATTACATCTTCTCCTTTATCTTTGTTGTCTTCTTCATCATCGTCTTCTTCATCTTCATTACATCTTCTCCTTTATCTTTGTCGTCTTCTTCTGCTTCTTCTTCTTCTTCTTCTTTGTCTTTGTCTACTCCATCTTCATCTTATTTTTCATTGTTTTCTTCTTCATCATCATCTCCTTTTTCACCGTCTTCTTCTACTTCATCTTCTTTGTGTTTTTCATCGTCTTCTTCATCTTCTTTTTCATCGTCTTCTTCATCATCTTTTTCATATTTTTCTTCATCATCTTCGTCTACTTCTTCTTCTTCCTCTTCATCTTCTTCATCTACATCTTTTTCTTCATCATCTTCTTCGATATCGAGTCAATATAACACCAACTGCTCTTCTGCTAAAATCGTTTTGTTCGGCAGTCAGTATAGAAGCGCACCAAGCGTGTCGTTATCCATTGTGACGTCTTTGCCTCTCGCGTTAGCATGCTGACCCCGTCTCGCAGGAGGGAGAGCAGTTCATAGAGGCACGTCGAAGTCTTTGATATATTTTTTTTTTCATTTTCAAAGACAAATTGTTCCATTTCTTTGCCTCTCCACGTTCCCCAGAGCTTATCATCCTCCTCTGCTCCACCATCCCTTTCGCTTTTTTCTTTTTCGAGTGCTCTGACAGTTGACGGTCATTTTTTTTTCTCCGTCTCTCCTTTTGAAATAGATTCCCTCTCAGTGTACTATAGCAGATAGTCCTTTCTCATTCCGCACGTAAATCTTTGCACTATCAATTATTTAAAAGCAGCCATTCTGCCTCACTGAATCAGAGCTGTTCTCCTTATTATGCTTTCATTGTGAATTCAACATGCAAATACACCTTTCAGCGTCAGTGTCGGCTCTGTTTCTATACCAGTGACCTTCCTAGACAGAGTCGGTTCCAGAAAAGCCAATTTCAAAAATCTGAGCAACAAGTTCTGAGGGAAAAAAAGACCGAAGAGTCGTTAGATAGAAACAAGATTAATTAAATATCACGTTTAACAGCTATAGTGAGACGTGATCCAGCGGTACATCCTTAATAAACTGTCCAACGTACACTGTTCTCTGGAGCTCAGACGAGCGCATGACAGTGTGTGTGGTCACGTGATGTGTTTTCAGTGGACGGAGGGCTGTTCAGAAATGCCAGATGAAACGCCAGCGTGGACGTGGGTCATTTTTGTTCTAAAATGTCATTTTAAAACTGCGCTGTATTAGGGTAAACCGGGCCTGAGTGTGTTTTTTTCACGAGCGGGTTTGCGACGGGGGCGGGGCGGAGGATTGGCGATGCCGGCTCAGCATCGTGATGTCTATTGGCCATCGGAGATGGACGATGGCATCGTCTATCGGCCCAACCCTAGCTCGGGCCCTATCGGGCCTAACTTTTATGGCCCGATTACAGCTCTACTTCAGTCCCTAAGTGAAGTTTATTTATAAACTAATTTCGAGAGGATCACGTGATTATGATTGAACACGGCTGGTTACGCATTAACCATGCATGACCAACCAATCAGACGATCCATAACCCACTATAAAGAGCCAGGGTTTCTTACTACAGTCATCTTCGTTTTGAAGAACCCCCCCCCCCCCCCCCCCCCCCCCCCCCCCCCCCTTCCACCCCTTCTCCTCCACCTTTCCTTTCATAGGGCGGCACGGTGGCCCAGTGATTAGCACTGTTGCATCACAGCAAGAACGTCACTGGTTCTAGTCCTTTAACAGACTGGCTGTCGTTTCTGTGCGAAGTTAGCATGTTCTTCGCGTGCGCGCGTGGGTTTCCCCCAGGTTCTCCGGTTTCCTCCCACATTCCAAAAACATGCACCACAAGTTAATTGATCAATCAAAATTTAGCACTAGTCAAACTTTATCCATCAGCATATCTCTTTATAGCAATTATTTTCTGTCATCAACTCTTATCAAAAAGGGGGGAGTTCTCGAGATCTACCTGAGCTCAAAGCTCCCCTCTCGCCCTGCAAACGGGAGGGAGCCCAGGGCTCAAGGACCTTTTGGGCTCAGGGCTCTCTCCCGGGACAGCATGCCAATCTTGCTTTATAATCAATCATCAGCTAAGTGTGAACTCTTGAAAGGTATTTTAAGTGTTGTGAAAAGGAATGGCAACATTACAAAGTGATGGATGATTTTTTGGGAAAAAAAAAACAAACAAAAACAAACACAAAACACGAGGAACACATTAAATAAGGTTTGTTGTATTGTCTTTAATGAAATACAAGTCAAAGTAAATTTAGAAATCACTAAGTTTTCCATAAATTTCCAACCTTTTCTGATTTGGGGTTGTATGTTTATCTCTTATATTCCTTAGATCCTTGCAGTAGCCTTTATAGGGTAAAGCGGTTTTGTTTGTATTCTTCTTTCGGCTGGGATCCATGACCTCTGCTTTTCTATCATGGCTCGTT
The DNA here is from genome assembly GCA_903798195.1 of Danio kyathit. Taxonomy (NCBI): domain Eukaryota; kingdom Metazoa; phylum Chordata; class Actinopteri; order Cypriniformes; family Danionidae; genus Danio; species Danio kyathit. The sequence continues at coordinate 6,743,432 of LR812532.1, read as the reverse complement.
CTCTTTATAATCATTAGTATCTGTCAGCAGGTGTGTGACAGATATGACTTGTGGGGTAGCACTGGGAATCTTAAGCCAACATCATCTTCGTGCGGGATGTCCAGCCGTGATGGATGAGGGGGAACACGGCTGCTTCTGTATCCTGATAAACCCAGCCTCCGGTGCTGCTTTATCAGGCCTAAACAAAGCCAAGACGAGCGCGCACACACACACACACACACACACACACACACACACACACACACACACACACACACACACACACACACTCACACACACACACAAACAGAAGGTCACTATGTCTATTAATGCTGTGTGCCTGTGAGCCATGGAGCAGACGGTATGGAATAGAAGGCCAGTGATATTGGAGGACAACAGGGAGAGTGGAGAGAGAGAGAGAGAGAGAGAGAGAGAGAGAGAGAGAGAGAGAGAGAGAGAGAGAGAGAGAGAGAGAGAGAGAGAGAAAGAGAGAGAGTTATGTGGTTATAGAGGCAGTAGTATTTATTCGGCCCCTGTTCTGCCCTGCAGCCCCCGGGGTCTCTGTATACAGCCGGGGTGAGACGAGGACAGACGAGATTCAGCTGAATTGGTATCTGCTGTCATACAGTGCTTACTAATGCACACACACCCTTAAGGCTGGAAGTGACTTAAAGAAAGACTGGGTCAATTTTTATAGGATATTAAAGACTTTTGCAGGCTTGTATTTCTTACTTATTCTGTTTTAAAATTTGCCTAAAACAATCAATAATTTAGGGTGCTTTCACACTTGGTTCAATTGTCTGGACCGTACCCAAGTTCGATTGTCCCCCCTTGCCACCTTCTCGGTTGGTTTGTGTTCACACTGTCTCTTTTCCTTCTGAACCCCGGTACGCTTGCGTCATAGAGCTGCTGTTTTGTTTACTGTTGTTGCTAGGTGACGGTCACGAAAGCAAAGCGCCAAAATGGAGACTTCCGCACATCGCGGTCGATTTGCTTTTACTGAATCTTTTAGTTTTGGACATACAGAAAGCGACTCGCGTCTATCTGCCGCAAAAATATTATAAACATTCAGAACATCACACAGTGACTGCAGAAGCTGTTTCTGGAGGAGACAAGCAGACATCACTGTGTATCACTGTGCTTTGCTCAGTCCCGCTTGTCACCAAGGTACAATACGTGGCGCACACACACGAATGAACGTTATGAAAACGATAGTTTGTTGTACAGCTGGCGGTTCACTTCCGCTATTTGGTACGATTGCATTCATACTAGAAGTGAACCGTACCAGAGTTCGCATGAACCGTACCCCAGACCACCTCTTTCAGGCGGACTCGGGTACGGTTCACGGGTGCGCACCCGAGTTCAGAAGACACGTTCACACTAGCTAAACGTACCGTACTATGACGTCAAATGAACCCGGGTGCGGACCAAAAGTGCTAGTGTGAAAGCACCCTTAATCTCTTAAAGGGATAGTTCACCCAGAAATTTAAATTTCCCGTCAGACTTTTGGCTGAATCTGTGGTCTTTGGTTATTTATGTATATAGTAACAGTAATGGTGATGGGTTTTTTAGATTAAAGAGCCCCTATTATGCATTATAAAAGGTCATATTTTGGTTTTGGGGGTCTCCAACAACAGGCTGATATGCATGCAAGGTCAAAAAACACTTGTCTTTTAATATGCATTTATTTTTACCTTATCATCCCAGCGACTCCCATATGATTTGTTCAGTGATTAATCTGTTCCCAAACTCCTCCTTTGTGTGAGGCTAATCTGTGCTGATTGGTCCGATGACCCAGTCTGTTGCGATTGGTCGACTGGGTTCCGTGCGAGACAGAGAGAAACTCCCACCATGGTTATGAAGTAGCACAGAGTATATGTGAGAGCCCAATGCAGGAATGCATTAAAGCAATGCAGTTAAACACCAGCATATTACTCTACTCTACTCTTAATGCTAACCCCAAGTAATAACAATGATACATTCAGTATTAATCCACACAGTGGCGAAAGTTAAAAAATTTTGAAAATTGACCGCGCTGCACGTGTAAGGAACGGCTGATGGTGGCCATAGCAAAGACAAACAGCAGAGGATCACAAGTTCAGAAACACATTTAAATAGGTAAAGGAAGAAGCACGCCTCACCTTTTCAACATGGTTTTGGACGCAATTTTCATTCTCCAATCAAATGAAAGCAGAGGCGGGGTTTCCATTGAGGTGCCTGCAGTGTTTGTGCTGTCAAGACAACAACGGAGACTTTTGAAGATGGAGGAGAGACTTGCTTGTTGTTGCTGTTTTGAGTTATCCGGAGCTGTATGACTTCACAAATTTTAAATGTCACAATATTATAAAATATTAAAATTATATTAATATTAACAGCAAAACTCTCGCACAATACACAGCTGATTCAGTCGTTGCCTACCGGCATAAAAAAGCGCACCGCGCTCCTTTTTTTTCTTGTCAACATAAAAGGCAGTGTGGTGCGCCTTGCAATTTTGGAACGTAAATGCGCGTTTGGTGTGATCGGCCCCTAAAGTGCATCCGGAAAGAATTGATAGCGCTTCACTTTTTTCACATTTTTTTATGTTACAGCCTTATTCCAAAATGGATTAAATTCATTTATTTCCTCAAAATTCTACACACAATAATCTACAAACAATTGAAATTGTTGCAAATTTATTTACATTAACAAATGTATGTACATTCTGTTTCCACTGATCATTCTTGAGATGTTTCAGCAGCTTCATTGGAGTTCACCTGTGGTAAATTCAGTTGACTGGACATGATTTGAAAAGGCATACACCTGTCTATATAAGGTCCCAGGGTTTACGGTGCATGTCAAAGCACAAACCAAGCATGAAGACAAAGGAATTGTCTGTGGACCTCTGAGACAAGATTGTCTTGAGGCACAAGGGAAGGTTACAGAAACATTTTTGCTGCTCTGACAGTGCCAATGAGCACAGCGGCCTCCATCATCCATACGTGAAAGATGTTTGGAACCACCAGGACTCTTCCTAGAGCTGGCCGGGCATCAAAGCGGAGTGATCGGGTGAGAATGGCCTTAGTCAGGGAGGTGATCAATAACCTGATGGTCACTCTGTCTGAGCTCCAACGGTCTTTTGTGAAGAGAGGAGAACCTTACAGAAGGACCATCTGTGCAGCAATCCACCAATCAGGCCTGTATGGTAGAGTGGCCAGACGGAAGCCACTCTCCACCTGGAATATGCCAAAAGGCATCTGAAGGACTCTCAGACCACAAGAAACAAAATTCTCTGGTCTGATGAGACTAAAATTGAACTCTTTAGAGTGAATGCCAGGCGTTACGTTTGGAGAAAACCAGGCACCGCACAGTGAAGCATGGTGGTGGCAGCATCAGGGAAAGTTGGGCGACGGTTCATCTTCCAGCAGGACAATGACCCAAAGCACATCACCAAAATATCAATGGAGTGGCTTCACAACAACTCAGTGAATGTCCCAGCCAGAGCCCAGACCTAAATCCTATTGAACATCTCTGGAGAGATCTGAAAATCGCTTCCCATCCAACCTGATAGAGCTTGAGAGGTACTGCAAAGAGGAATGGGCAAAAATTCCCAAAGACAGGTGTGCCAAGCTTGTGGCATCATATTCAAAAAGACTTGAGGCTGTAATCGCTGCCAAAGGTGCATCAACAAAGTATTGAGCAAAGGCATGTGAATACTGATGTACATGTGATTTTTCAGGTGTTTAATTTTAATAAATTTGCAACTATTTCAAAAACTCTTTTTTTCACATTGTCATTATGGGGGATTGTGTGGAGAATTTTGAGGAAATAAATGAATTTAATCCCTTTTGGAATAAGGCTGTAGCATAAAAAAATGTGGAAAAAGTGAAGCGCTATCAATACTTTCTGGATGCACTGGACAAGGACGATATGCACTGGCAACACACCCTTAATGAATCTGGCTCCAGTCACTGCAGCGTCTGCTCGCTTTCTCATAAAACTTCAGACTGGTGTCGCAGTGCACACAACTCTTGCTCCAGAACACTTTTGTCATTTAAAATGGTTTCTGTTTCACTTCTAATATTAAAATGCTGTCATTTCAACCCTTTTGACTTTCAGGTCAAAATTGACACTCAAACACATATAATGTTTTATAAAATAACTAGATATTAAAGTTTGAGGACAAACTTTATGGTGGCTTGAGAAAGCCGAGTCTGAAAGTTTAAAGTAGTTTTAAAGTGTAAATAACTGAAGTAGTTTTTATGAAGTTTGAAACAGTCGGCATAGATAAGTACATATATGTTAGCATGTTTCTAGTGGTTGCTTAGCATGATTCTAGCATGAATTAGCATGTTACTAGCATGATTCTAGCATGAATTAGCATGTTACTAGCATGATTCTAGCATGAATTAGCATGTTACTAGCATGTTTCTAGCATGAATTAGCATGTTACTAGCATGATTCTAGCATGAATTAGCATGTTACTAGCATGTTTCTAGCATGAATTAGCATGTTACTAGCATGATTCTAGCATGTTACTAGCATGTTTCTAGCATGAATTAGCATGTTACTAGCATGAATTAGCATGTTACTAGCATGTTTCTAGCATGAATTAGCATGTTACTAGCATGATTCTAGCATGAATTAGCATGTTACTAGCATGATTCTAGCATGAATTAGCATGTTACTAGCATGTTTCTAGCATGAATTAGCATATTACTAGCATGATTCTAGCATGAATTAGCATGTTACTAGCATGTTTCTAGCATGAATTAGCATGTTACTAGCATGTTTCTAGCATGAATTAGCATGTTACTAGCATGTTTCTAGCATGTTACTAGCATGATTCTAGCGTGTTACTAGCATGATTTTAGTGTGTTACTAGCATGATTCTAGCATGAATCAGCTTGTTTCTAGCATGAATTAGCATGAATTAGCATGTGCTAGCATGACTAGCATGTCACTAGTGTGTTGCTAGCATCTTTCTAGAAAAATTAGCATGTCAGTAGGATGTTAAAACTATTAGCATGTGTTAGAATAGCTAGTCACAGTCTATGGGACAGTTGCTAGGGTGTTGTAAGTGGTTGCTAGGGAGTGGCTATTAAGTTTAAAGGTCATCAGTGATTGGCTGCTGGCTAGACTGAGTTAAATGAGCTCAGCCATTAGTCTCCAGGACAGTCTGATGCAGAGTTATGAGCTCACAAAGGTTCATCCAATGTTAAGTCAATGGCAGTCTTTTACAATGGAAGTCTATGGGACAGTTGCTAGGGTGCTGTAAGTGGTTGCTAGGGAGTGGCTAGTAAGTTAAAAAGTCATCAGTTATTGGCTGCTGGCTAGACTGAGTTAAATGAGCCCAGTTAGAAGCCTGTAGGACAGTCTGATGCAGAGTTATGAGCTCACAAAGTTTGACCCAATGTTAAGTCAATGGGACTTTTGGAAATTTTCTGGGTCGTTTTTCAGAAAACCGATAGTCGGATCAGTTAGAAAAGATATAGCAACCCGAGTCAGACCAGTTTGAAAGTTTGACGAAAGTGTGAAGTATGTAGCTTGAACAGTTTAGGAGGAGATACCCTTTAAAATTAGTCTCAGAAGACGGAAGAATAATAATAAGTTTATGTAGTATATCAGAATGTTGGCTTTCTCAAGCCACCATAATTAAAAACTGCTTTCATTCTAGCTGAAATAAAACAAATAAGACTTTCTCCAGAAGAAAAAATATTATAGCAAATACTGTGAAAAATTCTTTGTTCTGTTAAACATCATTTGGGAATTATTCGAAATATATATTGGGATATATTTTGGAATATTTCACAGGAAGGCTAATAATTCTTCAACTGTACATGCACTTTCGTGAATGATTTGCTTGTGAATAATCCAGTGTAAATGCCGACCCAGCACCTGTACAGCAATCCCATAAACACTCACTCCTGACCTCAGCCTGTTTGCTATGTGTGTGTGTGTTTGTGTGTGTCTGTGTGTGTGTAATAATGTGAGTGCTGGGATGGGATGTTAATGGATGTTCATATAAACCCTCCTCAGCCACCGGGACAATACAAGCCCCACGACTGAAATTAGACCTTCATAAGCATCTCATAGAGTGCTGACTGGACCAAATGTACCGATCGGAGAGGCGTGCCAGAAAATGAGCTGTACATCCATCAACAGCAGCACCTGCAGCGGCGGGCCGGTGTCCTGACAGCATCTGAACAGCCATAAAACGTCTGTCGCAGTGCTTCTCTGACACTTCAGCCGTAAACCACAACTCTCAGTCCGGATCCTTTGCTGGAGAATTGATTTCATTTAGTCTAGCGGTGCTTTTAAATCAGGAAGCGATTCCCGTCAAGCAGCTTTTATCCCAGAAATGCTTTCATTTTAGCATGGCGCTATAGCGGCTTTTGTTCTAGATGTGCTTTAGATGAGTCTAGAACTGCTTCTGCTTTACATCGGATTTCTTTTCATTTAAAAATCTTATAATAATAATAATGATAATAATAGTTCCTTACATTTATATAGCAATTTTCTAGACACTCAAAGCGCTTTACACATTTTTTTTTTTTTTTTTTGGGGGGGGGGGGGGTCTCCTCATCCACCACCAGTGTGCAGCATCCACCTGGATGACGCGACTGCAGCCATTTTGTGCCAGACCACACACCAGCTGATTGGTGGAGAGGAGACAGAGTGATGAAGCCAATCATGATATGGTTAAGAGGCCATGATGGACAGATGCCAGTGGGCAAATTTGGGTTTAACTCTGGCATCCTGGCCAAATTTTTAACAACCACAAGAGAGTCAGGACCTCGGTTTAACATCTCATCTGAAAGACAGTGCTCACTGAGAAGTATAGAGTCCCCATCAATATACTGGGGCATTTGAACTCACACAGACTGCAGGTTGAGCGCCTCCTTCTGGTCTCACTAATACCAGTTCCAGCAGCAACCTAGCTTTCCCATGTGGTCTCCCATCCAGGCGCAGCCCTGCTTAGCTTCAGTGGGTAACCATGTGAAAGTTGTAGAGAGCTAGCTGCTATTGCAGTTCTGCTAAAGTTGCTTACATGACAAGGATGTAAACATTTTCTTTGCATTTTAAAATGTTTCGTGTCGTATAGCATTGTTGTTTTGATTGTGAAGTATTAGAGCGTATAGACTAAATATAATACCTTTTTTTACAAAAAGCACATTTTTGTAGCTTACAGTGAGGCTATATTTGTATGCTATTTTATTTTCAAAAATGTGCACTTTTTTGTGAAAACTGGTTTTAAAAATCTGCGTTTCAGGCACCTCATAATTTGAATGGCCAAAACACATACATAAAAACATATTAAATTCTTTGTTGAAAATGGTGTTGTACTTAGAGTGTTAAATTAATATCTGCTTTCTGCGTTTTGTTTTGTTTTATCTCCTGAAATACACATTATGTGTTACAGCATTTATTACTCTTCAAAATCTTTGGTCATTTTTTGTTCATGTTAGCTTAGGACGATTAAATGAAATAACTGTTGCACATATTTCATGATGATTTAGTGAATAAAAAAATTCACTAAATATGAAATTAAAGTAATATATATATAGTTTATTTATTTATTATTAATTATTATTGTTAATAATCAATTTATTATTAATGAATTAAATAATAAATAATTAAATAATAAATAAACTAGATAGATAGATAGATAGAGAGAGAGAGAGAGAGAGAGAGAGAGAGAGAGAGAGAGAGAGAGAGAGAGAGAGAGAGTTGAAGTCAGAATTATTAGCCGCCTGTTTATTTTTTTCCCAATTTCTGTTTAACGGAGAGAAGATTTTTTCAACACATTTCTAAACATAATAGTTTTAATAACTCATTTCTAATAACTGATTTATTTTATCTTTGCCATGATGACAGTAAATAATATTTTACTAGATATTTTTCAAGACACTTCTATACAGCTTAAAGTGACATTTAAAGGCTTAACTAGGTTAATTAGGTTAACTAGGCAGGTTAGGGTAATTAGGCAAGTTATTGTATACCGATGGTTTGTTCTGTAGACTATCGGAAAAAAAAATATTGCGTAAAGGGGCTAATAATTTTTTACCTTAAAATGGTTTTTAGAAAAATTAAAACTGCTTTTATTCTAGCCGAAATAAAACAAATAAGACTTTTTCCAGAAGAAAAAAATATTATCAGACATACTGTGAAATTTCCTTGCTCTGTTAAACATCATTTGGGAAATATTTCAAAAAGAAAAAAAATTCAAAGGGGGGCTAATAATTCTGACTTCAACTGTGTGTGTGTGTATATATATATATATATATATATATATATATATATATATATATATATATATATATATATATATATATATTTATATATATATATATATATATATATATATATATATTAGTGCTGGGCCGTTATCGGCGTTAACGTGCTGCGTTAACGCGAGACTCTTATCGCGCGATAAAAAAAATATCGCCGTTAATCTATTCTCAAAGTTGGGTTGGGAGCTGGGTCTATTCTACGCGAGCTATGATGACTTTCACCTTGATATACTAGCGCGGATGTATACCTGACCGGTGAACCGTCTGACAAAATAGTGCCCTTTGAATCAAATCAGCAGGATGCCCTTATGGATCTTTCATTTTCTTCGAAGACACTACCAGGGGCAGATCTATACCCCATTTGCCACCCCAGCACTAGTGTCCTAGTGTTCTAAAAATAAAAGCGTTTCCTCAGCCGATTTACAGCAGCGATTCTCTATTTTGATGACATAAAAATAGCGTATAGTGTGACGAGCGTCCCAATCATCTATCAGCGTCGCCCCGAAAAGCAAGGACGGACATCTGGAAGAGCTAGTAAGAAACCAAGCGATCCCTTCGGGTGATCAAGCGCCTTCAGCAGGCCACGAACCACTGTCTCCTACAGATTATAGTTTGTGAACTCTGCACTTGAGCACATCCACACTGAGAGAGTGAGCACAACGCACCACCAAAACTTCGCGAACCTTTATTTATCAGTTTGTTTACATCTTACCTTTGTTCAATTAAACCACCCTCCGGGGTTTGTTCACCTGTATTTCCGTTGTTGCTCTTTATTCCACGCTAATACCCATAAATAATAGAACAAAATCTCGTCTTTCTATTAAACCATAGTCCGAACAAACGACTCTTATAAACTGCTTTGTTTTAGTGAATCAATTAGTGCAACTAGCGAGATCATCACACACAGATGACTCAATCCGGCTCTTTTAACAAACCGAAGCAGTTATTTTGATATCTTTGTGTATATTAATGACTAACAGCTTAACTAAACTATTTTCAAAAGTATGTTGTTCAGTAGCTTGCATCTTCAAGATTGTCCGAACCTTTGATGAATGGTGTCAGTGGTCTGAACAAACAACTCTTATGAACTGCTTCGTTTTAGTGAATCAAAGACATTTAGTGCAGCGAGATCATCACACAAACAAATGACTCAATCGTCAATCAGGCTCTTTTAACAAACCAAAAGTGTTTTTTGACCGATATCCTCGCGTATATTAATGACTAACAGCTTAACTGTAAACTATTTTCAAAAGTATATTGTTCAGTAGCTTGACTATTCAAGATTGTCCGAACCTTTGATAACTGGCGTCACGTGACAACAACGCATTTGGCCATGTCCAGTCCATATGCTGAAGTTAAGAAACAAATCCAGGTACTGAATTACTTTAATACTTAAAATGAATGTCAAATTAAGGTAAAAAAAAACTATGTGTTGTCTGAGATAGTTGCTTGCTAGTTATATGACAACTAAATAGCAAGTTTTTTTGAATCAGTTATATTTATTGTTAGCCTTACCTTGTTAGCTAATCGAAATTGTTCAGTATAGTGTATGTTGTGTATTATTTGTTTTTGACTTAAGGAAATTTGTTTCACTGAGATCCATATGCAGTCTGCATTGTTTGTCATGCTTTGTTAATCAAATTTGGCATAGAAACTCATTACAGATTTGCATAGAACTCAGCAAAGAGTAGTTAAACATACCATACCATCTCCTTTAATTTATTTGACTTTCCAATCCAGATATCAGGTTCAAGGCAATCACACATCAGCCTTTATTTCATTTTTTTAGGACAATGTAAAATTGTGCACCCTAGTGTATACACCGATCTGTCCCTGGACACTACTGATTATGCTTACATGGACATCTGTAATCTAGTTATTTGCCTTAATAGACAATAATATAATTAAGGTGTTTACGTGAAGTGCTTTCATGTAAGAGTTCCCTGTAATTTTGGGTGACTTATTTTCCGACTAATTATGGAAATTATGGTGAAAAGTCCTACATAACGGTAATAGTTTGATTGTGGTGTTTACTTCAATAATGCCACTAATATCTGCATACTCTACGTCTTAATTCCATTTTTGTTTAGTTCAGTTATGACTTTATAGTCATTATTTGGGTAGCACACATATTCTGAATGCCTTCGGCAGAATTCAAATGAGCCATTTTAATCTAGATTAATCTAGATTAATTTCAAAATTAATCTAGATTAATCTAGATTAAAAAAATTAATCTATGCCCACCTATAATATATATATATATATATATATATATATATATATATATATATATATATATATATATATATATATATATATATATATATATATATATATATATATATATATATATATATTCAGTTTAGTGCTGTCATCTTACAGCAAGAAGGTCGCTGGTTCGAACCCCGGCTGGGTCAGTTGGCATTTCTGTGTGGAGTTTGCATGTTGTTCCCGTGTTCACGTGGGTTTCCTCCGGGTTTCAGTGCTTCTGTTTCCCCCACAGTCCAAAGACATGCGCTATAGGTGAATTGGGTAAGCTAAATTGACCGTAGTGTATGTGTGTATTGTATGTCCTGGTCCTCCATGTTGGGGGTTTAACATTTGGCTAATATCCCACCTCATAAAAACTAGATGCTACGAAACACCAATATATGGCATGGCTAAATATATAAATGACCCTTTGACATAAATGGCCCTGGGAGTAAATAAGTAAGCGTGCGTATATATATATATATATATAGTTTATTTATTATTTAATTAATTCATTTAAGTTTATTTTATTTATTATTTACCGTACCTTATCTTATAATAGTAACTGCCTGGTGTAATTTGTTTTGAAACAAAATCTTATTTGTGCTTTTTGAATGTATTCCTGTTAAATGAAAGTCATATTAATATCATGACTATCAGTTGTTTTTATAAAGTCAATTTGTTGTAAAAGGGTGAGCTGTGTGTCCATACATGTCCACATTTTGTGTATTACCATCTGAACTGGACACGTCTTATTTAAAAACTAAACATAATGTTCAAATAATCCAAATTATTGAATGTGCATCTTCATTGCCTCATATAATTTGGTTTCACACTTGAATTATCACAAATATTTCCCAAATGATGTTTAACAGAGCAAGGACATTTTCACAGTATTCATTCATTCATTCATTTTCTTGTCGGCTTTGTCCCTTGCGGGGTCGCCACAGCGGAATGAACCGCCAACTTATCCAGCACGATTTTACGCAGCGGATGCCCTTCCAGCCGCAACCCATCTCTGGGAACATTTTCACAGTATGTCTGATAATATTTTTTCTTCTGGAGAAAGTCTTATTTGTTTTATTTCAGGTAGAATAAAAACAGTTTTTAATTTTTTAAAAACATTTTAAGGTCAAAAGTATTAGCTCTTTTAAGCAATCTTTGTTTTTTGATTGTCTACAGAACAAACTACTGTTATACAATGACTTGCCTATTTACACTAACTTGCCTAATTAACCTAGTTAAGCCTTTAAATGTCATGTTAAGCTGAATACTAGTATCTTGAAAAATACCTAGTAAAAAATGTGCTGTCATCATGGCAAAGATAAAAGAAATCAGTTATTAGAAATGAGTTATTAAAACTATTATGTTTAGAAATGTGTTGACACAAATCCTCTGTTAAACAGAAATTGGGGGAAAAAATATACAACTAAACAAAATAATTTAGGAGGGCTAATAATTCTGACTTTAAGTATATAAGGCATTTTAAAAGCAGTGGTGATGAGCTTTGTGCTGATATCTCTGGGCATTCTCTAGTACTGTAACTAAAAATAGGATGTGATCACCCTCAGCACAAGTAAAAGGTCTGAGCGATTGACTCTTTCCCACTGCTCTAGAGTCTCAAATGCAGTAAACTCCACAAGCAAATCATCTAGCAAACTATGTTTAGACACAACAGCAAAATAAGTGGATAAAGAAAGCATTGCTCCCCATACACAGGTCATTTAAGGCCAAGACAACGCTTGAATTTGAATCACAGCATTGGGATTTGCTTAAACAGGAGCACAAACCCTGATGCAGACTTTTATAAGGTCATCCTATTGATTGGATTGTTACAACTGTGAATCCACCAGCAAATTTACTGCCAGTCAATCAGTGTGAGAGGGGTATTGTGTGCCCAATTATCACAAACAAAACACCACCCAAGCACTTAGCGATAGAAGACATCCAGCAGATCCTCACAGATGCTGAATTGTGTCCCTGTATGGTCCACAAAATCTTAGTCTATGTTGTAACCATGTCTCTATGGTTAAAATGATTGATTTCTTTGTTTATGCCAATAGACATTAAGTTTATTCAATTATCAGATGCTTTTATTCAAAGCGACTTACAAGTGAGGATACAAGAAGCACTTCAAATCTGCAGTACATTGAGAGTGGCAGTATTTAAATGCTATAATAAGTCTAAGTTACGAAGGGCTCTATTTTAACGATCTAGGTGTAAAGTCTAAAGCGCATGGCGCAAAAGCATTCAGGGCATGGACAGAAAAATACACACTGTGCCCTGGCGCATAGTCAAACAACGTTGTTTATTCTCTTAATGAGTTATGAGTAGGCCCACACGAAATCTGCGCGCGCAGAATTCCGCAGATTTCCGCAGATTTTTAGCCCATCATTAATTCTGTTTATTTACTTAAAGTTAACTATTTACAGTTAATCTAATTGGATTTGCATTTTAAACATTAAATACAAGTTAAAAAGATATTATTTTTTATTTAACATATTAAGGTTTTAGTTATGATACTCCCAAAATAATTCCCCAGAAATCCGCAGATTTTTACCAAAATTCTCTGCAGAAATAGCAAAAAACATCCGCAGATTCCGTCTGGCCCTGGTTATGAGTGTGTTCTGAGAATAACCTGCATTAAACCAAATCAGAGTCTCATCTCCTATTCCCTTGGGGAGTCAGTGGCACTGCACCATTGTGCATTTGCTATTTACATGGCGGACTTTGTAAGTGGAAAAACCGAACGCTTCACTAGCGAGAAAACTGTTAAAACACGAGCCTCCTCCATTCGGCCTCTTTACTTTCTCTTTACTTTACTCCTTTACTTTCGTGGAGTAAGGAAACAGTGGAAACTCACTCCACTGAAGACATCCATCAGCCTACATATTTAATTTAGTTTGTTAAGCGCAAAGATTTGTTTCAAAACTATTTCTAAATTCAGTTCTAATTTCCAGCAAATGAATAAATGAACAATAATAATGAAGTGTGCTCAAGAAACTGAGTTATATCCAAACACACGTCATATTCATATGCCCCATATGGTGATGCATAATAATACTGCTAATAATAATAACATTATACAAATGCCAATTGTCATGAATAAAATCCCCCTGAGATGAGGCATGGAGGTTGTGGTTTTTATATTTATGTAGAAAATAATAATTTTTGTAACATTTTAATCCTTTAATTTTTTCATATGTAGAGATATTTGTGCATTGCTGTACATCCTCTGTGTATTAAAACAGTGTGTAAGCGTTTGGACCTGCATAGGTGCATAACTAACACGCTCTGCGTTGGACTTTAGACCTGCTTTTAGTTGGTCAATAGCGTGGTTTATTTCAGTTTCTCAAAATAACAACGTGCCAACAATGTGCTTTAACACACCTCCTTTATAGACCAGCACACACATGAGTCTACAAAGTGGTGCAAATAGATTTGCTATTTAAACAACGTGGCGAAAAACAGGAAAATCATGGTTGCGCTGGTCTGAAAATAGCAACAAATCGCACCATACACGTCTTGCACCTTATTGCGGAATGTGTGTGATAAGGCCCTAAGTCTTCAACTCTATGGGCTCTGTTTTAATGGTCTAGGCCAGTGGTGGGCAAACTTTTTAGACCCGAGGGCCACATCAAGTTTTGCAAACCAAGTGAAGGGCCACATGTCAAATCCTTCAAAAAATAACTTTTATTTATAGTGGCAGTATGCATGGAACATGTAATATCGGACAGAAACGTTTTACATTAACACACATTTTTTTTAATAGTTATTATTGAGTCACATTTACGAGTCAAATTAATTTGCACTGCTATTTATATTTACTTATCAATCATAAAATAATCCCTTATACAATTTAATAATAATAATAATAATGTAATAATTTTACAGTGGAGAATAGAAAAGAATCTCATATTAACACATTAAAAATAATTTGAATGTTTGCGTGAAAAATGCCGACTTAGGTTCTAGTCTTTAAAAACAACAATACTTTCTTGGCATATTAGACATACCACTTTCTGTCCGTTATTGGTTTTGTTGTCCATTCTTCCTTAATCACACAACATTCAGAGTCAATTTTTCTTTTTTTTTTTTTTGCCTGACTCATTTTCAGTCATTAACGGTCGAGTGTATTTTAATATCCGAGAGTGTGTTCTAATTTTACTGTACTGCGTGCAATACTGCCATCAAATGGCGTTCACTTGTATTGCATCATTAATCTACTAGTTCTGAAACCAAACCATTACTCAGAAGCAGCATTTTAAAAACTCCCTCGCGGGCCGGATGAAAGAGTTTAGTTGGCCGCATATGGCCCACGGGCCGTAGTTTGCCCACCTCTGGTCTAGGTGCATGGCACAAAATCATTAAGCGTGTGTCCGAATCCACTTTTGCTATTTTAAGGACTGAAAAATATGCTCTGTGCTGCGGCGTATGGTCTAACAGGGCTGTGCATATTCTCTTAATGAGTTACGGGTGTGTTTTGAGCATAAACCAATCAGAGTCTCATCTCCCATTCCCTTTAAGAGTCAGTTGCATCGCGCCATGGCACATTTGCTATTTACATGGCGGACTTTGTAAGTGTAAAAACTGAACACTTCACTAGCGAGACAACAGACCATCTGCAGCGGGAGGATAAAGAATGAGTCTCCTCCATTTGGCCTTTACTTTCACTTTCACTTTCTCTCTTTCGTGGATAAGGAAACGTGTTGGACGCACTCACTGAAGACATCTATAAGCCTACATAATTATTATTTTTTATACTTATGTAGAAAATAATAATTTTGTAATATTTTATTCCTTTAATTATTTTTCATTTGTAAAGATATCTGCATATTGCTGTTCATCCTGTGTGTTTAAGGCAATGTTTAAGCGAGACAGACAACTAATGTGCTCTGTGCTGGACTTTAGACCTGCTCTCAGCTGCTCTATTGTACAGTCTATTTTAGTTCCTTAAAATAGCAATGTGCCAACAGTGCGCCTTAACACACCTCTTTTCTAGACCAGAACACCCATGAGTCCACAAAGTGGCACAAATGGATTTGCTATTTAAACAACGTGGTGGAAAATAGGAAAATTAAGGTCGCATTGGTCTGAAATTAGCAACACGTTATGGAAACACATCTTTCACCTTAATGCGCTGGGTGTATGATAGGGCTCTATATGTTTTGTTGTTGTTGTTGTTGTTGTTTGGAAAGGGATGAGAGAGTGTCCAATTGGTGGTTTATCAAGCCCACTCACATATGCGGAGCACACTCAGAATCGCACAGTGTTTTCAAGAAATTCGAGGTACATAGAAGGTGTCTGGTGCATATGAAGAGGAAAAGAGTGTGTAACCTACATGTGATTTGAAACGCACTCTCACCTGCATGAAGCACACTCAGAATTACAAAAGAAGTTTTCAGAAACACGAAGAGTTGATAGAAAGTGTCTGGTGCATACCGAGAGGAGAGAGTGTCTTGCTTACTAAGCTGCGACACTCTCAGAAATAAAGGTACGCGAGCTGTCACTGGGGTGGTACCTTTTCAAAAGGTACAAATTTGTACCTAAAAGGTTCATATTAATACCTCAAGGGTACATATTAGTACCTAAAAAGTACAAAAGTGTTCCTCTTAAAATTTGTAGGTACTAATATATCTGAGGTAATCTGAGGTATAAATATGGACCCTTCAAGTACAAATGTGTACCTTTTGAAAAGGTACTACCCCAGTGACAGCTCGCGTACCTTTATTTCTGAGAGTGTAGATGAGTTAATAAGCTGCTAAATTAATACAAATATTGTGTAAAGATTATGTTCCTTAAAGATATTAGGTTTCCTACACTGTAGAAAAATTCATTCTTCCTGCCTAATATTTTATAGTTGGATCAAATGAACTTTTCTAGTCATCTCAACCTAAAGGGCACCTATGATGAAAACCATTTTTTTGGGAGTTGTTTGGACAGAACTTGTTTGGACTGTGAAGGTATAGTGTGTCCAAAGTCATATTGGGGTGATATAAACACAATAAGGCCCAATCCCAATTCTACCCCTTTGCCCTTCCCCTTACCCCTACCCCTCGTTTTGCGCAAGGGCAAGGGGTATACACCCCTTCGAACAAAGACCCCTTAAGCAATATTTTATTTTGATTGTCTACAGAAAAAATCACCGTTATACAACGACTTGCCTAATTACCCTAACTTGCCTAATTATCCTAGTTAAGCCTTTACATGTCATTTTAAGTTGAATACTAGTGTCTTGAAAAATATCTAGTAAAATATTA